>CM052807.1:62564909-62597650 GCA_028533885.1 Nasua narica | reverse complement strand
GCTGTATGGAGGAGGCTGAGTCCATTTAGTGATATTTCTTCCCATAATGGGAGTGGGGAGGATTGTGGGAGGAGGGCCTTTGGGCTCCTGTGCTGTGTGCATGTGAAGGGAGATGGGGGTTAGGTGGAGGAGGAGGGCGGAGTGATTAGCTGAGGCTATGGCTTTTCATGGCAAACCTAATTAAAATGACAGGAACCGCTTCATGGTATTGCAGTGTTTGATTCTCGCAGTTGATAGACACTACGGTTCTAACTGTTCTACTTCTTTTTTTTTTTTTTTTAAGACTTTTTTTATTTATTTGACAGAGGGAAAGCACAAGCAAGGGGAGTGGCAGGCAGAGGGAGAGGGAGAAGCAGGCCCCCCGCCGATAGGGGCTCAGTCCCAGGACACGGGGGTCATGACCTGAGCTGAAGGCAGCCGCTTAACTGACTGAGCCACCCGGGCGCCCCACCAGCCATTCGACTTCATTTGGCTTCTTCAATTCATTACTAGCAACAGGAATAATGGCACATACACATAGATACACATATGTGTAAAACTGTGCCAGGCCCATTCTTGGTGCTTTATGTCTATTAATTCATTTAAGCCTCAGAACAATAGTAGATATGATTCCAGTTTTACAGATTAAAAAAAAACAAAAACAAAAACTGAGGCAGAGAGGCTCAACGCCACACAGCTAGGAAAATGGAGAGCTAGGATTTGTACCTAAACACTGCGGCCCCAGAGCTCCTGCTCTTTACCACACTAGACTTACACTGCCTTTCCAACTCTCCATTCCTAACTGTTTCCCACCTATTCCCTGCAGTGCTCCTCATTACCTCACTTTCCCCTCTGCCTGAGCCATAGCTGGGACCCCAGGAAAATCTCCTAACCGCGTTAGGTCTCCAGAAAGTGGAGAGACTGAGGGTCTCCTTTAGGCAGAAAGACATGCCACCCTCATCAACTTTTCTTAGGGAAGATTGGACTCTTTGAATTTTGCTGAGCTGGAACTGTCTTTGAACCTACAAAATGCCTTACCATTCTTCCAAGGAGGGAATGAGGTCGGGAGTTGGGGAGCAGATGTCACCAGTGCCGAAACCATGTGCACCAAAACCGTCACCACCACATACTGTACTGTAAGGACGGCTAGTCTGTTGGCTCTGAGCCAAATTTGGGGTACCATCTCACCACTGACTTGCAGGTTTGAGGCCATTTCCTGTCCAAGACCAGGAGCAGTCTCGGAGGACTTCCTAGCCACTGCCTACCTAAGAACTCTGATGAACCCTGCCACACCATACCGGTTCCTCCGCAGCAGGCTTCCTCATGGCTCATGGGGAAAAGTGTCAGGGCTGCCGTCCCGGCTTTGGAGAAAGCCCCTGCTTCTGCATTCACCTCTTCACAGCTCACAGTGCATTCCCAGACTTGGGGGAGGGAGGCTGCCAAGTTATTAGAATTAGGGTATGTTTATGTATGTGGGAGTGAGTGCATGGCGGAGAGGACAGATGTCTTCTTATGTCACATTCCATCAGGAAGGGTATGTCTAGGGGGGAGGCAAGGGCTTTAAAAAGCCCTAGGACTTGTTGGGGCCTGGGTAGAAGGAAGCACCTTCAAGCAGAGAGCCACCAGAGTGCAGCTGGTAGGTGTGTAAAGTGGGGGAGGGAGTGTGGTCAAATGGAGGGCATAGGGGCTGTTTGGGTTCTCTCTAAAGGTTCATATTGGGGAGCAGGGGGCCTGGGTTTGGTTGCTCTGGTTCTCATGAAGTCAGACTGTGCCCCCACAACAACCCTCCTGGCCTCACCCTCTTAAAAGGAAGGGTCTGTACCCAAGGGGCTGCATGATCTTTTGCCTCTCCCATTCTCCCCTAAAACCCAATCAGTCTCAAAATCTGAGAATGGAGCAGAAGGAAAGACAAGGGACAAAATTACAGAGCCTCATAGCTTAGTCTTACCTATTCTACTCAGAAGAGGCAAATTATCCCTTCTTCCTCAGGAACCATTGCCATACACACTCTTTTCCCACCTCCCTGCACCCCTCCCCTCCACTGGAGCTGCTGCCATGGTTGCCAGGCATGGTTGCTAAGTCTCTGCATGGAAGGGTTGGCGTGGGCTGTGCTGCCACTAACATTACCATGGTGAATCAGGGGACACCTGGTATAGGCTTGGGGGGAGGGATCATGTGGATGTAAGCGACACCCCCGCCCCTGGGACAGAACGAGCATAAAAGGTGAGCATCTTGAGCACCACTTCAGGTGGGGGCTAAGTGAGCTAGGCATTGTGGTAGTGGTGACGATGGGGAGCTCTACGCTGGGAAGTGGGGGCCACTCGTTATCATTTCAGTTGCTAGGGGATTGGTTTTGCCAAGGGAGCACACCATTCCTCCTCCATCCCTTCTGAAAGGGTGCAAATGCATAAGCACCTTAGTCTGTCCTCCATAAGGCTGAGCAGAGCTGTGTGGGCACAGAACAGTATGACCCCCAAATCCTGGCTTCTGGACAGGGTGAGCGCCTGCTGTAGGGAGAGGGCTCCGTGTGCCCAAGGACAAACATCTAGAATAGGAGCGTGGGACAGTTTGGATGACCAAGATAGACTCCTGTGTCCTACCAGCAGCCCCAGGCTGCAACACTGAGAGAGTAAGGAGTTAAAGGTGTGGGGGTCACCCTTTCTGAGCTTAGGGGAGGCAGCTGTCCCCCAGAGTCACATTAAAGCTGCGTGAAAGCCACCGCCTCCTCCCTCCACCGCATGGAAACTGGTTACTCATCTCTCTGCACCCGAACAGCCACTGCCGCTAAAAATAGACCCCCCTGCACCCCAACCCCATGGAAACCAGCAGAGAGTGGCAGGCAGAGACCTTGAGTTCCATTTCTGTCACCTCCCTGTTGGGGAAATTAAAGTCCGAGGCAGGAAGTCAGTGGCAGAACCCTGGTGGTGGGGCACCCCGACAAGCAGAAGAGTGAAGGGTTAAAACAACAGGAAGGTTGAAGAAATGGGGGTGGGGGAAGGGCACCGTCAGCTTGACAAAAATAAGAAGTCCCCTGCCCACTCGCGCAGGTCCCATCAGGCTTAGGGGACATGAGCAGTGGGAAGGGGCGCCCAATCCCGGGCCCCAGGGGGCGGCCGTGCACATGGGGGAGGTAGCAGCGCGGTGCCGTCCGCGCCGCACCGTGTCACATGCGCGCGCACACACACACAGACAGGCACACACGTGTGCCCGGGTATATATAGTCCCCAGTCTCTGGGCCCGTCGCTCTGCAGTGGGCGCCGGCTCCTCGGGCTGGGAGGGGGCTCTCGGGGCGGGTGGGAGGGTGGGGGGCCGGGGTGGGGTGGGGCAGGATGCTGGATGGCCAGCTCTTCTCCGAGGGGCCCGACAGCCCCCGGGAGCCCCAGGATGAGGAGTCTGGCAGCTGCCTCTGGGTGCAGAAATCCAAGCTGCTGGTGATCGAAGTGAAGACTATTTCCTGTCATTATAGTCGCCGCGCCCCTCCTCGACAGCCCATGGACTTCCAAGCCAGCCACTGGGCCCGTGGGCCCCAGAGCCGCACGTGAGTGAAGGAGGGGTGACGGGTGACGGGAAGAGAGTGGTGGGGCGGGGAGTGGGGTCCGGACCTCCCCGCAGGCACCAGCCAGCGCTGCTGGTCCCCTTTCTCTTTCCCACACCTCCCCTTACCCCATCCCGAGGGCTGGGGCCTGACTCTTCCCGCATTGTTTTGGGGGGCAAGAGTGGGTGCGAGAAAGGGCAGGAGGTGAGATGGGGCAGACGCTGTTAAAGTGTGCATGGAGAGATGGTGAGGAGTCCGGCTTCGACTTCAGCCCTAACATATACGCACGTGCACACGGGCACACACTCACACACATCCCTCCACTCGGCTGCCCCAAACGGTCTCCAGGGCTCCCAGCTCCCCGGGCCTCGGCTCCCTTCCCCCACAAACTGCTCACCTGGGTTCCTGCTCATTGTCCCAGGTGTGGGCCGCGCCCGGGATCCCCTGAGCCGCCGCCCCGCCGTCCCTGGGCCTCCAGGGTGCTGCAGGAGGCGACCAACTGGCGGGCGGGGCCCCCGGCCGAGGCCCGAGCCCGGGAGCAAGAGAAAAGGAAAGCGGCATCGCAGGAGCGGGAGGCCAAGGAGACCGAGCGAAAAAGGCGCAAGGGTGGTGGGGCCCGAAGGAGCCCCCCCGGTCGGCCCCGCCCGGAACCTCGGAACGCCCCTCGGGTGGCCCAGCCTGTAGGGCCCCCGGCTACTTCAAGATCCGAGCGCCTGGGGCCGGCGGGGCGACCGCCCCGTCCATCCGCGCAGCCGCAGAGCGACCCAGGGGCGGCGTGGGCGGGGCCCTGGGGAGGTAGACGGCCAGGGCCCCCCAGCTACGAGGCTCACCTGCTGCTGAGAGGCGCAGCCGGGACAGCCCTGCGACGACGCTGGGACCGCCCGCCACCCTACGTGGCTCCACCTTCTTATGAAGGCCCCCACAGGACCTTGGGGTCAAAGCGAGGCCCCGAGCCCTCCCAGGCGCCAGCCTCAGCAGCCTCTGCTCCGACTCCTCCGGCCAGGACAGAGGGAGGGTGCACAAAGAAGAGGCTGGATCCTCGGATCTACCGGGACGTCCTCGGGGCTTGGGGTCTCCGACAGGGGCGGGGTCTCTTGGGGGGATCCCCAGGCTGTGGAACAGCGGGGCCGAGGCTGGAGTCCTTGGGCAAGGGGGTCGCGGCGAAAAGCCTGGGGCTGGCCACTGCTGGCCTGAATAGTGGTAGCGACGGCCATCCACAAGCCAAAGCTGCTGGAAGCCCAAGCACGGAGACGGCTCCTGCGGGGTTAGCCACTGCGACTCCCAGCCCCCCGCGTCCCGCTCCCAGGTCCAGGCCCCATCTCAAGGGCTCCGGGGAAGGGAAAGAAAATAGGGAACAGAGCCGGCTCCCCAAATGCTGGATTCCCTCCCTTAAAAAGCAGCCGCCCCGACATAGCCAGACCCTCCCCAGACCCTGGGCTCCAGGAGGCACGGGATGGAGAGAGTCCCTGGGTCATAGAGAGGGGACCGGACCTGAGACCTTGGAGGGTTGGAAGGGGACCCGCCGCGCCCACACCCTGCCCCGCAGTTCCCGCGGCCCTGCTCGTGGAGAAGGCGTCTTTGTCATTGACGCCACGTGCGTCGTGATACGGTCACAGTATGTTCCAACCCCTCGAACCCAGCATGTACAGCTTTTGCCCGATGGGGTGCCGCGCGTCGTGGGGGATGCCCCTAATCAACCGAAGCCCAACAAGGAGGAGGGCGAGGGAGCCGCGGCCTTTCCCTCCCCCTGCCAAAAACTGCTCTTGAGCAGTCGCCTTTCACACCAGCTCGGTGGGGGGCGCGAGTTCGAAGCTGAGGGCGGGAAGCCCGCGGACTCCTCCTTGGAGGAGCGCGCCTCCCGCATCTTGGGGCTCCCGGTTGGCGAAGTAAAGCTTCAGGACGCCCCCCCGCAGCCAGGTAGCCCAGAGCGCTCAACCTCAGGCCCAGCAGCCCCGGGAGGCACGGTCAGTGCCGAGGGCTCGGAGGAAGTGGCGGCGGTCCCGCGGCGCGCGGGCAGGGGCTGGGCGCGGACCCCAGGGCCCTACGCCGGGGCCCTGCGGGAAGCCGTATCCCGCATCCGCCGGCACACCGCCCCAGACTCGGACTCCGACGAAGCTGCGGAGCTCAGCGTCCACAGCGGCTCCTCTGATGGAAGCGACACAGAAGCCTCGGGCGCCTCCTGGCGAAATGAGCGACCCCCGCCCGGGGAAGGCGGGAAGACAGCAGAGCTGAGCGACAGCATCCAAGAGATTCTAGGTGTCATCAGCCAAACCGAGGAGGCCCTCTTCGGAACAAGGGACACTAAGGGGATCCCACAGGGAAATAGGGAGCGGCAGTGACAGGCCCTTTCTTGTATTTGTGTTCCCCACTTTTCCATCCTTGGGCCCGCTGGTTCTCTTTCCTCACAGACTTCCTTCTACCCCTTCCCCAGAGTCGTTCCCATACTTGAAATAGAAGCCGCCCAAATGAAAGGAAAGGGAGCATATGCCAATTCACGATTTATTCCTTCCCTTCCTTTTCTTTCTTTCTTTCTTTCTTTCTTTCTTTCTTTCTTTCTTTCTTTCTTTCTTTCTTTCTTCCTTCCTTCCTTCCTTCCTTCCTTCCTTCCTTCCTTCCTTCCTTCTTTCTTTCTTTCTTTCTTTCTTTCTTTCTTTCTTTCTTTCTTTCTCCTTCTTTCTCAGGACAGGTGAGGATGAGCAGGAGACTTTAATGCCTGCTCCATTCAGGGCACTAGGGTAAGGTCTTCAGCAGGGGCCGATGCACGAGGCTCAGAGCAGAGCGGAGTGGCCTGACCAGGAAAGGGGGGGTGGGGCAGGGATGTTATAGTCATAGAGCAACTTTAGGAAAGGATCTTGGGGCTTGGAGGGAGAAAGTGATGGAGAGGCTTCTGACCGAGGTGACCAGGTGACAGAGAGGCCCTTGGCAGGAGAGGAAGGGATCTAGATACAACCAGCAAAACAGGAAGAGGACTCACTTTGGTGTCACACGTCTTGGGATAAGTTCATCGCTGATGCTTTGGGTCCTTGGGGGGCGGCTTTTATCTCACCCTCTCCTCCACAGGCCAAGAAAGAGAATTAGGAATAGATTAACAGAGTCTGAGTGTCCCTCAGATGGCTTCATTGTCACCTGCACTCATTCTCAATATTCAAGAGACTGTCCAGGGGTTGCAGAAGATCTGAGCAAGTATGTAAGGGCTTCTATCCCAGGCTCTTAGGTGTAGGTGAGGGTTCCTCAAGGCAGAGCAGGATGGTGGCCTTGTCACTGTCCCTGGCCTGTGGTGGTCCGAGCTGGGGAGGGAAGGCAGCCAGTGAATCAGCTTGGGATCTCTTTAGGCCTTCCCCCTTTTCCTCCTCCCCAGTGTTCCTTAGTGATGCTCTGAATCGTTACCACGATTTCTCACCCAGTGGTATCACTCATCTGAAAGAACGCTGAAAATTTCTTGCATCTCTGCCTCTTCCAGAAACCTTGGCCAGGGAAGGAAGAAAGGAAGGAAGGGGGAGGTTGGTCCCAAAAAGCCTGTAGGTGTGGGGTGTGATACTCGCCGTAGCCACTACGGGGCGCGCGCAGGTCGCGGATTTCCCCGGTAGCTAATTCCCGAGTCACCCCTATCCGGGCACTGCTAGTTAACCAGTTGATACCCAGTTTCTGCGCGCGGGTCCCCTACCTTGCCACCTCCAGTTGTGCGAGGTCGAGGTCAGCCCTCTGGCCTTCTGGACGTCTGGAGCGCGCGGAGCCCCTCTTTGTACTCACCCACGCCAACCGGCTTGGGACCCAGACACTGAAGTCTTTTTTTCCTCTCCAATCTTGGACAGTTCTGTCTCTATTTACTAGCCATGTGAATTTGGCCAAATCACTTCACCTCCCTGAGCCTCAGTTTCCTCATCTGTCAAATGGGGGTTTATAAACACCTACCTCGCAGGGTTGTTGTGAGGATTTTATGCGATAATGTCTGTAAAGCTCCTTGCACAGTGCCTGGCACACAGTAGGCGCTCAATAAATCTAAGCTTCCCTTTGTCCAACCTTGGCATCTTTTTTCTTTCACCGACCCAATCCCTCCTGTGTCCCTCCTCCCAGGGCTCCAGTTTCTTCCTGCACGGTGGGGGGCTGGGGGGGGGACTCCTTTCTTTGATGGAAATTCCCAGATCACCCCTGTCACCCCCAGTCGGACTCTTCCTTCCTTGCCCCCCACCCCACCCCCGCTAGCTCTTCCCACTGCCTCGGCGCACTCCCCCCACCCCTCATTCCGGGCAAGGGCTGAGTCAGCCTGGGTAAATTTAGCCGCGGACTCCACTCGGCGGGCGCGGGGGCTTCGCCCAGACTCAGTCGCAGAGTCCTCGCCAGGCCGCCTCTGCCCCCATCTCTACCGAGTCACTTCAATTCCTGCGCAGTGTTCAGAGCCTCAGCCCCGTTCTCAAGCCATTTATGATTTTGGTCTTCAGTTATCTCAATGTCACTCCCTACGCACCCGGAGAGATCAGGACCCGAAAGGAGAGAACAGGACAGTTTGGGAGGTCTTTGGGCTGGACCCTGCACGGGGGGCAGGCTGACCTTGGTTCAGTGTGTATGTGTGTGTGTGGGGGGGGGTCTTTTTGGACTTCTGGACCTGAGGGGAGAACATGGATCAAAATTACCCTGGCGAGCTCATCCCAGAACCTGCCTGGGATCCACAATGTCAGGTTTCAAGTTAGCTCTTGCTGAAGGAAGTAAAGGAAGTGAGGTTCACCTTGGGCAGAGATCAAAGTTTCCTGACGTCTGTCTACCTTCCACCTGCAAGTCTAACTACTACCGATTCTAAGTACTGAGCATTTACTGAGCCCCTGAGAGGAAGCAGGCCCTGGGTTGGGCTCCAGGAAAAAGTTGAGTGAAGATGAAAACACGCCAATAATGATATTAGTGAGCAGCAAGTGGTAAGTATTAGAAGGAGTCAAACAAGGGAGATTGTGTGGATTTTATGAGATCAGGAAAGGCTCCCTGAAGGAGGTGGCATCTGAGGTAGAATTTGGGGAAAGGAGCTCCAAGTAGAGGGGAGAGCATAAACAGAGGTAAGGATGCCCATCTAAGGATGCCCTTTGTGAGGGTGAACAAGCAGGAGGTCAGTTTCTAAGAGTTTGTCCACACTGCTACCGTTATCGGAGAAATAGGGTAGCGTTGTGTTCAGAGCATGGACTCTGGGGCCTGGCAGCCTGGGTTTAGACCTTGTCTCTAACTCACAGTAGCTGTGTGACCTTGGGCAAGTTACTCAATCTCTCTGTGTCCTGGTGTCTTCAGTTATAAGATGGGGTTATGAATAGGGCTTTTTTTCACAGGCTTTTTGGGAGGATTAAATGATTCAATATGAAAAACACTTGAAAAGAACAATGCCTGGTGCATAATAAGGGATATACACAAGGGTTAAGCTCTGATTATTATTTCTCTCTCCTAGCTATTTCATTCGTGTTGGGGGTATAAGAACAGGAGGGGAGAGGGAGAGAAGGAGAGGTTGGGGGAGAGCAGGAACAGGCAGCAGAGGCGAGGTCAGGAGGAGAAGGGAACCCTGGGGTGGAGACAAGGTCCCTTGGACGGGCGGATGGTGCACAGGGAGCATTCGGGTAGTTAGGGTGACAGGAAATACACCCTGCTTTCCCAGGACGTCTTTCATCTTTGCCTGAGGGTGGAGTCAGCACTGGCTGCTAAAGATCTGGGTCGAAAGGGACAGAGAGAAGGGGAGGAGTGACTGTAGGTCTGGGGGCCTGCCCTTGGTGAGCCATATCGCAGACTGGCCCCACAGGGCACTGTGGGCGGGAGGCCGGAGGCTCCCTGCTGTGAAAATGACTTCTAAATCTGGCTGGTCTGCCAGCTGGCCAGCCTCTCGAGACGGAGGCCACAACCACCCCCAACCTTGGGACAGCCTCACAGATCAGGTGTAGGGACAGCAGACGCAGGAGGGCGTGGTCAGCTTGGGGCAGCAGCTCCCGGGTGAGCACAGGCCACTACCCTGACAACAGCCAGGTTCTCCCCAGGGAAGCTCGTTTCTGTCCCGAATGGGACCAGGTTGATATGGCTTTAGAGGGCCTAAGGACCCTCTCCTTTCGGACTCTCATGAGAGCCCTGGGACTTCCCTTGATCAGCCACAAGTGGATAACAAAGAACCGGGCCATAACTCCGGGACTTTAGGGGATCTGGGGTCAGGAGTGTGTATAGGGGGTGTAAGGAGGAGAGGCCCAGGAGAGACGGCTGGACGGCTGGACGTGAGCACACAGGGAGTGGGCAGAGTGTGTCTGTGGAGAAGGGGGAGCACTCCCTCGGTTATTCATCTGGTCAGCCCTTCACTAAGCTTGCACGCCAGGCCCTAGGGACACGCCAGCGACTCAGACAGGGCTCCGATTTTCAGGGAGCTTCCGGTCTAGGGTGTGTGTGACACAGGGGAAGGGATATGGGCGAGGAAACCCACAAAATCATTATAGTGTAGGCTGCACGACATAATATATGTTAATGAAGGCATTCCTGAGGATCTAGGCAAGCGTGTGAGAAGGAGCAGTTCCCCGACAGTGGGTGACTTCTGGGGGGTGGGAGATGAGTCACTGAGGTGCATCCAGACTGACTGGAGGAAGGCTCAGTCTGGATACTGTCCCCTCGCCTGCATGTCTTGGCATGGAATGGACTTCCTCCCTTGAAGCCCTGGATACTACATAGCTTTTGATGAGTCCCTTTTAAAGAAGAATTGCTTTATCCATCTGTCTATCCATCCATGCATGCCTCCATCCTTTCGTTCATCCAATCATGCATCCACCCATCTATACATCCCACCTATCCACTTATCCATCCATCTTCCAATCCCTCTGTCATCTATCCAGCCATTTATCCGTCCATTCATTCACCCATGCATCCATGCATCCATCCATCTCTTTCTTCCCTTAATGATGACATCTGATGTCCCTAACTTGGTGCCACAAGGAATGCCAAAATGAACAAAACACGGATCCCATGTCCTCAGGAAGGTAGAAGCCTGCCTAATTAAGAGGATAGGTAACTTACACAGATAACCTTCCACTGGACAGCCAGTATGCGCTGTTTTTTTTTTTCTCCCCAAATTTGTTTATTTTAATTTTTCAGTGCTACAAGATTGATTGTTCATGCACCACACCCAGTGCTCCATGCAGTACGTGCTCCTCTCGATACCCACCACCAGGCTCACCCCCCCCACACCCTCCCCTCCAAAACCCTCAGTTTGTTGCTCAGAGTCCACAGTCTCTCCTGGTTCAACACCCCCTCCGATTTCCCCCCATTCGCCCTTCCCTTCCTTCTCACGATGCCCTCCATGATTTTCTTTATACTCCACAAGTAAGTGAGACCATAAGATAATTGCCTCTCTCCGCTTGACTTATTTCACTCCGCATAATCTCTTCTAGTCCTGTCCATGTTGATACAAAAGTTGGATATTCATCCTTTCTGATGGAGGCCTACAGTATGCGCTGTTAAGCTGCTTCAGGAAGGCCATCTTGCCAAGGGAAATTGGAAGAGCTTAATGGAGGGAGGGGCATTCCAGATGGATTTCAATAGGGGGAGGTGGGGAAAGAGGTGCATTCCAGGGTTTGGGAAAGGTAGAGAGGTGGGAAAGCAGGAAGCTTTCAAAGGGAACAGAGGCACTGGGGAATGCAGAGGTGTGGGGATCCTGGAAAGATGCATGTGGGCCAAATCATGAAGTGGCTCTGGAAAGCAAGGATTGGAGGAAGAGGGGAGGGGCAGGGAATTGTTGAGCTGCGAATGTCCCAGTTGCCTCCTATATCATTGTTTTCTCTGCTGCCTGATCATGACCTTCACTGGTCTTGTCACCTCGTGGAATCCCCTGCGGGACTCTGAGCTACTCAAGACTAGTGCCTCTGGTTTAGCTCCGTATCCCCTAGAGGCCGGAGCAGGCTTTCAGCAAATGCTGGCAGAAGGTAGGGACAAGTGATAAAGCCGTGTGACAAGGACACTGGCACAGCAATTCAGCCTCAGGTATACAGGAGGAGAGGTGGGCTGCTGTCTCGTGTTCCCACCCTCCAGCGCAGGGAATAACCCCGCTTTCTTTGCTGGAGTCTCTCCAGGAGCTCTTCCAAGAGGCACCACAAGGTGGCGCTGTTCCAACTGTAGCGCTGCGTACTGCAGAGGTCCTTAAAATGTTCGCGGTTGGAGGAGTGCCCATTCAAGAACTGTCCCTGGATGGTCTAGACATTTCCTTCCAGCAAGTGCTGAGACAGAAGAAAAAGGCTAAGTGCAGCTATGGAAAAGAAGAGCCAACAGAGTCCCAGCTCCCGTGTAAGAACTGGCCTCATCTATCCATCCATTCGCTGGACAGTGCCTACTATGCGTCCGGTACAGCGTTAGGCTCTCCGAAAATGAACAGGGAACAAGACATAGTCCCTGTCCTCAAAAAGATCAACATCTAATCCTAATCAGAAACCAAATCTTCCTTTGCTATCTTTCACTCTTTTACACACACACACACACACACACACACACACACACACACACCTGTTCCCCAGACCAATGCCCCTGACCCAGGAAGCCATCTCCACATGAAATCTACTCTTTGGCATGCCTCCCCCCTCCTAATCCACGTTTCTCCCTAAGGTTGCTGCATGGCCACATTAGTGTGACCCCTAGATGTTTCCTCCTGGGCTGATTGCTCTTGCCTTTTCCAAGCTCCCTGACCAGCCCTTTCCTAGTCTCTCTCCCAACCTCCCCCATCATATCCACAGCCATGTCGCCAACTCTGGAGGCTCTAGGGACCTCCTGAGAGTATGCTTAGTATGGATTAGGGCCTCCCAATACTCTACAGCTCTGGAGGCTACAGGAACACAAAGGTGGCACCACAGAAGGGCCCTCTGAGACCCTGGTGTCACCAGTCCAGAGATGAGGAGAAAACCCAAATCTCGGAAACATTCCCCTGTGTGGCCTGGGGGCTCTGCCAGCCAAACCTGTGCCCAGACAGGCTGCCTTCCTTTCCTCATCTACTTTGGGGGGACCGGGCCTCTCCCTAGCTGCAACTCCATAGTGGTGGCTGTGGGAGACATTGGTTGGGAGGTGAAGCATTGTGGGAGATTGTCCACTTTCCCAAGATGCTCTGGGGCCCAACTTAGCCCTTGGCGGGTTTGGGAGAAGAGAGGAGGGAGGGTTGGTGCTGAGAGTGGGAGCCAGGCCCATCGAAGTCCCAGGAGTGAATGCCGCATTGTTGGCCAGGCCAGAGTCACAGATAATTACCTCAATTAGTGACAATGGGAGAGTAATAAATACAGGCTTAGTGTCTCCTACCCCACCAGGGCTCCGAAGATTAATCCAGGCTGACGGGCGGGCCCTGAAAGGCGTGATGGACAATTCATTAAACTCCCCAAATGCCGCACAACCTGGGCGTGAAGGCTGAGTTAGCCCCCTGGGGGCTGCGCCTTTGTCCTGATTGTGTGTCTCCGCCGCAGCCGAGCCGGGCAGCCCCCAGAGAGCGGGGAGGTGAGTGGGGCTCCCCCAGCCGGGCCAGGCGGCGGGAGGATTAGGCCTCGGTCCGGCCCTGGTTGCCCTGGCACACCAGCCCGGCCGGGCTGGAATGTCCGTGGGGGGGAGCAGGCCGAGCGGAGGGGCGGGGCCGACAAGGTGGGGTAAGGGGGGCACACAAAACCGGGGGCAGGAGGAGTTAATTAGACGCCAGCCGAGGAGGGCGAGGGGCCACAATAGGGCCGAGGGGCCGCCAGGGACGGCCCCTTCACTTCCGAGGATTAATAGGGAGGAGGGAGAGGGAGGGGTTCAGCCCTGGGGGAGGAGAGCTGGAAGCTTCCCAGGGTGGCACTGCCCCCTTTTGCCCAGCTTGGCACCTCCTTGGCAAGTGGCTGGAAAGCAGGAGGCTCTGGCAGCCTGGGCAGGTGTCCCCCAGCATCCCAGAGAGTGGCTCCTTCTTCCTGGCCTGCCCTGGGAGATGGTTGGGCAGGGAGGCAGAAAAGGACCCTTCATTTCTCTGGGGAATAGTGGGAGCAGGAATGTTTGAGGACCCTGGTTCTCCACATCCCTGGGCTCCTCCAACCTGCTCTGAGGCAGAACCGGGAGCCTGGAGCTTTACCCTTCCCGGTGACGCTGCCAGGCTCGAGCCCAGAAGTCTGTAGGGGGGCTGGCGCTGAAGTGAACGCGCGGGACTCAGGGCCGCTGAGGGTGCGCGCACGGACGCGTGCGGTCACCCTCGTGCGGCCACCCTCCTGCGTGCTGGTGTGCTTATGCACCGGGCCTGGGACTCAGCAGGCCCCCAGCGAGTGCCCGTTGAATGCATGAATGAACTTTGGCTTTGCTGAGAGTTTATGAGTGTGAGAAAGAGAAGGGGTGCCGAGCTGCCCTGTGACCCAGGGTGGCTGCGGGCCCTCTCCTTCTGAGGTCCCCACCGTGGCCCGGGGAGGGATGGAGCCCCACCTCCGAGCAGATGAGCCAATGTCCAGGAAAAATGAAGTGGTGGTGGTTCCTTCCCTTTGAAAAGGGCAAAAAAAATTTTTTGCAGTAGCGACTTGGAAGCCCCACTTCCTCCCGGGCCCCAGGAGCAGGGCAGCCCTGGCTCCTTCCTCGGAGCCACCCCACCCTATCCCCTCCCAGGGAATGACAAGGGAGCGAGTTGGCGGCAGTTCCCCGGGCATATTTATAACCTGCTGCTCGCTCACCAGCGTCTGCTTTTAGCCCAGACGGGGGAGGGGGCCGGGGGGGTGGTCTGTCTCCTGCTGGGCGCCCTGGCTGGGTGTGGAAAGAGTGAGTAAGGGTGAGTGGTGGGCAGCTCTGTATGGATATTCCTGCTCACACCACAGCCAAACAGCTTATTTTCTCCTCATTTTGTTATTTTTCTCCCTCTGGCCTGGAGAGGAGGACTGAGCCAGCCTGAGGTGGGGGGGGTGGGCTAGACCCTGGGGTATTTGCAGCCCCACTGACGGGGTTTTTCCAGGGTGCGTGTGGCAGGGTGTGTGTGTGTGGTGCCGGCTCGCTGCCCCCCTGGGGACTGTGCAGGCCTGCCATCTCGGTCCTCTCAGCTTTTCCGCTCCGCCCCCCCCCCCCCAGGGATATTTCAGGACTGGTGCCTCCCTCACTCGCTGAGGCCAACCGTGCGTCCGGGGTCCCTGGCAGCCTCGGGTCCCCCTGGGAGTGTGGCACCTGGCTCCTGAGATCAGAGGTGGGCGGAAGGATAACCTGGGCGGACAGGGCAGAGCCGGGGCATTGGGCCCATTCCGGCCAGCACTAGCCTTTCTAGGCACAGCTCTCGGAGAGGAGGGCACGGATGATCGGAACATCAAAAGAATTCGCTTCGCGGCGCCTGGGTGGCTCAGTCAGTTAAGCATCTGCCCTTAGCTCAGGTCCTGATCCCAGGGTCCTGGGATTGAGCCCCCTCTTGGCTCCCTGCTCAGCAGGAAGTCTGCTTCTCCCTCTCCGTCTACCCCTCCCCTCTGCTCATGCTCTCCCTCTCTCGGATAAATAAATAAATAGATAGATAGATAGAATATTTTTAAAAAAGAATTAGCTCCTATGTAGTGTTTTGCAGATCCTATCCCCCTTTTACTTGTCCCTTTCCTTTATCTTAGTGCGCGGCCCCGCCCCTCGAGGGCCCCTGCGGGTCTTATTCTGCACTTCCCTACGCACCGCACCGTGACGTTCCAGCCCCCGGAAGTGAAGGGCCTCCATGCAGCAGACTTGGGTATGGGAGTCTGTCCTTAAATCTCAGGGGTGTGCAGAGGGCTTTCCACTCCACCGAGCGTTCACGGGACTCCCCTATTATTCTGACAAAATGCGTTGATGTGCTGGATTTCCTGGCCACGCTGGAAACTCCTCCAAGTGGGCTCCTACGACCCCGTATCCCCAGCATTGGGCACATGTCTGGCACAAAAGAGGCGTCGGTCAGTGTTCAAATGACCCGGGTTTTCATGGACGTGATCTCCTCTGAACCTCAACGCCTTCCAGAGAAAGAAGACTCAGTACTGACAACTCTCCCTGTTTATAATGGACAACGTATAGGCTTGAGGCTATACCTTGAGGCTGAGAAAACAACAGATTTGTTGAAAATCTAATTAGGGCCAGACCCGGAGTCATTCTTCCCTCTGCCCTTCGTCCAGCTGCCTGTGTCAGCTCGGCTCAGAGGCCCCAGCTTCTGGGCCCGAAAGCTGATAACAGTTCCAGCTCTTGGAGTCCAGAGTTAGGTAAGAGTGGTCGGGGGCAGCTGCCAAGCCCTCAGCTCCCCAACCACTGCTTCTCCCCAACTCCGGGCATTGTCCGACGGGGGGCCCGAGCCCCCTCTCCTGCCTCTGGCAGTCCATTAACTTCTTGCTATGGGAGGGGGGGGGAACCTAATAATTCATTGGATTATAGACGACATTCTCTGCAGGGGGTTCTTTACTGGAAACCCAAGGCTTATGAGGTGCCTTCTACTCCGGATCAATACGTTTTCCATTCCTCCCCCTCCACTGCCCATCAGAGCTGAGCTGGTGAGGGCTTGGCAGATGGAGAAAAAGGGAAAGGGATGGAGAAAAAGGGAAAGGCTTGAGCAGATCCTGGCTCCACTCCCCTACCCCCACACATACCCCAAAGGCCAACAGGGGTCAGAGTTCACATATCCAGGGAGAGGTGGGAGGCAGCCAGAACAGCAAAAGAGTCCTGGGGAGAGAGGGAAATTCTCCAGTTGTCTGGGATCAGTTGTTGCCCTTGGGGGGGGGTGCTTCATAGCTCCCCCTTGGCCTTTAGGTCCTCCCCTGGAGGGAAGTGTTAGGATTAGGGATAGGCATTAGAGCTTAGGAAGGGGTCAGTGTTTATCTGAAGTTAGGGTTAAGGCTAAGGTTAGACCTAGACCTAGGGATGGGGAGAGGATTAGGGTTAGAGATAAGGTTTAGGGTGTGGGCACGATTAGGACTCCTGCCCTCTCTGGTGAAAGTGCTCAGGGGGGTATCTGTGTTACTGGTCACAGTCCTCTTTCAGGCTCTTGATGGGAATGGCTCACTTAATGGTTGGGTTATGGACCACACTTGGGTTTCCTTTTGGTTAAATGGGTTTAAGTCCTAGCTTCTGTTTGGATTCTGGCCCTCCTGCTCCCTTCTGCTCCCCAACCATCATCTCTGAGCTTTGGGGTACAGGACTAGAGCCCATCATGTTACCTGGATCCTCCTGAGCCCAAGGTTGGGAGCTGGGCTCTAATAAGGCATTTCCTTCTCTTGAAGAGGGAAGTGCCTTCCCCACCGCCCCATGCCCTGACCACAGGTGGAGCGGATAGGCTTCAGGGAGTTTTTGTTCCCTGCACCAGCAGCATCCTTTCTGCTTGGATTTCTCTTTCTTCTTTGGTTTCTTTTTACAACGTGGTCATGGCTATCCCTCAGTTGTGGCTATTTTCACAGCTCCTGATAGGAAAGGCAGGCTCAGAGTTGGTTGGTTGGTTGGTTGGTTTGTTGATCCCCTTTTAGCGAGGGAAGAAACTGAGGCCATTTGGACTTGCCCAATATCACACAGCCAGTTAGTGTTCAAACAGGAAGAAGAGGGCACCTGGGTGGCTCAGTGGGTTAAAGCCTCTGCCTTCGGCTGGGGTTATGATCGTGGGGTCCTGGGATAGAGCCCCGCATCAGGCTCTCTGCTCAGCAGGAAGCCTGCTTCCTTCTGCCTCTCTGCCTACTTGTAATCTCTCTCTCTCTTTCTCTCTCTCAAATAAATAAATAAAATCTTTTTAAAAAATAGGAAGAAGAATCTTGCAGGGTCTTGGCTTCTGGAAACCTGGTTCCCCAGTGGCCTAATTAAGGTCACCCAAGGGTCAGAATCCCAGGGCCCTCTTGCAGGCCCCCCAACAACGTATGTATCCTATTTGTTTAACAGAGGTAAGCCATGGTGTGTTCCGTATTCAAGGAAAAGCCACCAAGTCATTGATAAAAATAGAGATTTTATTCTGCAGAGGAAGATACTACATTGATGGGGGCGAGGAGCCACTAATAGCTACAATGGAAGGAAATACTGATTCCGGTAGGCAACAGCATCTTTGAGAAATTGGGGAGAGGGGAGATCGAAAAAAGGCTGGAGAGCAAAAGGGGAGAAAGGAGAGGGGATTGGGTTGGGGTGGAGTAGAAGTGGTCTCTGCAAGCCAGGCTGGAACCCAGCACAATAAATAGTTTTATTTACAACAACCAAACTCGTGGCTTTGTATCCACGATTCAGTGCAAATTATTTACACACTGGTGAGGAGGCAGGACAGGAAGGGGTAGGAGGTGGCCGAGGGCGGCATGGCTCACAGCTGTTCAGTGGCTCCATGACAGAGGCTGGGAGAATTGGGGGTATTTCTGCTGGGTCCCCCAGCCTCATTTTCCACATCACCACAGCTGCCCTCTCACCCTGGCCCCTCCTGGTTTAGCTGCAGGCGGGGACGAGAAAGGCCCTGATGCCCAGGTGTGTGTTCAGGGTCTTCACCTTTGGCAGGAGAATGGGAAGGGCACGAGGGGCCCTGGAGAAAAACTGAGGTTAAAGGGGAGATGAAGAGAGGCAAGGTCACTGGCGCGGTGGGGGAGGCCCCTCCGCGCCGTCAGAAGCTGACCCCCACCGGGTAGGAAACAGAATCCTTCTCTCACCTCCTGGCCAAGCAGGGGGCAGTGCAACAAGGGGTCTCCCGGGAGAGGGAGGGAGGTAGGTCCGGGGCAGGTCCGTCAGGATGGCAAGAGGGTTCGTGCCGGCCCAGGCAAGTAGTTTCAGGAGTCCCCAGGTAGGAGGAGGTGGGAGAAATGATCGTGCGCGTGGGAATCCCGGGGAGAGCAGCTGGAGGGACCGGAAGGGTGCGTAAGGGGGTGTGTTTGGAGGCGGGCCAGAGAAGAGCGCTCCTGGGGGCAAGTCCGCGCGGCGTTTCACAGACACTCGTGCAGTACGCGCGTGTGCGTGCAGTTGCGGCAGCTGACGTGGCAGCACCAGTGGAAGGTGCAGTTGCAGCGCTCGGTGACGCGCTGTGTGCGCGTGCGGTGGCCCCGGCCGCAGCAGAGCAGCTCGCAGCCATCCAGCGCGGGCGACGAGCTGTTGCAGGCGCGCCCGGCCGTGCCCGCTGTGCCCAGGCGTCCGCTGTATGTGCAGAAATTGGGCGATTTCTCGAAGTATACGAGATCGTGGGGGGAGGGCGGCTTGTGCGCGGGGTCTTCGGGTTCCAGGCGCAGCAGCTCCGCCCGCGAGGCGCGGTTGCTGCCGCGGTTGCCGTAGAGGACGCGCGAGGCGCCATCGAATCGGTCGCGCAGCACGTCGCCCACTGCGCGAAGCGTGGGCAGCCGCATCCAGCACGTGCGCACCGTGCACGAGCCCGACATCCCGTGGCACTTGCACTCCTGGCGCATCTCGGAGAACACGGTCTGGGAGGAAAGGGGAAGAAAAGGGGTCCCAGGGTATTGTCGCAGCCAGAGCCACCATCCCAGATACTGCCCCCTCCCGGACCCTGCCAGGACCTCCGCAAGGGCGGAAGGGAGGCGCAAAATCCTCACGCCGAGATTTGGACAACAGCCCCAACTCCACGCTCCACATCGGACAGTGGTCCTGGACTGCAAGCCTCGTCCCCCCCCCCCAATTATTACCCCGGAGGAGCTGTAGGCAATACATTCCATGGGTTGCATGACTTCTAATCTCTTCAGTTCTACCTGCCCTGCGCGACTCTCTTCCATTCTCGGCCTTCCCTTCCAAACCTCCTGCACCCTCTGGACGTCCTCTCCTGTTTCCCTGTCCCGACGCCTGGCATTATCACCGACCGTTACTGCCCAGATTCGAGGTCAGCCCCTGCTCAGATCCCTGCCACTCCGCTTCCGGGCAGAGCCCCTGAAGGCTGCTCACCGTGCGGCCCGCCTCGTTGTTGTGAAGGTTCATGAGGAAGCGCAGATCCCGCCCCTTCTCCCCGGAGTCCACAAACTCCCTGCCGAAGAGGCGGCCGAAGTCGATGTTGTCGCTGCAGCCCCCCCAGTGCCAATCGGGGCCCCCAGGACCCCGCCGCCGGTAGTCGCACGTGCAGGACTCGATGGAGCCCTCCGAGCAGGAGCGCGCCACTGAATGCGTAACCCCCGCGGAGGTGATGGCGAAGATAAATGCCGTTTCCCGACAGCCTGTGAGGGAAGGGAGTTGGGATGAGCGAGAAGGTAACGCACGGGTGGGGGGGGCAGCCTCCTCAGTGAAGGGATGAAGGGTTCGGGACCCCTGAATCCGGGTGCTCGGACTCCGCCCTTGGAGTCCGCTTCCCTTGCTGGGAAGCTAGGCTCCTAGAGAAAGCACGTGCGTCCCTGAGCACGCCGGTGATCACCGCTCCTGAGACTCGGGGCGCTCTTGGCTCCTCAGTGGAAGTGGGGCAGCTCCAGAGAGAAAAACCGAGAAGAGGGGAGCGGAAGAACTCTGCACTGTCAAGATCTCTCCGCAGTAAACTTTCGGCCCCGTGTCAGCGATGCGAGCCTTGCTGGGCTTGGAGGCGAGACGCTCCGGCAGAGAGCAGCTTCCCCGGGCGCCTTTGAGAGGGGCCGGGAGAGCGGGAGCCCTCCGGCGTCCGCGACTGAGAACTCGCTTCTACTCGGGCGCCGGCGCAGAAAAGTTAAGCTTGGCGCCCGAGATGCACGGCTGGGAAACGCCTGGTAGAACGAGTCTGGCCCAGAACTAGCGCTGGGCACGAAACTCTCCGCAGGTTGATCTTGTAACCCTGCGGGCGCCCGGGACACCTTCCTTGCACTCGCCCGCCCCTGCCCTGTGGGTGACCCTGCGTTCCCCTGGTCCCGGAAGCGTCGCTTTCCCGGGTACGCACCTCGGTTGACGATCTTGCCGAAGAGGTGGGGCCCCGGAGCCGTGGGGCAGTTCCAGCGGCGGTTGCGGAACTGCCACTTGCACTCTCGCACGGCGCTCTGCAGCCCCCCGCTCACGCTGTGCAGGATCCCCGGGTTCTGGCGGATCAGCCGCCGCTGTTTGCGGCTCAGCAGCTGAAGACTGGGCTCCAGCACCAGTTGTAGACTCTTGGAGTCGGTCAGCAAGTTCGTGGAGGAGGCTACGTTCACGATGCCCCTGGTGAGATGCATGGTAGGAGCTCAAGCTCTAGAAGGGGGCCTGCACCCTAAGCAAAAAGGTCGTGTCTACCCTGTCCTCTTCCTGGGGCTATATGCCTGGGAGAGCCGCAGGAGATCAGTAATGACGTGAAGACTCCGGGCTCCCTGGCTCACTGGGTTGAAAGGAACGGGCGTCCAGAGTTTTGCGCAGGGTGACGGGGGCCCCTGGATCTGGGGACTGGACAGGGGAGGCATGGGAAACCTGAAGACCAGGTGTCCACCTTGGCCCTGAGCCACTGCTTCCGGGCGGCTTGGGCGAGGGAATCCTGGCCTGGAGTCCGTGCCCACCCAAGGCGTGAAATGCTTAGGAGTCCCACCCTCTTCATGCTCCTTTCTGAGCGCTGGCCTGGCCCCTCTCTTCCCGAGGCAGGGAGACCTGTGGTGTGGCTACCGCCGTGAGGCTGGGTCTGGGGCTCACGGACGAAGGGCGGTGCTAGAGGGGAATGGGCTCCCTGCCTGGAGAATCGTGGGCTGCCGCGGGCGGACCATTCACCCCACCCCATCAGAACTAGATTCTCTGGAGCAGCTCCGCTCCAGAGCGCCCCTCGGCGTCTCGGAGGCAAGTCCGTGCGGTGGAGGGAGCCTGTCTGCGGAGGGATCCCAGAGCGTGGGAGCTGGCTGGGGCTGGCCCCTGGCTCTGCGCCCCGGGACTAGTGGCGACCCCGCACCAGCTCACTTACCACCATCGACCACTGCTGTTGGCGGCCAGGGCTGCAGGCAGAGCGGCCAGCGCCAGCAACAGCGTAGCAGAAACCCAGCCGGGCAGCTGCGCCCAGTGCCCCATGGCCTGCCCAGCCTCGCCCGCTCCGTGCTGAAGTTGGGGCTGCTTTGGCTGCTGCCCGCGACGGTGGGACGGGACGCGGCGGTGGCGGCAGTGGCGAGAGTTCGCAGTCTGGCTCTAACAGCCCTGGGGGCGGGCGGCGGGCAGCATGGCTCGCGGTCCCAGCTGGTGGGCTGAGGCAGCCACGGCGGGCGGCACCGCCTCTTATAGTTGCGGCTCTGGCTGAAGTGACGATAGGAGGCTGCCCCGCCGGGCCGCACCGTGGCACCAGGGCGCACCGGTCAGGGGCGCAGACAATGGGCAGAGAGCGGGGCCCTGGCTCCCGCCCGTCTGAGGCGAGAGCTGACGGGCTGGCCGTCGGGGCTCACCCCCGCCCCCTGCCCGGTGGCTCCCGCCTCCCGGCCGGCACTGGCCGCCGACCCCTCCCCTTGGGACGCCCTCCCACGCGCGCTCGCCTCACTCCTCCTGGCGTCCAGAGCCCGTCGGGGCCCAGCGTCCGCCAGGGGGCGAGGCGATAGTATGCTACGGGGAGAGTCTGCCGGCGCGTAGCCGGTTCGCCACCGCCGGCCCGGGGGCTGTCCCCTCGACGTTGGCACGGACCCCGCTGGCGCCCCCTCTTTCCCCACGCCTGAGTAGCGGAAGGAAAGGAAAGCTGTCGTTCTGGGCAGCCACTCCGGGCTGACGCCTCCTTCCCAGGAAGCCCCCGACGGCTGGACAGGGAAGGATCAGCGGGAGCCTGAGGGTGCCGGTGGGGTCGTGAAATCCGGGGGGGGGTGCGTGGGTTGTGGGTAAGTTCGCCAAACAATGCCTGCGGTGGAGAGAAACCGGGGACAGCAGGAGTTTGTGTTTGTGGGCTGGAAGGCGTGCACAATTGACTGTGTGTGTGTGTGTGTGTGTATAAGTGGGACAATGCAAATGCGAATGCGCATGAGAATGTGTGAGTGTGTCGTGAGGGTAAACCCCCATGTGTGTCCTCAAGTAAGGAAGCTCCATGTTTGGAGGAGGGATGTTGGGAACCTTTCCAAAGAACCTTGTAATTTAGCTCAGGTCAGAAGGGATGGTTCGAGTCATCTTGTCACAGTCACCACCTGGGACAGTGCATCATCTCTGTGTGGGGAAGGAGGTGGCAGCCACCGGCAGGAAAGACCCAGATGACTGACTGAGGCACAGAGCGTCTGGAATTGCGCGTGGAGGTGGGTGGATGGGGGGGGGTGAGTGTGTGTGCATGGCGAGATTAGGTATGCATATATGTGTCACTCTCATCCTATGGTGCGTCACCCCTCGGCATGTGTCAACCTGTGCTTGTCACTAGGGGAGGGGCCTGAGCCTGCAACTGAGGCAACATCAAGATGGACAAGGCCCGGAGTGCCGGAGTCTCTGAGGATTAGGCTCAGGAAGGGCAGTGGAGTAGATGACAAGTGTGGGTAGGAGTGCGGGAGGGAGGGCTGGGAAGAGGAGAGCCGCTGGCTGAACTGAACCCGGAATAGAGGACTTATGCCTCCACGTGTCTGCTTCTTTTTGGATTTTCCTGTCGAGTTTCTGTCTTCCTCCAAAAGCTCTGGCTTTTTCCACTCTTACCACATTGTGATACCCAAAATGCTTGCAAGCGTCTCCTCTATTGTACGCTCTTCTCTTCCCACCCCCCAGCCCCAGACTCCAACTCAGCTTCAAGGCTACCTTGGCCTCCTATTGAGGATGTGGCTGCTGTTCCCTCTATGGGGCGTAGGGAGCATTGCCAGCCTGGTTATCATGCCCCAGGAGCACACACACATGGCCCCTGGAAGGAGGAAAGATCTCCTCCTTTACGTCTCTCCCCTCTCTCACTGTACAGAGGAAAAAGTAGATCAAGAAATTGTCCAAGGTTTGGGGCGCCTGGGTGGCTCAGTTGTTAAGTGTCTGCCTTTGGCTCAGGTCATGATCCCAGGGTCCTGGGATCGAGCCCTACATCAGGCTCCCTGCTTGGCTTCTCTTGCTCCCCCTGCTTGTGTTCCCTCTTTTGCTGTATCTGTCTCTGTCAAATAAATAAATAAAATCTTAAAAAAAAAAAAAAAAAAGAAATTGCCCAAGGTCCACATAGCTAATAAATGAATAAATGGGGGCACTTGGCTGGCTGGTCCGTGGAGCATGTGAATCTTGGGGTTGTTAAGTTGGAGCCCCCATTGGGTCTAGAGATAACTTAAAAGTAAAATCTTTAGAAAATGAATAAATAGGGGGTGTGCAGCACGCTTCTGAGTGTGCAGCAATGGCAGAGCTATGGGCCCTTCTCCAAATTGATGGATAAATAAAAATGATCTTTAGGATCTTTCTGTCTCCCTTTTGGATCTTCTCTTTTTCATCTCCCCTGCCTTCAGGGTACTTTCTAAATGAGTATGTACCCAGGTCTGATCCTACGAGAGTTCCAAGTCTCAGAATTTCCCCTTCAAGGTGAGGAAATCACTCTAAGGAGTACATGTCTGATGAGTTTAAGTGATCTTCCTGGGGAAATTCTATTTTAGATGAGATGCTGATTAGCCCAGATGAAGCCTGAAGGAGGTTATTTTTGAGGGCAACATCCTTCCAGGCCTATTGCCGCATCCACTGTACCTGGCCCCTCCAAGACTTTGACCCTGAGGGACAAGGTGTACTGGCCAAGTATCCTTCCCAGGTCCAAAAGCCAGTAATCTCTCCGGCGGGCACCCTGGAGAGGGTACAAGATGGCTCAAGTAAATAGACAATGATGGGCAGCTTGTCCTTTGTCCCTTAGGAGTTTATTCCCACAGGGGCCTGGGTCATGTCTTTTTGGCCTATGGGTTGATAAAACTCCTTGGAGGTTGGAGATGCACTGGAAGACAGGAAGCCCCATCTGTCACCATTGGTGACAAGCAGAAGTGGAAAGAAAGAAAAGAAGGAGCCAGTATCCTCTGTTCCACCATTCTACCCACGAGGAGTAGTGGGGAAGAGCGGGAGGAGAGGTCTCTAAGTCTGGGTCACACTGTGTGTGACCCGGCCCAAATTTCTATTTAAATCAAATCATTACTCTGTCATCTTTCCTGTTTCTTTCCATCTTCATGATGGCACCTTCATGACCTCTCTACCGGCTCATACCTATCAGCATGCCAAATGCTGTAATATTTCCCATCTAGAACCGCCAAACCTTCATTTGACTCCACATTACCTCCCAAGATTGCCCCATTTCTCTGCTTTCTTTTACAGCAAAGCTCAAAAGGGTTGTTTTAATCACTAGCACTAATTTCTTTTCTTTATTCTCTCTTTCCACCCTGATCACATCTCTGAGCCTGCTACACCTCCTTCTCAAAATCACCCATGATCTCTGGGTTGCTCTGCAGTCAATTCTTGGTTCTCATCCTAATTACCCTTCCAGGAACAGCAGACAGAATTCAACGCTTTCTCCTTCTTGAAACACTTTCTCACTTGGGTTCCAGAACACCATTCCTGTCTCCCTAGCTGCTCACCTTCTCCGTCTCCTTATCTGGTTCCAACCTGTGCACCAATTTCTAAGCTTCAGAGTGTACCCCTAAATTCAATCTGGACTTTCTTCTCAATCTACACTCGCTCTCTTGGTGAACTATCCTGTCTCACCCTCCCTAATTTATACCTCTGGCCCTGAACTCTGGACTTGCGCATCTAACACTTGAATAAGCATCTCAAAATGTACATGGTCAAAACTCGAACACCTGATTCTTCCCCATCCTAACCTGCTCTTTCTTTGGTCGTCCCATTTCAGTAAATGGCACCTCCATCCTTTCCGTTGCTCAGGACGAGAATCTTAGAGTCATCCTAGGTCCATCTGGTCTCTTGTACTTTGTGTCAAGTTCATCGACAAATCCTGTCCTTCTGTATTTAAAGTATATGCAAACTTGGACCCATTCTTACCGATGGGGCAGAGTCTCCATACGAGAGCCACCTCTGTCTCGTATTGCTGCCCTAACCTCATGAGAGCTCCCCCTGCTAATACCTTTGCCCCCCACACTCGCTTCTCCACACAGCAGCCGGAGCCATGCTTTCTAAAACCGAAGTCAGATCACTTCATCCCTCTGCTCAGAATTTCCCGATGATTCCCTATCTCAGCAAAAGAAAAAAAGGTGAACCCTTTACAGTGGCCTACATGGCCCTCTGTGATCTGATCTTGATCCTTCCACGTCCTTGTCCTCTAACTTCACTGTCTACCACCCTCTCTCCTGTGGGTTCCTCCCTTTGGCCACCCTGGCCTACTTGCTGATTCCCTGAACATACCATCAAGTTCCTGTCTCCGGATCCTTGCACCTGCTTTTCTGTGTTCTGGAATGCCCTTCCTCAGATAGCTCCATGACTTTGTTCCTCACTTTCTTTTTCATCCCCCTATAAAATGGAATCCTGTTACCTGTCTCCTTTACCTTGCTCTATTTTTCTTCCTTCCTTCCTTACTTCCTCTTTCTTTCTTTCTTTCTTTTTAGATTTTATTTATTTATTTGACAGAGAGAGAGAAAGAGAGATCACAAGTAGGCAGAGAGGCAGGCAGAGAGAGAGGGGGAAGCAGGCTCCCTGCTGAGCAGAGAGCCTGATGCGGGGCTCCATCCCAGGACCCTGAGATCATGACCTGAGCCGAAGGCAGAGGCTTTAACCCATTGAGCCACCCGGGTGCCTCCCTTGCTCTATTTTTCTATCACTTTTGACCATGGAGAACTGTAAAGCTCGAAGTAGAAAATCAGGAGCAAACCGCCTCTCTGGAATGGGAACAGGAGAGAGATGTGGAGGGGAAAGGGGCTTTACCTTGTTGTTGGGGTGTGGGGGGAGAGGGGACCAGGGCTGAATCTGTAGGCAGAGGGGCCTACTTTCCTTTGAGGCACCAGCAGGCGGCACTGCCTCCTCGTGCTGGGAAGGCATCGGCCTCTGGTAGAGAAGGGGGCCAAGTTCTGTCTACAGTAATCCCGCAGATTCGTCGGGGCTAACTGCTCAATTGTTGGGGGTATCCCTGGGGAGTCCAGTGCAGTGGGGCTGTGGACCTTTTGGTGCCTCCGGGTGGCCGACTGCGGTGCTGCAGCAGAAGGCGTGAGAGGTGGAGGGTGGGCAGCGCAGCTGAGCTCACCGCCGAGGGCGCATCCATCCCTCCCGGGCCTATAATTTGGGTTCCCCGAGCTTGGCCGCCCCTATCAGCGGCTCAGCAATAGATGAGTCAGCCGGGACCCTGGGCCAAGGCAAACATGAGGGGAGGAGGAGGCTCCCGAGCCTTTGCTCTGCTCTCGAGGCCGCCTCAGTGGCTAGATTCCCCCAATCTCCCCGGGCCCCCACTCTTTTCTTTGACCCCCGCCCTCTAGGGCCCCAGTGTCCTTCCCAGATTGTTCTTGCTACACCCTCCATCCCCATAATGGGAAAGCAGCCCTCCAGTCTTCTCATCGAGGGGGAGGGAGACCAGCTTGCTCCCACTGCCTTCTCAAAGTAAGGACAGCCCCTCGCTCTCCCCCTCCTGTCACGGCCCCAGCCCCTGTCAAGGTCTCTCTGGTTCCCGCCCCTCCCCTTTCCTGGAGCTGGCCGCATGCTTGGGGTATTAGGCAATGGGTGTGCACCCACAGCCCTCTCCAGACCCCGCCTGTTCCGCCAGCCTCCGGCCGCCGGGGGGTCAGTGCTCAGGCCAGCCCGTCGGGCCAAGGGCACTGGGGGCCAGTTCAGGCCACCCAGTCTGCCTGCCTGTGGCCTCCTGTCCCAGAGCTGGGCTTCTGTATGGAAAGGGAACAGCAGTGTGGTCCCTGGATTTGGGACAGACCAGCTTGGGGAGCCCTGGAGCCACTGGGAGGTTGGAGTCTAGGGTAATTGTTCTGACCTTGGCCCTTCCTTGACACCTGACCGTTCTATATAGCCTGGCAAGGGTAGAATCAGAAGCAACAATCGGAAACCTGAGGGAGACCCAGAGACCTGGAGAAATACAAATGCCCGTGGGAGAAGAGAGGCATAGGAAACCTCATCCCCTTCCTCCAGGGACCTGAGTGGAGTCCCAGGCTGACATGCAGGAAGGAGGACAAGGACGCTGGCAAGGGTCGCTGAATCCAGGTGTAAGGATGAAAGCTATTGAGATAGAGCTTACAGATTCCGGTGGCCTCAGAAGCCACGCATGGTTTGGATCTTGGCATCTGAACAGGAAGGAGAGGCAGGGGTTCTAGGGCTATTTCTCTTCCTCCCCTGCCCCCAGAGGTGAGAAAGCAAAGAAAAGCAACCAGAGCTGTCTAGTGTCAGGAACCATGGCACTTTTACCCCCCCAGCCCGCTCAAGACCTGGTGCATAAAGGTGGTCATTAAACAATATGACAGCGGATGAAAGTCGCTGATCTCAGGCTGCTCTGCCCCCTAGACAGCAGCGCCCCCTGCAGCACAGGGCAGGCCCTGCAGCAGCACGGCCGGAGGCTGACTGCCCCCAGAAGAGCTGCATGGCCACCACCAAGGAAGAGATGACTGTGGCTGTGGGTTTCAGGCCCCGTGGCTCTGCTTCCCTAGGGGGGCTGTCTCTGAGTCAACGTGCCAGCTTCGGGCGCGCGGGGCCAGTCGTGCCTTGGGCTGCGGTCTGGCAGGGGCGGGGGGCGGCTGGGAAGCCTGGGGCCCCTCTCTGGCAAAAATAGCCCGCAGTGGTTAGAGCTGGGAGGGTGAGTCAGGCAGGAGCGCAGTGGCGCCTAACCCCTTCACTGCCACTGGAGCTCCCTAAGGTGGTTTGCTCTGGTCTGTGCACCCCAAGATCAGAGCTTTCCCTGGCTGTCCTCAGGCTGGGTTCAGTGTAGGATCCCAAGGCCCTCCTCGTTCCATGTGAAGCAAGTCTGAAAGCCTGGAGCAAGAATATGGGCCGCTCCAAGTGCAAGACCTGGGATCCCAGGATGGGCGGGAGAACTCTGCGGGCAAGGATGCCTATAAGCCAAGGGAAGCATAGGAGAAGGCTGGAGATCTTTGGGGCTACCCAAGCCTCTGCTAGGACCGAACTCTGAGGCCAAGTCTGACCCCTCCCAAGGGGCAGGCGCAGAGCTCCGAGGTGGGTGGAAGCCAAGCCACCCAGAAGCGAGCTTTTCCTGCTGGCTCTGAGCGCCCTGAGGCATGCTCGTGCTGAGGAATCTCCACCACATTGTCCAGGGAGGGAAGCTGATTCCCCGCTCCGTGTTCATCTTGTCAGAGGCACTCTCCAGCCATCCAGCTCTCGGTGGGGGAAACTGAGGCAAAGAGAAATGACCACGTGGGACCAGGGTCCTGTCCCCCTAGTCTGGGTCACTGCACCCTCCTTGCACACTTGGCTACCCAGAGCAGGTGAGAGGCTCTCTGGTCACCAGCCCCTTCAGTGGGCCCAAGCGTGAACGAACCCAGGCGTCGGGGGAGAGGGTGTGTGTGTAGGCTGGGAGGAGGGGGAGCGCCTGCGCTCCCCGGGTCAAGGCGGGGGGTGCGAGGAGTGGGGTGGGGATGCCCGGGGCTTGGGGAGGGGCCGCAGCTCTGTCAGCCGCCGCAGAGCCGCTGGTGAGCTCGGCGCGAGTAGAGCTGGAGCCCCCAGTTCCTTGCTAGACCGCCCGCTAGCTTTCTCGATCACTCCCTCCCTTCCTCCCTCCCTTCCTCCGGGCGGCTGCGGCGGCGCTGGGGAAGCAGCGAAGAGGAGTGGCCCTGCCCTGGAAGAATGCGGCTCTGCCGAGGGGGCAGAACCCAACGCAGTCTCCCCACGGTTTGAGCAGCCCGAGCCCAGGCGACCCAACCCTGCCGGTGGCCACTCCGCACCAGAGCAGCAGGTAATCGGAGCCGGGAAAGCAGGGAGGGCAGGGACGCGCACGGGGGGCCGAGACAGGCACGCGGGGAGTCAGACAGACACACACACACATCCGCCCACTGGGGCACGGAGACACAGAGAGAGCAGGGATATTGGCAGAGATAAAGACAGCAAATAAAGGAATATCCCCAGATCAGAAGGGCAATGAACGCGAGAGCGAAGGACTGGGGATCGAGCCTGGGACCCGAGGGAACCAGACGGGCATCAGGGACGACGGGAACACTAGTTAGGAAAGGTGGCCGAGGAGGAAGAGGACTCAGCCTGTGCCGCCGTCCTCTCCAGGCGGGAACCAGGTCCCCTCCCTGTCTGGTGCACCTGGAGCCTCCCCTCTCTGCCGACTGTGGAAAAAGTGGGTAGAGCAGGGTTGGGAGCCCATTCCCTCGCTGCCTGCCCTCGACGGCACCCGAAGGTGACCCTCCCCCACATCCCCCGGTGTGTAGGTGGTGCAGAACCCCCTTCTAATCCCGCCCCCCAATCCCGCCCCCCAGCCCTGAGAGCGGGGCTCTGTTGGGCGAGGGAAGCCAGTCGTGGGGCCCTCGAAGAGGGAGTGGGGGCAAGATGGTGGAGTGGCGGTTGTGAGTCAGTATGTCTGAGTTTGTACCTTTGCGTGTGTCGGTGTGCCGGGCACTCTGTCTGGCTGGGTCCAGCTCCAGGGGCTCTTGCGTAAGCCCGAGCTGCGGTGCCCAGACTCTTCCTCCAGGGTCCAGGGGCAGGAGTGATTCTTATTGTGTTGCTTGGAGAGGGATGAGAAGGGTCCCTGAAGTGGCACTGGCGAGCTAGGAATCCTTGGTTGCCCGAGGGCCAGCCCACCCTATTCCGAAGCCCCCAAGTCTCCCTGTCCCGCAGGCCCTGATCTATCTGCCCACCGGGGCCTTCGGGCCCGGGCTTCGACATGCCGGAGGAGCCCCGGCCTCGGCCTCCGCCCTCGGGCTTCGCGGGTCTCCTGTTCCTGGCGTTGTGCAGTCGGTGAGCGTATCCTCCCTGTCACCCCGCCCACGAGAGAAAGCCCTAGGCTGGAAGCACCGAGCTAGGGCGGGGGGAGTCGGAGGGGGCGCGAGGCCTGGACCGCAGACCCCCGAAACGCCTTCTGCGTTCCCAGGGCGCTCAGCAATGAGATTCTGGGCCTGAAGCTGCCCGGCGAGCCGCCGCTGACCGCCAACACCGTGTGCTTGACGCTGTCGGGCCTGAGCAAGCGGCAGCTGGGCCTGTGCCTGCGCAGCCCCGACGTGACGGCATCCGCGCTCCAGGGCCTGCACATCGCGGTCCACGAGTGTCAGCACCAGCTGCGCGACCAGCGCTGGAACTGCTCGGCGCTCGAGGGCGGCGGCCGCCTGCCGCACCACAGCGCCATCCTCAAGCGCGGTGAGCCCGGCCGGGCGGGTCTGCGCCGCTGGGGCCGGGGGTGGGGGACAGGCCGAGGCGAGCGGAGGCGGGAAGGGACCGGTTCACGACTCCGGGAGGGGCTTCTCTCCGGGAATTCCCCCCCTCCCCGGGGAGCCACAGAGCTGGGCCTGGCCACCCGTCTGGGCCCCTGCGCCTTACTTCCACCTGCGTGCTGCCGGCAAGGCAGCTGGGTCGCTGCTCTCCTACCCTAGGGCCCCCCTTTCCTGCCTCCACTGGGCTCAACCTGGGTTGCACCTGCGAGCCAGAGATGCCCCCCGCCCTGGGAGCTTCAAATACCCCCCCATTCCCTCCCCCAATTTCCTCCCCCCTCCCTCTCCGTGGACAAGCCCAGGCGAGTGTCCCCAGAGCCTCAGCGGGGGTGGGGTGACGCCCCCAACCGTTTAAGGGTTAAACCTACTCCCCTAATTGCTGGGGTTCCCAGGAGCAGAGGCTGGGAACAAAGACCCTGATGGCTTTGAAGCCGGGGAGAGCCCCCTCCTCTGTGCTGTGGGGGCCCCAGGTGGCTCTCACCTGAGCAGGTGAGGAACGGCTGCAGGGGCGAAGAACAGGTCACTGCTGGTCTGGTCTGGGAGGTATGGTCTGGAAGGCATCGTTGCCTCTTGCCAGGCCATGCCCGTGTTTCCTCCCTGGAGGAGTAAAGATCCATTCTGGGCTCAGCTCGAGGGTGGGGGCTGTACTACAGGGACTACGGGGTTAATAGGCAGCTGCCATCTGCGGGGGAATTCCCAAGACGTGTGCAAACAGCTTCACCCCTGGAGGGTTGAGGTTGGGGGGGATTGGGAGGCTGGGCCAGAAGCCCTGCATCCTGGGGTGGGAGAGGCCCGGGCCCCTAAGGAGGTGCCACGTCTCATCCTCTGGGGGCTCAAGAGAGCCCCTACCTAAAAGGAAGTAAGGGACCCCCCCCTCCTCTATAGGACCTGATATAGGGAAAGGCTTTGATACCCAAATGAGAAGCAGGGAAAGGCTTGTCACCTTGAGCCTCTGTGACCCCCAAAACATAACAAAGAGGCCAATATTTTAAGAGGGCCTCAGGGAAAATCGCCCCCCAGCCCTCTCCCCCTCCCAGCATTTTATAGAGTAATATAGCAGGTTAGGATAAACATAAAGGGCAGTCTTAAAGGGCAAATATAAAACCAGAAACTGGAAAGGGGAAGGATAGCTCCAGAGCTCCAGTGCTTTGGGAGTGTTGGGTGGGGGAGGAAGGTTGGTTAAAGGGCCTTAAAGAAAAAAGAAAAAAAAAAAAAGAACCCGAAGGTCTCAGCTTCCACCCCACCACCCAAGCTCCCTGCTGGGCTGGGGAATTTTTAAAGCTTTCAGATGTAGAACTCAGTGATCACTGCTTCAAAGACCTCGGGGACTCCCTCTCAGTCACCTGCCAACCCCAGGGGTCTTGCCCTCCAGCTAGCTCTTTCATCTGCGCCCGAAAACCCCCGACTTCCAGAACAAGGAAGGGCCTCAGAGATCAATCTCAGTCCAGCCGCTCCCTTAATAAATGAGGAAACTGAGGCTCCGTGCTTCCGCTCCCTTCCTTCTCCGTGACTTTCTCCCAGATTACGCAGCTGGTAAATGACAGGGTCAGGATTCGGTTAGGAATTCCTGGAATTGAAGGGTGGCTGCTTATTTCCTCCCACCTCCCCACTCCAGCTGCCTGCCAACCTCACCCCTCCGTCACACCCTTTTCGTCCCCAGGTTTTCGGGAGAGTGCTTTTTCCTTCTCCATGCTGGCGGCAGGGGTCATGCACGCGGTCGCCACGGCCTGCAGCCTGGGCAGGCTAGTGAGCTGCGGCTGCGGCTGGAAGGGCGGTGGTGAGCAGGACCGGCTGAGGGCCAAGCTGCTGCAGCTGCAGGCTCTGTCCCGGGGCAAGAGTTTCCCCCACTCCCTGCCCAGCCCGGGCCCCGGCTCAGGCCCCAGCCCCGGCCCCCAGGACACGTGGGAATGGGGTGGCTGTAACCAGGACATGGACTTTGGAGAGAAGTTCTCTCGGGATTTCTTGGATTCCAGGGAAGCTCCCCGGGACATCCAGGCAAGAATGCGAATCCACAACAACAGGGTGGGGCGCCAGGTATGTGTGTGCAACTTGTCCCGGGTCTCCTTAGCTTCTGAGGCCTGGCTAGAGTTGGAGAGGCACGGCAGGCAGGGTAAAGAGGATGGATGAGCCGTGGTGGGGGCTGGCCGCTCACCCATCTGGAGGACCTCACGCAAGTCACTCAACCTCAGTTTTGCATCTGTAAAAAGAGTCTA
>CM052807.1:62507177-62564809 GCA_028533885.1 Nasua narica | reverse complement strand
CCCGAGTTCCGGGCGGTGGGGGCAGCGCTGAGGGAGCGGCTGGGTCGGGCCATCTTCATCGATACCCACAACCGCAACTCCGGAGCCTTCCAACCCCGCCTGCGTCCCCGTCGCCTCTCGGGAGAGCTGGTTTACTTTGAGAAGTCTCCCGACTTCTGTGAGCGAGACCCTACCGTGGGCTCCCCCGGCACTCGGGGCCGGGCCTGCAACAAGACGAGCCGTCTGCTGGACGGCTGCGGCAGCCTGTGCTGCGGCCGTGGGCACAACATGCTTCGGCAGACGCGAGTTGAGCGCTGTCATTGCCGTTTCCACTGGTGCTGCTACGTGCTGTGCGAGGAGTGCAAGGTCACAGAGTGGGTCAACGTGTGTAAGTGACGGGCAGCTTCACTGCCGGGCTGGCGCAGGGCGGAAGCGCCTTTTCAGCCCTTTCCTCGGATTTCTGTCCAGGGTCGATCTCGTCTCCTAGAAGCTCAAAGCATCGACCTGGAAGCAGCTTTGGGGGTGGTGGGGGTCGGGCTGAGTCTGTGATGTGCAGCCTTCTCCCCCACCGTAGGAGAGCCTGGGAGGGAAAGCTGTCACCCCTCTTCTGCTCCTGAAACAGCTGAAATGAACTTAGACGACATGCACTGTATTGCCTCCCTCTCCCCAGCCCTGGGATCCCTTTAGCTCTGGTTCATGCTCCTTCTGGCTGGGATGTCCTTGTAGTTTGACCACTCCTCTCCTTTGAGGGATAGCCCCAGGCATCGTGCGGAGCCACAGACCGGTACCGAGGAGACCACTCCTTCATATCTGCTGTCCCCAAACTCCTCTACGGCAGTCTGGGCCCCTTCTTGTGGGGGAATAGGAAACAGTGGTAGAGACGTTTTTCTTGGGGAAGGGACAGAGTGCTGGAGGGGGAGCTCTCCCCTGAGTTCTCACAGAGTTGTTTGTCTAGGCCCTTAGGGAAACTGTCCCCCGACCCCCATTCAGAATGTTAAAGGAAACCCTCCAAAGGAAGAATTTCACCTAAGACTCTCTGAGCCTCCTATTTGTTCCTTAGGAGGAGGGATGGGGATGGATAATTTATTGTACTGAGACTTGTTCTTGGTTTCTGTTTGTGACTGAAATAAACTACTGGACCAGTGGATTCAGGTGCCCACACTTGGGATTCCAGTCCCTCGCTTCTTTTCCAGGTGAATTCTACCCTCATACACCCAACGACTTCATTTACGTGTATCCTGCTCAGTTCCACAAAGGATTTGATTTGGTGATTTGGTTGGCAACTTTCAGTGTGAAAAACCAGGGGGTACTTCTAGGTGTGTGTAGGGGAGGCTAGATACCCGAACATAGCCCCAATTTACTTTTTTATGTGCTTCAACTCCAGACTTCACCTTGGTCCTTGCCCTAGAACAAGAGTTGGCGTTTTTTTTTTTCCTGCAGAGGGCTTGATAGAGAGTATACAGTTGACTCTTGCACAACATCGGGGGTTTGGGGTGCCCCCTTCCCCCCCGTAGTCAAAAATCTGCGTGTAATTTTTGGTTCCTCCAAAACTTAACTACTTACAGCCTACTTTTGACTGGAAACCTTACCGATAATAGAAACAGCCGATCAACAGTTTATTAACACATGCTGTGCATGCTACGTGTTTTATATACTGTGTTCTTACAAGAAAATAGAGAAAAGAAGATGTTATTTAAAAGTCATAAGGAAGAGAAAATACATTTACAGTAGTGTACGGTATTTACTTAAAAAAATCTGCGTATTCAGCGGACCTGCACAGTTCAAACCTGTGTGGTTCAAGGGTCAGCTGTATGAAGCTCGTGGGCTTTGTTGCAACTACTCAAGCTGCCATAATTACTCAACTCTGTTGTTGTGAATCAGAAGTAGCCATAGACCACACATAGACCAATACATAAATGGGTGTGGCTGCATCCAATAAGGCTTAATTCACAAAACCGGACTGCAGAGGAGATTACGTTCTCTGGCTGTACTTTGCTGACCCCTGTCTACACCATGTGGTTGGTTCCACTCTGGAGATTTCAAGTCCTGAACGGATCTCAACATTAAGCCTGGACCCAAAAGAGCAGGTGCTTTTCTTTATGGCTCCAAGTCAGAGAATTTGGGAGGTGGGTATAAGACTAATGGGGCACGTGTAAAAGAGATTCTGAGTGCTCAGAAAGGGAGTGTTTTGCTCTGGAAACCAGGAAACCAGCATGCTTTCCTACTGAATTATTTGCATATGTATTTTGTCCTTCCTTATTCAGAGCTCTTCTGCATTTAATCTTAGCAAAACAATTCCTTTATCTTTTAGGAGATAACCAAATCTAGAGAAAACAGATATTTTAACTGTTACAATCTGTCTGTTCCTAGCCCAGTATCTTTGAAAACCATTATCATTCAATTCAGAAAAGGGACAGGCATCACACTTTCAGAACTTTACAAGTGACTAAATGTTTATGGGGTTGTGAGATGCTGCTTCAACAGATCATGTCTTTGGCCAAGGAATGTAGAAATGGTTTTTTCTATTTCTCTAGGCAATAGATATATCTGCTACCCAAATTACCCTCAAAATCAGGTGATTTTGCTACTCAGGTACCAAGGGCATTTTGAAGAATGTTGGGTTAAGCCGGTACTTTATGGCACAATTTTATGTCCTGAATTTCCACTTGAGAATCCTGAGCTTGGAAATCTGATGGAAGCAGGAAGATATCTCAGCCTTACCTCAGTCACTAACTACCTGGTGTGTATGGGGGTGCGGGGCAGAGAGGGGATCAGCTAGAATGGGGGTAGGATATGAGAGAGAATAATGATAAGGAACATCCAGAATGGGAATTTCTCACCCTTAGAAAGAGGGAGGAGAATCTCCAATGGCATTACAGCAAGAATATTTCAGTTTTTTCCTATTTCCTTCCTCTGCATTCCCTTTGGCTCCCTCTCTTTCTAGCTTTCTCTTTCGTCAGACACACTCTGTGGCAAACTTAAGCCCCAAACCACAACCTTGAGAAATTCCAAATGGATTTTGTCAGCGAGGCCAACACCCCCCCACCCCTGCTCCCGGCACACGCGCTGGGCTCAGACCCAGGCCTCGGGTCAGTGACAAGAGTGGGAGTGTGCAACCCACAGAGCGGGTGGCTACAATTTCAGCTTTTACTTAACTCCACTGACAGAGGGAGGGAGAAAGGCTGATGAACTGTAAGTCAGGCCTCTAGGCCTCTTTCAGCTCTGGATGAGGTCTTTTCCCTTAGCCTTTCAAGTGGTTGGGAAGCTGGGGAGTGACAGTGGCTGGCTAACAGGACACCCAGGATCATGACCAGAGCTGAAGGCAGACACTTGACTGACTGAGCCACCCTGGAGCCCCCCCCCCCCCCCATCAGTTCTGACTCAAATGTCAGGGTACTTGCTGCTAACCATATTAGGCTGTCACCATTTCCATCCTTTCGTAACACCTGGGACCCAGCCTCCAGAGGATCTGAAGTCTCCGGCAGGAACACTGAATTTCTACCTCTTGTCAGAATCTCAAAAGGCATGTTGGTGTGGTTGGTGCACTAGTGAAGGGGGGGGGGGTGCAAAGCATAATTTTGGTGATTGGTGTGGGGGCATAACTTGGTGGGGTGAAAATTTTAGGAAAAGAGATGGAAAGAGTAGTCATGTGGAAGTATTCCAGGGCCTGATCCAAGAGTCTGCAATAAAACTGAATGTCTTCTGCCATTCACAACACAGAGCTTAGCAGGGCAAAGGCCCTTCATAGCAATAGCCCAGGTCATATACAGCTCTTGTTATAAACATGTTCCTTGTTATCCAGATCATTCCTCACCTTCTTACATCGGGGTCCTCTTGGCTTCACATTCTAGGGTCATGTTATTCTCCCCACTCAAATAAGAGAGAAAACAGACTGGGTAAGAGGAAGAGAGTGGTGAATGTATACACCAGAGATTGATGGGGACAAGGGATAGACACAGTGTGGCTATCTACCAACCTGGTTCTTCTTGAAAGAGACAAGAAATAAGGCCAAAAAAAAAAAAAAAAAATTCCAGAAATTTTGGCTCAAGCCTTAGGGAAGAGTTATGTGTTTCCGTACATTGAGACCAGAGGCCACTTAAAGAACCTTCTTCCTAGTATTACTAGTGCCTTTCTTCTGTAACAGCAGAGACTGTTTCAAGGCAGTTTTGCATGTCTGGATCAGGTGCGGAAATGAGTATAAGGGAAGTGGGGGTGAGCAGGAGGGGGGAAACATGGGTGTAAAGTCTCTCATTTTCCTTGGGATACCAAAATTCATAGTCATCTAGGTACACTCCCTCGAACCACACCTCTGAATATTAGGCTTCCACCGTTTGTCTTTCTCCTTCCAACTTCCTAACTGGACCAGAATCCAGCTCTTTCCTTCAGTCTCTTAAATTTATCACTCTCTCCCTCCTCTTCCCCATGGGAAAAGATCTCCTGATTTAGACCCCTGAGTAACCTAGTCTTAGCTTGGGAGGAGTGAGTAGCAACAGTGATGCAGCGAGGGCTCTCAGGGAGACGCAGCTAGCCAGGGTTAAAAAATAAGGATGTGGTCTGGAAGAACAGGGCGGGCCACAGCAAGGGCTCTGCACTCATACCCTGCTCCTGGCTTTGCCTCTCCGCCCAGCCTCTTCCAGGGTGGCCAGCATGCAGCTCCAGTCTTTATGTTCCAGGCATGGCCCTGGAGCTTGGGATTCTCACCTCAGTGCCCACTGCCTCATCCCCACTTCCCGGCTCCCGCCTCCGCCGCCCGCCGCCCGCCGCCCGCAGCCCCCACATCGGCCCCCGCCCAGGCTCAGCTCACGCACCCGGCTGCCTCTGCTGCAGCCGCTGCCATGGTGATGGATCTCGCGAGAACTGCCGCTCGCTAGCGCGCAGATCTCGCGCGATCGGGGAGGTGGGAAGTATCCCGGTCTGAGGGTGGGGGTGCGCCGCACAGCTCCTGTCGCCGTCGCGGCTTCCGGTGCTAGGTGGAGGAAAGGAAGGAGGGAGCCGGGGAGCGGGGCCAGGGGAGCAGCCTTGCCGAAATCGGCTTGGGGGAGTCGGAGGGAACGGAACCAGTGCCGAGCGGAACCTGCGGGGGCCGAGGCGGCGGCTGCGGCGGCGGAGCTGGGAGCAGGAACAGGTGAGGGGCTGGGGAAGGAAGGCGGGTCCCCGTAGAGGGGAGGCTCGGGGTGGGGGCTGAGGAGCTAGACCCCCCCCCCGCCCCCCGGCACTGGCGGGCTTGGAGCTGTGTGGTCCTTCCCACCCGAGAGCTCGAGGAGGGGGCGCCGGGCCAGTCTCTCGCCTGCCCCCACATTTGAAGGACGCGGAGCTGGGGTGGGGGTGGGGGGCGCACACGAATTTGTGCTCTGCCTCGCACGCGGGGGCGACCCGGGCTGCAGTTAGGTTCCCCCTCGCCTGCAGGAGGTAGGCTTACGAGGGGTCGGGGTTGAAGTGGAGGAAACAGTCCAGAGAGAGGTGATGCGGGGGCGATGATGACTGTTTTGTATCATTTTCCTGTTGAAGCGCTAGGTGGGGAATGCCGCTTTTTCCTACCCTCTCTCCTGCTCCACCTTAGTTCTAGGAGACCAGAGCCTTGCAGCGGTGACACCCTGTACTCCCTTCATGGGGCAGGGGTGCATAGGGGGTTTAGGGATCAGTCGGCCAGGCAAGCTAGTGGGGCATCTCAGGGGCACTATTCCGGTAGAGGTTGTGCTTTGGGCCTTGGGAACCGCACGTTGGGAAGAGGGCAGCAGGTGGGGAGCAGGAGGAGAAGAGGCAGAAGAGGGTGGGGGGACCAGATCTTGCTTGAAGAGGAGAGGTGGTGCCTTCCTCCCCCAGGCAAAGCGGGGGCGGTCTCACAGGAGGAGGGAGCTGCTTGTCGCTGGCTCTGAGTTTGTGTCTTCCAATCCGCTTTCTTTCTTTAGGAAGTACCAGGATTCCCGGAACAGAAAATGGAGCCATTGCTTACACCAATGTTTGAGGGAAGGAGGGGGAGGTGGAGTTCCCTGTTAACCCTGGCCACTTGCATAGCAAAGTGGTAGCTCCTCTTTTGGGGGAGTTCCCTTCTTTCTGGGTTGTATTACTGCCGGTCTTTCTCTGGCCAGGCCAGGAGGAGTGTGGTATGTGGTCAGGAATGAGAAGAAATAGTGAGGTCATCCAGTTGAGGGAGAAGCGTAACTCAAAACCTGCCTCTGTGCTGTTGGATTGGGTCACCCCTGGTCTATGGCATGAAAGTTTTATGGGTAGGAGATCTGCTGCAGGAGTCTGATTGCTTGGGTCAGTGCAACAGGAAAGAATCTAGTCCCTGCATACTTTTCTCCCCTGGCCTTAATCAAGTAGTGACCATCTTTGCTGCCATTTTGTCTTGAGCTTCTTGGAGTAATTGTCTCCACTTGATATGACTGGAGTGGAACAGTGAATTGGTTTTTGCCCATTAGACCTGAGTTTGAATAACATGTCTCTGAAAGCTCATTTTAAGAAAGAAGCTGACCCACAGAGGTCACCTTTTCACAGAATGAATCATTGACCTTGGATTTAGCTGGGAAGGGCCCCCTGTGTATCACATATTGACATGCTTCCTGCCTCCCAGCATAGAATTATTATTATTATTTTGAAGATTTTATTTATTTGTTAGAGAGAGAGAGGGAGAGAAAAAGGGGAAGCGTGAGCATGGGGAGAGGCAGAGGGAGAAGCAGGTTCTCTGCTGAGCAGGGAGTCTGATGCAGGGCTTGATCTCAGGACTCTGGGATCATGACCTGATCCGAAGGCAGCCAGTTAACCCACTGAGCCACCCAGGCGCCCACCCCCCCAGCATAGAATTATTACCTTGCATTGTCAGAAATTTTATGTTTAAGTCTTGTTTTTCCAAAGAGATGAGACATTTTGATTGCAGGGATTGGATTTCATGTTGTATCTCCCTGGGTGCCTAATGCAAACAGTAGGCACTCAGGATGAATACAGGATGTGAATGGATAGAACTCAACAAGCTTTCAGACTCCAGTTTAAGGAAAGAGAAAGAGATGGCTTGGCTGTCAGGGAGAGTGCCTGAAGATAGCTGAGTGAGGGTACAAAGGCCCTTTGACACTGTAATTAAGAAGTCCTGATCTCTCCACCTTCCTGAGAGGCACAAAACAGGCATGGATACTGGAAACTAAGACCTAAAAAGAAAAATATTACTAGAACACCAAGTCATTATTTATCTGAAATCCCAGATCTCCTGCTTCCCCATTGTGGGCAAAGGGGTCTCCGTTAGATGTTAAGTTCTTTGGAGTATTTGTCAAAATTGGAATTCCGGAGATGACGGAGGAGAGAGCCAATGTATATGTGGTACCTGGCAAGAACTGGTGCCAGTGAATGGTAGCTGCTGTTATTAAACTGAACGCAATATAAAAGGGGGGTGACAGCAGGCTGTAAAGAGTGGAAGTGAAGTCTCAGGTGCACAGACGATCATATTGTGTGTGTTCATTTCTGCTGCTCTCTTTTCCACTGCAGTCATAATAAGAGGAAATGAACTCAGAGGGTAGTGGGTGGGATTTCTTGTTTCGAAGGAGGAACTTCTTTAAAACCCGGTTTGTCAAAGCTGAGTAAATAACAGGGAAATTGTGGAATCTGCTTCCCCATACACCTTTAGGAATGGATGCCAAGCAGCCTGAGACTCAAAGCACATCACCATTTTTGGCTCTCCTCACCATTTTTGTTGTGGGTCAATTTAGAGGCAATATGGCATGGTTTTTCAGAGGTGGACTTTGGAATCGGACAAAATTGGGTTCAAATCCTGCCTCTGTTTTATGAGTTTGGTGAAATTACTTGTCCTCCCTTAGGTTCATTTTCCTCATCAGTAAAGAACATGATAATGGTAGTTCCTATTTCATAGTATTGGTATGAGAATTAAATGAGATAATATATGTAAAGCACTTAGCGCTGTACAAAGCACATAGTAAGCCCCAAATAAATGTTAGTTGCTATTAATCATCATCATCATCATAGTAATAATAATATGAGCACTCAGGGCTGCCTTAAAGAAGAGGAGGTTGACAAAAGAATAACTTGCCGCCTGTGTAGAGGGATGATTGTTACCATGACTTTCTTTGCTGGTCGTAGGCTTATGAGCAATGAAATCTTTTTTCAGCATCAGCCTCACAGAGGCAGCTCCTGCTGCCTGAGTGGGAGGTGAAGCTGGAGCAAGGCAGGGGCCCTGAACCATCGACTTGGATGCAGGGTGAGGACGTGGGGGCTCCGGAATAGTGCTCATGTTAGAAAAGTCAGCATGATTGAAGTAATGGTTGATGCTTTCATACAAGAGCACTCTAATTGACCTAGGTCAGGGATTTAGATTCCTGGGTCTCTTTATTTTAGGTCTCACTCAGTATTTCAGCATCCTCCATTTCCTGGGCCACTCTTTTCATTTAGTCATATCTCCTTTAAATGTCTGCCTCTGAGTATGTTTCAGAATGTGTTGTATTAAGGCCCAGAGTTGTGGTATCTGTGTAATTCTATCTGCTATACCTTTTCAACATTTGTTGCAAATATAGGTAGAGTGCCAAGAAAGCTTTTTTATAATGAAAAGACATGGGAACATTTGGAAGTTCCACAAATGTTTGAAGGCTTGCATTATAGTCTGGGAAAGAACTGACTGAGGTAGGGATTCCATGAACGTTTTAGAGCTTCGCGCTGGCCTTTTACAAAGGATCTGCTGTGCCATATGGACCAGAGGGGATATGGCTTAGGATTTCATGGACCCACCATTATCACCATATTCCTGAAGAAAGGTGAGATGACTGGGCGTAGCAGATCTCATCGTACCCGTTAGCTCTTCCATTACTGATGAGAGCTTGTTATAACCCTTCCTTTATGAGCTTTTACACTAGAGCGTCAGGCATGCTGTTTAAACTGCGGCATGATTAGGATGCAGGAGAACATCTGCTCTCTGTTGTAGTGGTTTTCGACCCCCTCTTCCTCTTCTGTTAAAAGCAATTAAACGTTACCTTGTATAAAGTATTATTTGAAGTCTGATACATTACATGGATAAAAATGGACTGCCTGGTGGTGGTGTAGCAGGGAGGAGCATAATCAGAGCCTCTTACATAGTTCCCCCTCCCCAAGCCCACGGATCCCAGCCAAGGAACCCTAGGGCTCTGAGAACATAGCAACCATTTCTTGAGTTTGTCAGATACAAGAAAAGGATCAGGGATCACCTATAGAATACTGTCCTCCTCAAGCTCAGAAATATTTTACCACCATTAGTAGCACCATACTCCTCAAAAGCAAGCATGTTAGTCACTAGCTACAGATTAGTCATGGTGCTAGCAACATGACACACGAATAAGGCATGGTCCCTCCTGACAAGGGGCTCATACTTTAGTGAAGTACTACCCCAACCTTTTGTATCATGGCATACACAGAAAATGGTAATAGTGAGACAGACCTAGTTCTTACAGCCTGAGATGACTGGTCCTTGGGCTCTAGCCGCCTTAAGCCCTGCCTAGCCATCCAGTACCGATGGGATGTATGTCAGATCTGTAATGCATTTAAGGTACATTATTTGGCAAGTTTCAGCTCTGGAAAGCAAAACAGGCAAGTGTGAATAAAACATACTGTGGTAAGTCCATGTGTTTGAGGTGCTAGGGGATCATGGATAATTCTTATTCCCCAAGCTAGTTAGTTCCCTGTTTTCTGAATCCTTAGACTGCTTTGTAATGGTGGGCCTTGTCTAAACCGTAGCTTCCTGTGTCCTCTGTTGATCAGCAGCTCCATTTTGACTTGTGAAGTGGGAACCAGATTGGGGCAAAGATTTACTAGGGCTTTAGGCGGACTACTTTTGGAATTTCTTTTTTTTTTTTTTTTTTAAGATTTTATTTATTTATTTATTTATTAGGAAAGAGAGAGAGTGAGAGAGAGCATGAGAAGGGAGGTCAGAGTGAGAAGCGGACTCCCCATGGAGCTGGGAGCCCGATGTGGGACTCGATCCCGGGACTCCGGGATCAAGACCTGAGCCGAAGGCAGTTGCTTAACTGCTTAACTGAGCCACCCAGGCGCCCTACTTTTGGAATTTCAGTGCTCTTGTACTTAAGAAAGCATAGTGAAACATCAGAGTAGTAGAATCCATAGGATTTAATGACTGATTAAATAATAGGAAGGAAGAGTAGAAGAGTCAAAGATGATTCCCAGGTTTCTGGCTTGGGTGATCTGGTGGCACTTCTTTAGCCAAGAAATACAAGAGGAACAGATCTAAGATTGAAGATATTTGCTTTTATTTTTACTATTTTTGAAAGGTTGTATTTGAGAGAGAAAGACAGAGACAGAGCATGAGCAAGGGAAGGAAGCAGACTGCCTGCTGAGCAGGGAGCCCAACATGGGGTCGATCCCAGGACCCTGAGATCATGACCTGAGCAGAAGGCAGAGACTTAATTGACTGAGCCACTCAGATGCCCCGAAGATTTTTTTTTAGATTAAACTTGGATTTTGAGGTGCTAAGGTGTGAAGCTCAGGAGAAAGTCTGGGCTGGGTATTTGGGAATCATCTGCACAGATGGTAACTGAGAGAAACCAAGATCCAGGATGACAGCAGTTAACTAGCTATCTACCCAAAGAGCCATTCTTCCCCTTCCTGCTAAAAGAACCCCTAATCTGTTCAGATATTGGGGTGGGGGGTATAAAGATACCCTTCCCCAGCCCTAAGGGATGTGAGCATTCCATTTCCCTTGCCAGTGACTGAGTCACAAATGGTCATGTACAAATGGTCATGTACTAATTCTAGCAAATAAGATATGGGGAATGTCTGCTGGGAGCATCTGGGAAAGTTTTCCTCAATCTTTTTTTTTTTTTTTTAAAGATTTCATTCATTTGAGGGAGACAGAGAGAGAGAACATGAGAGGGGAGAGGGTCAGAGGGAGAAGCAGACTCCCCACAGAGCTGGGAGCCCGATGCAGGACTAGATCCTGGGACTCCAGGATCATGACCCGAGTGAAGGCAGTTGCTTAACCAACTGAGCCACCCAGACACCCTAGTTTTCCTCAATCTTAAGGAAAAAAAAAGACATATGGCAACGTTCTCTTGTCCAGCCTTTTGGTGTTCATGTAGAAGAATGAGGTGCTGGAGTAATTCTGAGAGAGCACGAAGAGACAGACATAAGAACTCTAGGATGTCAGAGCAGAAAAATGGAGAAAATTTGAGTCCTTAATAACACTCTAGAGCTGGTGGATTAAAAAAAACAAGTGTTCTAGCTCTAGATTTCTCTGTGGTGTGTGTGTGTGTAGGGCAATATACATAACACTATTTACCGTTTTGACCATTTTTTTAAAAGATTTTATTTATTTATTTGACAGAGGGAGAGAGATCACAAGTAGGCAGAGAGGCAGGCAGGGGGGGGGGGAAGCAGGCTCCCCGCTGAGCAGAGAGCCCGATGCGGGGCTCGATCCCAGGACCCCGAGATCATGACCTGAGCCGAAGGCAGAGGCCTTAACCCACTGAGCCACCCAGGCGCCCCCGTTTTGACCATTTTTAAGTGCACAGTTGAGTGACATTAAGTACATTCACACTGTTGTGCGACCATCACCAGCATCTATCTCCAGAATGTTTTCATCTTCCCAAACGGAAACTCTGTAATTATTAAACAATAATTGCCCCTGGCAACCACCATTCTATGTCTGTCTCTATGAGTTTGACTATTCTAGATGCTTCACGTACAATTTTGTTCTTTTGTGTCTGGCTTATTTTACCTAGACTTCAAGCTATATGCTTTAGTAAATCTGCTTGTCGTTGAAGCCACAGGTGTGTCTTCTATTTTTTGGAACTGATGCTACTCTAACTGATATTTCTAGTGTGAGTGTGTACATTGGGGCAGGAGAAAAGGCCAAAGGCGGAAACTTGGGACACATCAACATTTAAAGCAGGGGGCAAAAACAAAGGCCAGGAAGGAGGGTAAGAAGCAACCAGAGGCGCTAAAAGGACATCAAGACAGTAAGACAGCATAGATACCAATGAGGAAAAAAACATTAAAAAAAAAAAAAAAAGCAGGAGGGTCAGTGGCTGTAGAAAGGGCAAATTAAAATAAGGCATGAAAGGGGCCCCTAAATGGCTCAGTTAAATCCGACTCTTGGTTTCAGCTCAGGTCATGATCTCAGGGTTGAGATTGAGCTCCGTTGCAGCTTCTCACTCAGTGTGGAATCTGCTTGAGATTCTTTCCCCCTTGCTTTCCCTCCCCGCTGCTCCCTCCCTCATCCTCATGTTCCCTCACACACACTCTTTCTCAAATAAACACAAATAAAATATTAAAAAAAAAAAAAGGCCTGAGAGATATATATTAGACTTAGCTACTAGGCAATTGATGATATTCTTACAAATTAAAACATATCTAATTAAAATTAGGCTCCACTTAACCCAATTAACAGTGTTTAGGCTCAGGCCAGAATCATTATGCCAGTTTCCCTTCCAGTCTGAGATGACTCCAGTACAGGAGAACCTGAAAGGAGGCCACATGATCAAGCAAAGAAGGATCTAACTTGCCCGGTCTGATTAGAGAGACCCGAGAACCTGGGAAGGGTCTGGCTTTTCCCATGGACAACACTTTTCCTGTGGACAACCAGCAAGTGAGTTAGAACAGAGAATCGGGTCTGTTTCAGAATACATGGCCAGATAAAAAAGCGACCAGATAAAAACTAGACTCATTTGTTTCTTTGGAACATTCCGTGGCACTGCCCTCTAACCAAAGCTTTCAGCTTGCCCTATTCTTAGAAACTGACCAGCTTACAACCGCTCCGTCTCCTGATATTCCATGGCTGCTCCAATGCCTACAACTGTAGCCTTGAATATTCAGAGCACTATGCTTTTTTTTTTTTTTTAACTATTTTTACTCTTTTTTTTTTTTAAGATTTTATTCATCTATTTGACAGAGAGAGAGAGATCACAAGTAGGCAGAGAGGCAGGCAGAGAAGGCGGGGGGGGGGGGGGGGAAGCAGGCTCCCTGCTGAGCAGAGAGCCCGATGCGGGGCTCAATCTCAGGACCATGAGATCATGACCCGAGCAGAAGGCAGAGGCTTTAACCCACTGAGCCACCCAGGCGCCCTATTTTTTATTCTTTTTTTTTCTTTTTTTAAAGATTTTATTTACTTATTGGAGAGAGCTCACGCATGCATAAGGCAGAGGAGAGGGAGAAAGAGACTCCCTGCTCAGGAGGGAGCCCAATGCAGGACTCAGTCCCAGGACTCAGGGATCATGACTTGAGCCTAAGGTAGATGCTTAAGTGACTGAGCCACCTAGGCACCCTGTTTTGATGTTTCAAATCTGTCTTTTCGTTTTTGTTGCCACCTGTGGTTAAGAACTTTTAATTTCTCAGCTATATTACTGTACCTCCCACAAGGTCTCTATGCCTCAAGTCTTTTCTCCTTTTAATTTTTACCCTAAATGACTGCCAGAGTTGTCTTTTTTTTTTTTTTTCCCTAAGCAAGCTTTACATCCGACATGGGGCTTGAAGTCACGACTCTGAGATCAAGAGTTGCATCCTCTACTGACTGAATCAGCCAGGTGCTCAGAAAGAATGGTCTTTCTTTTTTTTTTTTTTTTTTTAAAGATTTTATTTATTTGAGATAGAGACAGTGAGAGAGAACATGAGAGGGGAGAAGGTCAGAGGGAGAAGCAGACTCCCCATGGAGCTGGGAGCCCGGTGTGGGACTCGATCCCAGGACTCTGGGATCATGACCTGAGCCAAAGGCAGTTGCCTAACCAACTGAGCCACCCCAGGCGCCCCACTTTTTTTTTTAAAACTATTTTTTTTAAGATTTTATTTATTTATTTGATAGAGGGAGAGAGATCACAAGTAGGCAGAGAGGCAGGCAGAGAGAGAGAGGGGGAAGCAGGCTCCCTGCTGAGCAGAGAGCCCGATGCGGGGCTCAATCCCAGAACCCTGAGATCATGACCCAAGCCAAAGGCACAGGCTTTAACCCACTGAGCCACTCAGGCGCCCCAAGAATGGTCTTTCTAAAGCACATTCTTGATCATGTTACTCAGTATGGCCTGTAAGACCCTTCATGACTATCCCCCTCTTACCTCTCCAGTGTCGTCAATTCATGCAGCATCCAAATAAACTGACTCCCAACTGCACCTGGCTTTGGCTAGTAAAAAGTGCTGTCTTTAACTCAAGTCTTTATGCCTATGACACACTGTTCCCTCTCCCCCACTCCCTCTTCTTTATTGTTTGATTAGTTCCTATTCTTCTGTTGAGAGTCAGCTCAGGAGTGACCTGAGAATCATGTCTGGGAATTGCCCTTTAGCCCTCAGCCTTGATGAACTGCTCCAGCTTTCTGTCCACGTAATACTATGTGCTTATTGCACTCTTACCGTCGTGCTGTTTTATAATTCTCTGTTTCCTGGTCTTTCTCTCCCATTGACTGAGTTTCATGAAGGCAGAAGTTGTCTTCCTCTCTGTATCCCTAGTTCCATATACTCAATAAGTGCTTAGTGAACGGATGAAAGCTGCCATCAGAAGCTATTTCTTGGCTTTGGGAAATCTCAGAGTCCAGTAGAAGTCGTTGAGATATTAATCTAGGAGTTCTTGTGTGCTTGTGGTTACAGTGCTCTTGAGACAAAAACTTGGGAAGTCGATAGAGATCACAATCCAGCTGTGCTAAGGAAACTAAATATGGGCAGACCCTGCTTTTGTTTCCTTATATTGGGCTGCTCCATTGGCTTTACCAAAAATAGCATCTCTGTTAGTGATATCTCGGTGTGAAAATGGTCTGGGGGCAAACCACTCTTAGTGCACCCTGCCTGGCAGCAGAGGGTTTGGGAGACTTTGGTCTTTCTTTCCCTGGACCCATGCAGCCTGATGAGGAGGGGGCGGTGCTAGATCAGAAGTCCACTTGGGGGGTGCCTGGGTGGCTCAGTGGGTTAAAGCCTCTGCCTTTGGCTCGGGTCATGATCTCAGGGTCCTGGGATCGAGCCCCGCGTTGGGCTCTCTGCTCAGCGGGGAGCCTGCTTCCACCTCTCCTTCTGCCTGCCTCTCTGCCTACTTGTGATCTCTCTCTCTCTCTGTCAAATGAATAAATAAAATCTTAAAAAAAAAAAAAAAAAGAAGTCCACCCCGAGGTAGGTGTGGCGGCCGCAAGCCTGAGTCAGCCAGCCGAGGCAGGTGGGGGGAGCTGTGTGTGGCAGAGTGAGCGTGGCTCTCAGAATCACTTGGAGAGAGGCAGGCCCCGATGGCTGAGCGGTCCCAGCAACAGCCTGCCTCTCCTGGGGGGGTGGGGGGATGGGCTCGGGGGCGGTAAGCAGTTGTCAGTGAGGACATCCTCGGATGAAGCTTAAATCAGGCAGTGTGCTTGATTGAACTCCTGCAGTGTTCCACACAGATTGTGCTGGAACACATTTTAAGAGCTCTTCTTGTTATTTGTACCACCGATAACAAAGTTTGTGGCTGTAAAATAGAATGTTGAGATATACTTTTTTTGATAATAAGGATATTGCTGTAGTCCATTTTTCATCCGGAGCCACTCATTTTCAGTTTTGACTGCCGATTCTTGGTTTCTCACAGCCCGTGGAACCCTGGCATTTTGCCCTACCGACACAGGAGTGCCATCTGTGGTAGAAGAGAGTAACTTGAGACTGTGCAGTACATAGGGAAACAATCCAGAGTTTATGTGTTTTTTTGCCATTCTGCTTCCCAGAGCTTTTTTAGGAACACAGTATGGGTGAAAGTGAAAATCAGCGATATAACCCAGGATGTGTGTTCATGACACAAAGCTGAAAGTTGCCACCATTCTCGTGGTGGAGGCAGCATGCTAGCTGGTGATAGGGACAGAGAAAGCCAGGATGAGAGAACCAACACCTGCTTTAGAATGCTCATCTGAGTCCAGCTCCTGATTATATTAAAGAGGAGTCATAATGTCCACAAATTTCAAGGTGCGTAGCCCCCTGAGGACACGCAGTGGCTTCGTGGGCATTTCATCAGTTATCCATCAGGCCCCTTGTGTATTCAATGGCAGAAAATTCCACTGATTTTAGTGTTCTTTTGTTGTGTTTCCAAACCAGTCTTGGGGTCAGATACGGTGTGGAAAATGGCCAAGAATTGACAGGATATCGAAGAAACCAGCCATGCATTACACAGGGAGACCAAGTACTGCTAGGGCAGAAGAAATGATATAGGGACACCCTCAGAGGAGGCTTAAGTTAGCCCGGGTGCTTGGTTGAACTGCTGTAGAGGGCTTGGTACTTGGTGTGGGGACAGATCCAAAATAAATAAAAGGCATAGTCCTTCCCCAGGGAGAATACAGTTAAACTGTAGAAACAGTAAACGTACAGACTTCTAAGAGAGAGGAAAAGCTCCATGAGGTAGTAAGTGCCACATGAGTGGCTCAGATAATTTGCAGACATGCCAGGAAAGGGAAATAAGTCTAACACTGGGATCAGCTTTTGAACCAAGACAGCATGTTAGCTCAGCAGAGAAGCATACCAAAGGACCTTGTGTGCATGTTTTAGGACGAGGGGTATTTTTCAGCCACTCACAGTTGGTAATCCTTTTTTATTTTTAAAGATTTTATTTATTTATTTGACAGAGGAGAGATCACAAGCAGGCAGAGAGGCAGGCAGAGAGAGAGTGGGGAGGCAGGCTCCCCGCTGAGCAGAGAGCCCGATGTGGGGCTCGATCCCAGGGCCCTGAGATCATGACCTGAGTTGAAGGCAGAAGCTTTAACCCACTGAGCCACCCAGGCGCCCCTCACAGTTGGTAATCCTTTAATCAGCAGTCACTTCATTCATGAGAACAGCAAGATAAATGCTTGGTATAAATTCAGTTCGGAACCTGGACCAAAGCCTATTACCAAAGCCTTAAAGCAAAGTATCGTCTGGAGCTGAAGAAGAGGAGACCTGAATAGGAAACAAGATAAAGACTAAGAAGACTTGGAGAAGGTTTAAATTTCTGGAGGTGAGGGTGGCAGAACCAGAAGTCTGACTACTACAGATTGCCAGGGTTAAGGGAATCTGATCTTATTAGCTGGGCAGAGGTCCCCTCCTGCCTAGGGAGCCTCCAGGACCTGCCTGGGTGGGTTTAGGCAGGATGGGCAGGGAGGATGGCTTAGTGGGCGACTTGGCTAAGTTGAGCCCTAGGGTTAGGCCAGGTCCTCTCCCTGGGGTGTGAGCCCTCTGGGTCAGGGGCAGGGCTCATCTGAGGAACCTACCAGGAGCACCACGCCTGGCTCATTAGTGGATGTCTGGGAAGGCCTTTGAAGATGAAACACTCCATAAGCACTCACTGTTTCTGTTTTTTGGACAAACTAGTACTTTGGTCTCCAGGGGCTGTCGATCTGGCTACTCTGTACTAGTCTGGAATTTGCTGCAAACTGAGTCGAGTAGGAAACAAACAAAACTGAAATAGTTTTTGAGAAAACAGCTCAACTCCCACTAAAGCCCCGTGCTTTAGCTTGTAAACCAGATTCCTCCCCATCCACCTTTCACATTCTTGGGTTTGGGCGCACTCTGTCTTGACCTGTTCCTTCGCCTGCTGGGTTTGGGGTGTGTGTCTGTGCCTCTGGTTCCCGGACTTTCTAGAGAATGCCAGCAGCTGGCATATGGTGATTGCTGACTAAGCTGCCCGCTGACGCATGTCTCCGGCAGGCACAGAGAACTGGCATGGGGGGTTCTGCACCCCTGTTTCATTGTCTCAAGGATGCATTTCTGTAGCTGTCCTGTGCCATAGAGAAGGGAGGGAAGCAGAAAGGGAATGAGTGACTCTAGGGTTCTGTCTTTGGGGGAAATGGGTGGGGCAGGAGGATAGGTGTTTTGTAGCTTCATAGTACTTCTGACTTGCCATCTTCATTTTTTGGGCAGATGTTTTTTTATTTTTTTATTTTTAAATTTTTAAAAATTTTTCTTCAGATGTTTGTGAAGATCCTAGTATGCATCAGGCATAAGCTTCCTATCAACCTCAGTGAGCTGCTCAGTAAGGTCAGTATTAGACCCTGGAAGTGTTAGTTCATTTGTTCGACTGCTAGGTACCAGGCACTCACTATTCAAGGTACGGGGAACACAGCAGTGAATAAACCAGATAAGGAGCGGACATTGTAGTAGGAGAAAAACAGTACAGCCAGAGACAAATATGGGCTGTGTCAGTGGTCATAAACGCTGTGAAGAAAAACGAAGTGGGATAAATGGGGTAAAAAGTGATGCGTGTGTGTTAGAGGTGGTTTTGGAAGGCCTCGTTGATAAGGTGATATTCAAATGGATACCTGAAGGAAGTGAGGGCATACTCCACGAAGGTTCTCTGGGAGAGGAATGTTCAGGGCCGAGCGAACAGCTCGGTACGAAACTGTACGAAAGCTTCGAGGCAGGAAAGCATTGGGAAACTGAAGTGGAGAAAGCCAAGGGAAAAGTAGTAGGAGATCTAATGAGAGAAGCAGGAGGATGCAGATCGTGCAGGACCTTGTAAGCCACGGTATGGCTTACATTTTACTGAAAAGAAGATAAGAAGCCAAGAGAGGGTTTTGAACAGAGAAGCAGCATGACCTGATTTTGGTGTTAAAAGTAGTCTGGCTGCTATGTGGAAATAGACTGAAGGGGGTTAGGGAGGAGGCGGGGAAGGAGGTGACTGCCTTACTGCAGGAGAGAAGTGGAGAAGCTGTCCTTGGATGGGCCCCGAGGCCGAGGAGTGAGGGGTAACGGAGGCGCTCCACCGTAGGAACAGGGCACAACTCTCCCCTTGTTTCTCCCTGATTAATGCTGGTGTGTGGAAGGAAGGTGGACTCGCAGACGTACCGGAAGGGAAGTGGAGTCTCTTGATTTGAGCATGGGCCTTGGGAACCTGGCAAGCCCGAACCTTGTCAGGAGTCACAAGGAGCCACTCCTCATTCCGCTCCCTCCTCTCCCAGCCTTTCCAGGAGTCTCAGGGTAAGATTGGGGGAGGGAGGGGCTTTCATGGTCTTGCGAGGCCTTGCATGGTATAGAGTGTCAGAACTGAAGGGACTTCAGAAGGCATCCAGTTCAGTCCCCTCCATTTATAGGGGCAGACATGGACGGGGGGAAAACTCGTCCGAAGTCACACAGGTACATTATGGCAGGGCAGGGGTCCTAAGTGTTCACAGCTCTGTTTCCCTCCCAAAGACTCAAGATGTGTCTCAGTGGGACTTGATCTTCGTAGCTTGTTATGAATTTCAGCCATGACTTTGGCAAATCCCATTTACATGAAATCCTGACTGGCAGATGGTGGTAATGAATGTATATGTATGTTTCTTTGCCTAGGATTGCGTTCTCCACACCAGGGCCCAGGTCAAAACCAGACTGCCATTGCCCCCACTTGAGCCCTCCTGTCCTCAGAAAGTGGTTGCTGTGATCATGGGTAATATCTTCGGAAACCTTCTGAAGAGCCTGATTGGGAAGAAGGAGATGCGCATCCTGATGGTGGGCCTGGACGCCGCGGGGAAGACCACCATCCTGTATAAGCTGAAACTGGGGGAGATCGTCACCACCATCCCCACCATTGGTAAGGGCACAGCTTAGATGGAGGCTTTCATGCTTGCATGCCAACAGCTGGGCCAGGCAAGGGGCCTAGTCCTAGATCCCCCACCTGGCCACCAGGCAAGTCCATGCAACTTGGGGGGATTCAGGGAAGGATGGTTATTTAGCTTACTAGCGGGTGCTGGGGCTGCCGTTTGCCCACCTACCCGGGCCTCTCTGAGGCGGGAACTTCCGCAGCCTGGCACTGAACAGTTGCCCTCAGGCACTGAGCTGGTTTGTTCTCTGTGTTGTTTAGAAAGCGGGTGAAAGGCTTTGATGTTCCTGCCAGAGGCCAGGAGTTGTTTCAGTTTAGATCCTCAGTGGCCCTGATCCTGGTTAAGACCTGCCTGTGGGAGGGAGAACGTTTGCCTCCAGATCATCACTGTCCGCTGGTTCTGGATTTGGGCCTCCAGGACTAGAGCGTACTTTTTCTTCGCTGTGTTTCCCAGGCCCTATATTTTAGCTGCGGCAGACTCTGATGGCTGATGTGCAGGAGTGGGGCTGAGTCATTTCTTTGCAGGAGGGAGAGGCAAAGACAGAATGAAGCGGAGAAGGTTAGCTCACGTTACCACGGGGATTGTGAACCTCCTGACTGGCCCTCCTGGTCTTCTTCCGTTTTTTTCTCGAAGGTTTTCTTTTCGGCCTTTAGGCTACTAGGTCAGGGGAAACGAGGCCTGAGGAAGCCTTAGCTTTCTCTCCTTTGCTAGGATCAGAGCCGGGCTGGGGGAAACAGAAACAAACCACTGGGGTATTGTTTGCAGGCTTGGCGTTTGAGGCCAAGTAGCCATTGTCTGGTTTTTTCCACAGGGTTCAACGTGGAGACAGTGGAGTACAAGAACATCAGCTTCACAGTCTGGGATGTGGGCGGCCAGGACAAGATTCGACCTCTCTGGAGGCACTACTTCCAGAACACCCAAGGTATGGCGTACGAATCGCCCAGCTTGGCGCGGGTCGGTTGGGTATGAGCGGAACGTGTGGCCGTCACTCTTGGTTTTGGGGCAGCCAATCCTCGCCCTGCCACAGCTCCTGGGGCTGGGAGAACGGGAGGAAAGGGAGCACAGAGTTGGAGGGTACACGGAGGGTGGTGTTGGCATTCAGCGATGAGGGGAGTTCATCCTCTGTCTTCCGCGGCCCGTGCTCTGGCTCCCTAGGCTTGATATTTGTGGTCGACAGTAACGACCGGGAGCGAGTAAATGAGGCCCGGGAGGAGCTGATGCGGATGCTGGCGGAAGATGAGCTCCGGGATGCAGTGCTCCTTGTCTTTGCAAACAAACAGGTGAGACTTCTCCCCACCCCTGGATTCGAGAGAGGTCAGCCTGGCTATGGAAATCATGGGCGTTGGGGCTCGTTGTAGGGGAAGCCCTGTGACCATGTTCTGAGTTTTGGAAGGGGGGGAATAGCATTTGCTGGCTTCTTGGTGTTCATCTTCTGGTTCCCTAGCCAACTTTAATTAGCAACACTTCTGTCCTCGGGGATTGGTGTGGGAGAGACCTCAGATCCCTCCTTCAGCCTCCCTGTCGTCCGCTTTAGTGGAGCTGCCCTCGCTCCTGCAGTCAGACAGACCTGATGCTTTGTCCAGTCTGAATCACCTCTTCACTTCCCTGCCAACCCCGTATTTGGTTTGCAACTCCCCAGTGGAATGACCCTTAGCCCTTGGATCTATGGTCCTGGGATGATTATGTCCAAAGCGGCTCTCCCGGACCCTGCTCTGGTTCCTCCAGTGCGGGAGGAGGAGAGGGCGCTGGTACACATCGCTGTGGTAGATGGGCGCTCCGGAAGCCTTGCAGACGTCCTGAGCCTCCTTTTTGTGTGTCTCCCTCGTGCTCTAGGATTTGCCTAATGCTATGAACGCTGCTGAGATCACAGACAAGTTGGGCCTGCATTCCCTGCGTCACCGCAACTGGTACATTCAGGCCACCTGTGCCACCAGCGGGGACGGGCTGTACGAAGGCCTGGACTGGCTGGCCAATCAGCTCAAAAACAAGAAGTGAGAGCCAGGCAGCCTTGTCCGCCCACCCCGCCCACCCCCGACGCACCTCCTGTCTCCCTGCCCCAGCCCTGCCCCTTCCTCCCCGTTGCCAGCGTGGCCAGGGCCCTGGGTATCCTGTCCGCATGCCCGACAAGAGCCCTGCCCCCCGCCTCCCCTCCGCCCCCCGTCCATGCCCAGTCCCCAGCTGCTGTCCTGATGATGAATCATTCCAATTTATCGGATTTAAAACAAAAACAAGGTTGTTATGGTTTCATGGGTGGCCCCCCTCATCCTCTGCGGTTTGGGAGGTGGGCTGGGGTATTCTCTCCGTTCGCTTCGTTTGGCTCTGGTCGCTGTGCTCTTGGCGTCTCGGTCCCTTCCCTCTCCCCACAGGCTCCTCTCCTGCTCCCCGTCTTCCTTTCCTTTGCTCCCTCTCCCTGTTCTACATGGAAACTGCACGGGCCTCTCTGTGTGTGCGTGCGTGTGTGCGCGTGTATATACGTGTATAGAGAGACGTATGTGCGGGGCCGGGGGGGCCGGGGGGGCGGCGCAGCTCGGGGCTGGGGCCCGGGTCACGCTGCCCGCTGCAGCCTATCGCCTGCCGCTCCCATGCTGGTGACATAAAGGGAAGAAGGTAGAGGGAAGGCCGCCCCAGTCTCGCACTGGTTCCGCTCCTCTCTGCAGGTAGGTTTTTCCGGATGATAGGACGGATGATGGATTTCCCACCACCGTCTTCCCTCTGCCCCTCTCTCCACCCCGTTCAGGGCAGGGGGCTGGTGTTTATAGCTGGATGACTGTTCCCAAGGAGATGCCATTCTGCCCTGCCTTGTCGGCGGGAAGGAGAGAAGAGCCCACTCACTCTTACCAGCCCAGTGTTCAGCTGATCCTCCTCCTCCTCCTCAGATCTGTTCCTCAGGGGCTTGTGAGGAGGATGGAGGGGGAGAGCAAGACCATGGGGCGTGTTTGGGATCCCGGGCACTGGGGGGCGGGCCTCAGGTTTTCCATCTTCATCCTTTTGTGTTGTTAGGAGAAGGTGAGGCATGGACCAGTCTTCTCTTGCCTTCCCATGCCCCCTTTCCTCATCTTCTGATCTTGGGGACTGGGTGGTTCATCTGTCCTTTGTCAGAAGTTTCCTCACCCTAGTAGTCCTGCTGACCTGAGCAGGGCCGGCTGTCTGGGTTAATGGCGAGCAGGGCAGTGGCGGAGACGTGGCAGACCTCAGTTTCAATTCCCCTATTCTCCACTTCTCTCTTTGTCTAGGCGGGGATGTGCTGAAAGCTGAAAGTTTTCTGTTATTTCTAGACCCTCAGACTATCCTGCTGTCCCTCCTCAACGCCATCCCATCAGTTTTCTCCTGCCTGTTTCAGCCCCTCCCCATGAATCAGTTTGAGGCTTGGAATGGAGGAAACTGGAACTCTGAAGTAGTTGTTGGTGCTGGTGGGATGCAGCGGTCTTCAGGGTCCTCCCACCATTATTATGGAGTTGTTCAGAAGCTGCTGCTACTGCGTCTCTCTGTTTACAGGGGGCGCTTGTCCCTGAGGTCCTGGCCCGGGGCCTGACTTTGCGGTTTCTGTGAAGCCGTGGCTTTTCTGTGGGCTCCTGTGTGTGCTGGCTGCGCCCTGAGCTCCACAACGGCCGCCCGCCCGGCCCGTAACCTTTCTGCTCTGGTCAGGGTCCAGGCCCCCCGCCCCCTCTCCCCTGACAGCATGGCTGAGGGGCCCCTTCCCAGAAGGACTGTCCCAAGCCCTACTCCATGGGGCCAGGCTTCCTGCCACCTTTGTCTACAACAGGCAGATCAGTACCCCCACCCTACCCACCCCCAGGTTGAACTGTGAAAGAGGTTCCAGGGGTGGAAAAGGTCCTCAGTGGAAAGAGGTCCTCAGTGCCAGTTCCTTAGTGATGTACTATTTACCCAAGATGCAGTGGAAGTGTGCAGGGCTCCTGATCTCTAGGCCTGTGTGTGTGTGTGTGTGTGTGTGTGTGTGTGTGTATTCGGTGGCAGGGGTGAGGGGAGAGGTGTGCTGGAGCTTCTAGTTCTTTTTAACATGTGTTCACTCCCCTGACCCCATGGATGCTTTCCTCCACCGCTTTCCTTTGCCTCTGCCTCTGTTTCCTCATTTTTTTGCTCCTGCTCTTGCTGCCTCTCCCCTCCTGAACTCTTTCCTTTGCCTTCTCAACTCGTTCACTGCTGTTGCCTGTCTGTCTCCCCTTTCCTTGTTTCATTCCTACTTAGGATTCTCCACTCTTGGTCTTTGCAATAGCTGAGGATTTTGCCTCTTCTCCTGCCTCCCAGTCTGACCATCCCCAGTTAGATGGCATTCCCAATTAGGTTTTTCTTATTTGAGGCCCACCCCTACCTTGTTCTGGGGGGCTCCAGAGACCAGCGGGCCGGAGGGGTGTTAGGAAGCTGCCTTGGAGGTTGCCTTGGTGCTGCTCACGGATCCATCCAGCAGGGGGCAGTGAGTGATCGTGGTAGTGTCCCTGGCTGCTGGGCCCTTGGCAGGGGTGGTCCTTTCTACATTCCCATTCTCCTAAAAGCTCTTTTTGGATTGGGTTTCTCATTCCATTTTTGCCTGCTCCCTCCTACACTCTCCTCTGGTAGATTTAATTTTATGCTTTCCTCTGTTATAGCCTTTTTTTTCCCCTAGAGATTCCCCTCTGCCACCCCCCCCCCAAAGTTTGTTTTGTGGTGTTACAGTGGTAACTGCAGTCCTGGTTTTTCTCTTTTTTTTCCCCCCTCTCTGGAATGTAGACTGTATATGTTTAATAACTCACCTTCTCTCTCCTTACCCAAAATGTGGGATACGCGATGACTGTGACCCTGGTTGGAAATTAAACTTGTTTTATGCAGCTTTGGAGCAGACCTTCATCCTTAATGTGCAGCAGCCGAGGGGCAGTATTTTAATGGTGAGGGTACTTCTGTCTGGTGCCTCTCTCTAGACTGCTCCTTCCCTCAGCAGAGGAGGAAAGGGTACACTTGACAGGGGAGAGTGAGGTTACGGGGGAACTTGGGCTCATTTCTATACTGCTTACTACTTTCCATCATACTCCGGAGGGGAGCCTAAATGAATTGGACGCCAGAATATGAGAGGTTCGTGACTTTGCTCTTTTAGTTGCAAAGGATTTCATTGTGTTCTTAGCCTTATTTATCACTTGTTGGTAGACATTAGGGACTTCAGTGGCTAGAGGGCCCTGAACTTGGAGTGACCCACCCTGCCACCACTCTCAGATCTCCCCAGCGCTGTGCAGTCAGGTGCTTCCAGTTGGAACAGGGTTCCCTCATCCATAGATTGGAGTCCCCTCACCCGTCTAGTTCTGGACTTCGGCAGTGAGTGATCGTGAAGGGTAAAGGTCTGGATAGTGTAACGAACTTGATCCTGCTTACAGCTGTGGCCCTGTATCACCTCTGCTTCAGGCATGCGGTTCCCCATGGTCAGGATGCCAGGCCTCATGGAGGGATTCCACAATGTCTTGAGGGAAAGGACAAGCCTCTGCCCTCCCAGCCCACTCCTGCCACTACTCTCTTCCTCTCCTGCTACTACTGTCTGGCTCCAGGAAAAGAAAGAGACGGTGCTCCCTTTCCTTTGGTGGGCGAGCTCTAGGTGAGCTAGCCAGGCACTCCCCACTCTCACCACTTTCTTAAGCTTTGGGGACAGAGACCTTCCTGTCTGGATGTTGTGGGAAAGGGACAGGATTTAGGCATACAGTAAATTTGAGAGCCCCAAGTACCACTGTGAAGTAAATCATTTGTATCCAGTCACCTCTGTGCTCCTCAAAAGTCCTGCTTGGTGACCATGGTTCCTGAGAAGAGCACTTTTCCCAAGTGCTTTATTCGTACATTAATAAGCGTATTCCTTCTAGTACTATCGCCCCTCATAAGATAGTGATAATGGGGCGGACTTCAGCTGGATGGCAGGTCAGTGGGTGTCCTTTGACTCCTGGAGGATGACCTACCCTGTGTTGTCCCACAGCGCTCCATCTAAGATGCCAGGAAGGAGTTGGGGGAAGCCTTCTGTGGCAGTTGCTTAAACTTCCCAGCTTCTTGGGGGCGGGTGGTGGGATGAGGGAGAGACGTAACCCGGAAGATAAATGTTCAGCATCCAGCTCTTCGGACAGATAGCAACCGTATCAGCCCAGAACCTGCACAGCTCCTCAGTTACGGCCTGACAGAAGACTTGGGCCCAGGAGCTACTTCAGAACGATCCGGGCAGGGGAGTTTCCAACCTGAGCCTAGAGAGAGCCAGCGGAAGGCCTTGGATTGGTCTGGGTGGGATGGAGGACAGAACTGTCCCCTTCATTTCAGAGTTTGGGGACAGTGACAGGGAAAACGAGTGTGGTATGTAGGAGTTTCTCGGACTTGAGGTATAAGGTCTGAAGACTCTGGGGGTTCATGGCCTCACTTCTAGTTCAAATGCCTAGATTGGTCAGAGCAGAAAATTGACAGGTATTGACTTAGTACCTTTTATGGTTCGAGACATGTGCTAAGAAGGAAGTCAAACCACTGTCCTGATGGGGAGACCCGGGAATCCAGTTCTGGGATGCTCTGAAATCCTTTGGGCTCTCCATAGTGCAGCATGTGGGGTAGCGGGAGCTGGGGAATAACTGGGAGACGTCCTGCTTGGCGCAGAGTGCTGTCCTCGGGCAGGCGGTCATAGCACCAGGGGCACTTCCTTTCTAGTGCCGAACGGCGTGGAGGGAGGAGAGCCAGAGTCCAGCTCTCTACTTTCTAACCTGGTAACTGGAGGGATAGAGTACGTATCCTGCTGGTCACCGGGGAGTGATAGGATCCAGAGGCCTGCCTTCCTTGATAGGTTTTTCAGTCTAATTGGGCTTCCTGGCCCTGGTTGCTGGGCTTGGGTAAGAATGACCCCAAGTTCCTGAGCAAAGGGAAGAGAAGGTTAAGTCTGAGGAAATCCAAACCTTGGGAAAGGGAGCAATGCAGGGGCTGAAGGTCTGGAAGTGAGGAACTTCCAGGGTCAGGACTATTCAGCGTCACGGCTTGAAGGTGAGTGTCTGCTTGTGTGTGTCACTGTGGCCATGAGCTGCAGAAGAGAGTGTCTGGGCTGAACGAGGGCATAACCGTAACTAAAAAGAAGACATTTTGTCATCCAAGGTATACCCGCCCTTGAAAATACGGCATTAGATTTTGGATCCAGATTTACATATGCTGACTCACAGGCTTTTTGTTTATTAAGGGTCTGTTAAAAATAAACATATTAAAAATATTTAGAAAGCAGTGCCCTGCTTACTGTCTGGCACATAATAGGCATTCAGCCTTGATGAATGAATAAACCATCATTGTCCTTAACCAAACTGGACGTGGTGGGTACCCTGTTGAGTCCAGGGGGTCATGGTAGTTTCTTCTACTCGCTGACATGAGACCCCTTTGAAGGTGGAGACCTTTCCAGGAGTGGCCCTCTGATTTCAAAGTCGTGCCTCCAGTCAGGGTTGTGCCAGCTCCCCTGCCTTTCCCAGAACCATCTCATCTTTCTCTGGCCTCCAGGTTTCTCTTAACTTGATCCAAGGAGAAAGCTCCTTCCTCCCTGTTGCTTCTGGGCTCAGGTGAGCTTGTGCTGCCCTCTGTGGGTGATACTGTTGTCTTAGTTTTGCCGGATTCCCACTACCCGCCCCCCCAACTCCACCCCCACTTCCCCCCATCCCGGACAAAGTCTCAGACCTGGACCATCTTCGCGACACCATTCCAATCGGCCCAGACGTCGGCGCAGACGTCGGCGCACTGCGCACGTCCCGGCTTTGCTCAGAAACCTTCAGTGGGTTCCCACTGCCTTCATCTGACATTCCAGCCCTCCACAACCAGCTCTTGCTTCCCTCCAACCACCTCTCTCTGCTCCTCTGCCGTTACTCTAGCCAAACTGGTCCACTCATTTTTCTCAAATATCCGACCTGCTGCCTTTATCCCCTTTCTCACTTTTTAAAGAATTCCACTTTTCTTTAAGATCTACACAGATGCCCACGACCCCGCTAATCACAAGGACTCGTCCCCCTCCCCCCCCATGGCTCCTTTAGTTTCATTAGCACAAATCATTCAACACCTCCCACGCATTCCCTTGTACTATTATATATTGTGTTCATTCATTTACTATTTAATTTTAAAATTTATTTTTGTAACCAAAGTAATTTTCATTGTGGAACATCCAAACGATACATAAGTATACAGAGCGACATGTGGAACCTGCTCCCCCTCGACTTCTCTCGCTCCCATTCCCAAAGTAACCACCTGTGGCTGTTTAGTGTGCCTCCTTCTGGTAGTTTCTTTTTTAAATAGATATACCTCCACACATTTGGAGAGGGGTTAAAATATAAGTGTACTCCTTTCGTATCTATTATTCTTGCTTTTTAAAAAGTTACTTTAGGGGCGCTTGGGTGGCTCAGTTGTTAAGCGTCTGCCTTCGGCTCAGGTCATGGTCCCAGAGTCCCGGGATCAAGCCCCACATCGGGCTCCCTGCTTGGCAGGGAAGCCTGCTTCTCCGTCTCCCACTCCCCCTGCTTGTGTTCCCTCTCTCGCTGTGTCTCTTTCTCTGTCAAATAAATAAGTAAATGTTTTTAAAAAATAAAAAATTTATTTTTTTTAAAGATTTTATTAGAGCGAGAGAGAGAGAGTGCACAAGCAGGGGGAGCAGCAGGCAGGGGGAGAAGCAGGCTCGCCGCTGAGCAAGGAACCCAATGTGGGCATTGATCCCAGGACTCTGGACTTAACCAACTGAGCCACCCAGGCTCTAGTCTTGTCCCTATTTTCCTTTTTTTCCCCCCTCTTAAACATAAGGGTATATATATTTGTCTTGGAGGTTCTCCAAGTTAGTAGTTATATATGCATTTTTTACAGATTTATTTTTAGAGCGAGGGGGAGAGAACCTCAAGCAGACTCTACTCTGAGCACAGAGCTTGACTTATGGCTTAATCTCACAACACTGAGATCATGACCTGAGCCGAAACCAAGAGTTGGATGCTTAACCAACTACGCCACCCAGGCACCCCAGTAGAGTTAGGTATTTTTAATTCTATTAAAAGTATTGCATAGCAAAAAGAAAAAGTACTGCATAGCATAATATTTATTCAATATAAAAGATATTTGTCTAGAATCTGTTATGTGGGGGATATTGTGCAGCTAGTACCTAGGGGACTCCAGGCATGATCATAACCTTGGCCTTGCCATCAGAGAGCTGACTTTTTGGAGATAGGGAGAAGTGGGGCATCACAAACAATTGCAACACGAAGGAAAATATAATAATGTCCCCCAGTGTATGCTGGATGTTCAGAAATAAGAAGTGACTTCTAAATAAGGGAATTGGAACTTTACAGAGGAAGTAATATTTGAGCTTGGTTTGGAGGAAGCGTGACAGGTGAAGGAACAGCTTGAGCCAGGGCTCAGAGATGGAAACACTTGACGCAGGTTCATCTCATGTCAGACCACAGTCCATGAGCAGGAAGAGGATTTGGTTCAATTCATAAATGTTTATTAACCTATCTATGTATCAAACACCATACTAGGCAATGAGAACATAGAAATGAGAAAGATGGGGTTGCTGTCATTAAAAGGCCTTCAACTTAATGGAATAAAAGCCAAGTTTGGAAAGGCAGATTAGGGTCAGATGGTAAAAACTTTCAATGGGCATGTCGTGGAGCATGTCGTGGAGTCTGAATTTTATTCACCGGGCGATGTGGGGCCATAGGCTCCGTGACTGGAGCTGAGCAGATAGCAGCAATGTAGAGAATGGGCTGAAGTAGGGAGAGGCTAGGGATGGGGGGCTAAAGTGCTCTCTTTTTTAAACCAGGTAGCAATTCCTTTCTACCTCAGTTAAAAAGTGTCTGGTGGGGGCGTCTGGGGGGCTTAGTCAGTTGAGCTGAGTGTCTGCCTTCGGCTCAGGTCATGATCTCAGGGCCCTGGGATTGAGCCCCAGGTCAGCTCCCTGCGCAGCGGGGAGCCTGCTTCTCCCTCTGCCTGCCGCTCCCCTGCTTGTGCTCTCTCTCTCGCTCATTCTCTCTCAAATAAAGAATCTTTAAAAAAAGGGGGGGAGGGGTGGTAGGCAGTCCAGGGCTGGAATGGTGGCTCTATGGTTATCAAGGCTTAGGCGACTGCTCCCCCTCCTCCCCCTCCCCCTCCCCCTCCTCCTCTTTTTTTTTTTAAGATTTTATTTATTTAGGGATCCCTGAATGGCTCAGTCAATTAAGCATCTGCCTTTGGCTCAGGTCATGATCCCGGGGTCCTGGGAGCAAGTCCCGCATGGGGCTCCCTGCTCAGCAGGGAGCTGCTTCTCCCTCTGCCTGCCACTCGTCCTGCTTATACTCTCTCTCTCTGATAAATAAATAAAATCTTTTGAAAATTAATTAATTTATTTGAGAGAGGGACAGGGAGAAGCAGACTCCCTGCCGAGCAGAGAGCCCCATGCAGAACTCAATCCCAGGACCCTGGGATCATGGCTTGAGCCAAAGGCAGATGCTTAACCCACTGAGCCACCCAGGCACCCAGGGCTTAGACTTCTTTTTGCTTCACCGTCCTCAGACATAGCTTCATCCTCATGGTCACCTCATGGTCTGATGTGACTGCTAGAGTGTAATTCACCTCATCTGTAGTCCAGGCAGCAGAACAAAGAAAGGGAAGGAGCTGGGGGAGAGCAGGAGGAGAACACAATGACACACTTCTAAGCTGAATTAATTTCCTTTAAGGAGCCTTGCTGGAAGTCCAGGGCAATATTTCCAACACTTCTGTTTATGTCTTACTGGCCAGGACTTAGTCCCATGGCCTTATCTAGCTTTGAGGAAGACTTGGAAATGTAGTTTTGTGTTTATTATTATTTTTTAATTGGAGGTATAATTTGCATGTAGTGCAATGCACAGATCTTCTCTTATAGTTTAAGTTCTGACAAATGCAGACACCCATGTTAGCCACCTCCCTACCAAGATAGAGAGCATCCTGCGGAGGGGTCTTTTTCCACAACTCCAAAGAGGGAGGTAATGAGGGCTTAATTAGGGTAGTAGCCTTGGGAGTGGAAGGAACGCTTGGAGAGGTGGTGGAAGGATAAGTCGAAGGAGACTGTGGGAATGGTTGGTGTGGGAATGAGAGGAGAATCTAGGAGAGTGCTAACAGCAGAGCCACTAACAGCAACAGAAAAGTGGGAGGGAATTCTAGATTGTTACAGATGGGATGGATGGAGAACATGTGTACGGTTTCGGGTGTGTTAATTTGACGTGCTGGTCAGACATCCAGGTGGAGATACCCATCGGGCAGTTGTATCTAGAGCTTGGGGGGGGGGCATTCAGAGCTCAGTGGCATCAAATATGAGAGAAATGCTGAAGAGGACAAGGGACCAAGAAATGACTCAAGAATTTGGTGACTGAGCTCACTGATGAGTTTTTGAGGGAGCAGAATTCAGATGCCATGGCCTGAGTGGGCAGTGAGGGTTTAAATCATACAAGAGGGGACTGGTTGTGTTGCCTGAAATAATTTAAAACCCCTTTAAGAAACTAAAGTCCTTGGGGTACTTGGCTGGCTCTGTCTGTAGAACATGTGACTCCATTTTGGCGTGAGGTCAAGCCCCAGGTTGGGCAAAATAAAAACCAAGGTCCTTGCACAAACATTAAAAGGGTAGTTGCCCTTTTTACAAGCTTGCTGATGAAGGAGGAGGGATAGGTTGGTGTGAGGAAAAGATCAGGGATTTGCCCCATCCTTGCAGGAAAACAGCTCCTGGCTCTTTGAAATTAGCTTTCCAAAGAACAGATTAGACAGCTCCCCCCTCCTGTGACCTCCAGAATTCAAGCTGAAGCGCTGGATCCCTGGGACAGGGATGCCCTCTTTAACAACTGCTGGGGTGGGGTGGGCCAACCAGACGGTGCCCGGTACCCGGGCAGGTGTGAAGAGTCCTAGATCTTACGAGGAAAGAACAGAGCGCCAACACGCTGGAGTCGGGCAATTCTGGGTTTGACGCTTGTCTCTGGCGCCACCTAGCTAGAGGACCTTGGGCAAGTTTCTTAACCTGAACTCCTCATCCGTAAAATGGAAACAATCATGCCTACCTTTCAGTGTGGCTTTGAGGATTACAGGAAAGTGACTGGCACAGAGAGGGTCACCGAAAGTGGGTGCCACTAAGTGACCTAGCCCCTCGCTATGGGACAGAACCGCTAACAGATGGATCATAAAACGCGACCTCCCGATCTCAGAGTGTAGGGAGGGCTCCCGGCGGCCTCCTCCCTCCAGGAGGTGGGGACTAGGTGGAGGAAGGGCTGCTGGAGGAGGAGCTGGCGCGTCGCGACCCGCCCCGTCCCGTCCAGTCCGGCCTGGGCGCCGAGGGAACCGCTGTCCTAGCCGCCGCCAGCGGAGCAGCCTGTCCTGGTGCCCGTGCCTTGCCCTGCGTCCAGTCATGACCCTGCGCCCCTCACTACTCCCGCTCCGTCTGCTGCTGCCGCTGCTGCTCGGTGGGGCGCTGTGCCAGGCTGAGGCGGGGTTTGAAACCGAAAGTCCCGTCCGGACCCTCCAAGTGGAGACCCTGGTGAGGAGAGGGTGTCCCAGGGCTGCGGCGGCCGGGCCTTACGGGGGAACGGAGGGGTCGGAACGAACCTGGGAGCGGGGAGGAGAGCGACCGCGGGACCTGCGCTGGGGAGTGCTGGGTGTCGGGGCAGGAACGGGATCCCTGGGGGAGCCTGCGTGACTCCTGTAGTCCGCTCGTAGGTGGAGCCCCCCGAGCCGTGCGCGGAGCCCGCTGCCTTTGGAGACACGCTGCACATACACTACACGGTGAGGGATCTGGGGGGCCGGGGCGGGGCCCGGGAGGGGGCGGCGCCCTGCTGGAACACGTCAGCGCTGGCTGGGACACGTGGCAAGCGGTTCGGGAGTGAAGTTGGAGCACCGGGGTCGTCGAGCACGTGGCGGGGGGAGGGGCGCGCCGCCCGCCTGCCCATTTCCCGTCCCCGCTTCTCCGCCAGTTCCGCCCCGGCTCGGAGAAGCGAAGGGTGGGGAGAGCTCCGAGAAGTGCCAGCCCTTTGGGGCTTCCTGTTGCTTTCGCCCGGAGGGGCATGCCGGGCTGCAGCTGCGGGGGGTGGCCACCGCCGCCGCCCGGGGGCCCAGGTGTGATTGGTGCGCCTGCCGAGAGGGAGCTGCGAGGTGTGCGCCCTTGCTGCTCTCTCCCCGCAGGGCAGCCTGGTAGATGGACGCATTATCGACACTTCCCTGACCCGAGACCCTCTGGTTATAGAACTTGGCCAAAAGCAGGTGATCCCAGGTATGTGTTTCTTCCTAACCTAAGCCTTCTTAGCCTCCCGAGTCCCTAATAATACATTGGAAACGCCCCCAGGACTCTCCCAGTCTCCTCCTGAGGTTCAGACCCGGCTTCTGACTCTCGGGTTGCCCCACACCCACGGGCAACCAGGGATTTGAGAAGTGGGGAGCTCAGCTGAGGGCCGTAGGGAGCTTTTGCCCCTCCTCTCCTGGGATTTGGGAGATGTAGGTAGCTTCCTGTTCAGTTATGTCTTCTTCCTCAAGGTCTGGAGCAGAGCCTTCTAGACATGTGTGTGGGGTGAGTATCTGGGCTGGGTGGGCTTGGGCACCCCCTTTGCATGGGTGGAGGCTTACTTTGCTATCCTTGCTCCTCGAGGAGGCAGAAGAATGAGTGATAAAGGCTTTGCATGGGGCAAGTCCAGGTCTCTGGGACCCGAAGGGCATCCAGAGCCACTGTGCCCATCTGGCTGTGGGTTCTGTTGGAGGAGCTGAGGCATGTGGGGGGACAGACCTTTCCTGGTCAACCTGTTTGGTGCATCATTTGGGGTGAACATCCAGAGCGCGTTGCTGCCGGGACTGCGGATGGACTGAGGCTCCTGGCCCAGCTGGTCCCCCCACTAGCTGTGATTCACATTCCTTCCCTCAGAGAGAAGCGAAGGGCAATCATTCCCTCTCACTTGGCCTATGGAAAACGGGGCTTTCCACCGTCCATCCCAGGTAACCTGACTAGGCCTCTCTCTCAGGCAATCAGAAAACCCAGGCCCTCAGAGCTTTGTCTGGAGCCTGAGAAAGTCTAAATGCAGTTTGCTGAAAAGGCCAGGGGTGGCTGGGGCCTCCTTCTGTGGGGCTGCTTTTTTCCTCCTCAGATCACCAACAGGGACGTAGCACCAGTTAAGGCTACGTGGCTTCCCTCTGGCAGACAGCAACTTTGTAGGCAGGAGACACCTGCCTGAGCCACTTGAGTCTGTCGCCTCTGCTACCCCTCTCAGCACTCTAGACTTTTTCCTGCCTTTTCTCCACAACTCCATCCTGTGTCGTTTGTGCGGCTGGCATGGCTTCTCACATCTCCACTCCTCCTTTCAGCCTCCACCAGGGAAGAGGCAGTAAAAATCCTCACAGTCAAGTAATTCAAAACAAAGAAAACAAAAAACATTTAAAAGCCAAGCCCACCCTATCACTTTAAAAGCTGTTGGCAGGTCACTGGACAGATTTCCTCCGATGCAGGTCTCTCGCTTTGGGTTATAACAGATGTTCTATTGGCTAAAATGTTTTGTACTTCAGAGTATTAGTATAAACGTTCTTATCCTAGTTCCGACTTAGAGGAAGAACCGCAAAGAGGGTCATGGGACTAAAGAAATGTTTTACCCAAAGCTCTCTGATCTCCCATTTCCAGTGTTTGCCTTTCTCCCCTGACTCACTCCTGTTCATTCACCCGCTCCTTACCTCTTAAGCCACCTCCTTCCTCTGTGTTGAAATATCTGTGTTTTCTCACAGTCACATTGCGTGTGCTCATTGGTTGGTGACATTTTTAAAACGTCTGGGTTAAAGCCTGTTGGTTTCAGCCCGGCAAAGATTCTATCAATGTGGCTATTTGGAAATGGTAGTATAGTATAGAGGTTCTCTGACTTATCAGTGGAGAACAGCCTGTATGTCTTAGATCCACAGTTTCCCTGGGCTGTCACAGACTTGTCACTGAACACAAGCCACGTTTATAGATTTGGGGTAAACATAACTATCAGTAGAGTCCGCTCATAACCCTTCTCTGCTTCTGTCTAGAGGAACTCACCATGTTTAAATCTTAGCAGCTTCATAGTTGTCGCTCTGGTGCGGCCTGCCCTCCCTGCTGTCACTTAGATTCTGAGCCCTGCGTAAAACGCAGAGATTCTAACCCTCGCCTCCTCTCTGCCTTCAGCGGATGCAGTGCTGCAGTTTGATGTGGAGCTGATTGCACTGATCCGAGCCAACTACTGGCAAAAGCTGGTGAAGGGCATTCTGCCTCTGGTAGGCATGGCCATGGTGCCAGCCCTCCTGGGCCTCATTGGGTATCACCTATACAAAAAAGCCAACAGACCTAAAGTCTCCAAAAAGAAGCTCAAGGAAGAGAAACGAAACAAGAGCAAAAAGAAATAATAAAATAATTTTTAAAAATTTCTCCGGATTCTTCACTTGATACTTTCTGAGGCTACTTCTGTAAGTGGGAATGAGGTAAAGGGCTGGGGAAAAAGGCATCCCGAGTTGGATCCTGCCTGACATTGGGGTAGTCGGAGGCTCTGGGTCACCTCTTCCCCTGCCTCTTCTTTTTTTAGATTTTATTTATTTATTTGATACAGAGAGAGAGAGATCACAAGTAGGCAGAGAGGCAGGCAGAGAGAGAGGAGGAAGCAGGCTCCCTGCCGAGCGGAGAGCCTGACGTGGGGCTCGATCCCAGGACTCTGAGATGACCTGAGCCGAAGGCAGCAGCTCAACCAACTGAGCCACCCAGGCGCCCCTCCCCTGCCTCTTCTTGTCCTAACTTACTGCCAAGGACCTGTGCTTGAATGTTCCCATAGGATCTCTACGTCCCAAAGGTACAGGTTCTGGCCCTCATAGCGCCCAGAACTCAAAGTAGCAGTGAGCCTCCTGCTAACTGCCCAGCCATTATCTCCACTCTTGTCTTCCTAGTATCTTCCAAGTAGACTGTGCTCTCCAGTATGGCGAACATAGAAGGAGCTCATAAACCCTCTTGGAAATTTTTAATGGCAAAGTCCTCAGTTCTCTCAAAAAATCGTTTGAGGTTCGAAAGGTGATTTTCTCCTCCTCTCACAGGATGTGGGAGATCACGTGGGCTGCTTCAGTGATGTTGTAAGTGGCCGGAGGTGGTCTGTCACCTGGCTGGGTGGTGGGGGTGGACAGAGGCTGGCGTAAGTTACTTCGATGGTTGACGATGAAGAGCGGGTTGAGCTGGCTCAGCACTTCGTCACTCACCGAGATGCCGTCCAAGTACTGCTTCAGCATCTCCCGCAACTTCCTGTTGATTTCTGACAACTGGCCGTGTCTGTGTTGGAGGCTCAGTTGCTCCAGTTTCACTTTGTTGTACCTTTTCCAGAAATTCTCCATCCCTTTGTAGTTCGCGATCACCTGGGAGTGGAGTTAAAGAAGAAGGTGTGTGTTGAGTCCATTAGCAAATGCAGCGCAGTGCCCCGTGATCCCCAGCCTTGGGTGGCGGCCCCAGGGCCCTAGGACTTTTTACCTTTGTGAGCTCCTCGGTAAGCTCCTCGGGGTAAATTTCTTCTATCTCCTCCTGCTCCTCAGGAGTCAAGACCGTTGAATAGAAAGGCAGCACTTTTTCTTCCTCGGTTTCAAACTTCCTACATATTTCAGCAAGTTTCAGGATCTTTTCACCCTGTCGGGAGCAGGAAGAGACCCTTTATTAGGAAAGCGGGTGGGGAGGGGGAAAAGTGGAGCCGGTTCCCCTGCTTAAACCCAGGGAACCTGTTCATCCACCTGTGAGACGAGAGTAATAAATACATCTAACCCAGTGCTTCCTAGGTGCCAAGCGCTATTCCAAGTATTATACAATCTTAGCAAATTCATTATTAGTTCACTTAATTTAAAATGTAAGAGGGGAGGGAACATGAAAGAAGAAAGGTATTCCAGAGGCCCACACAGGCAGGAAGCAGGAAGACGCCGTCTACCTCTCTCAAACCCCTCTAACTTTGTAGGGAGCCAAGTTCCTTGGTTTTGACTGTCCTTTTCCGTGTTACCTTATCAACGATCTTTCTCAGGGCCTTGAGGGTGGCATTACTTTCCAAGGTCAGTTTGACTAAGTTTTCCTGTGATAGTTCCCGGGCCTGAGTCCTTTGGGCCTTAAGTTTTCGCAGCTGGGCAAGGATCAGCTCCTTGTCCTTGCGGATGTACCGGTTCTGGTCCTCGCTCTCACGGTTGTGCACCATGATCTTGCTTTTTAAAATAGTTATGGAGTCCTAGAGGAACAGAGTTTAGAGGAAACCCCTGATGAGCTAAAGGTCTTCAATGAGACGAGTAAAGGGACAATCTGGGGACTGAAATCCAAGGATCTCATCTTTCCCCAACCAGTGACAGGGTCCAGTGGAAATTGGGAGAAGATGACCAGGGGATGATGGAGCCCTTGAAGCAGTATTTCCAACTGGCTGCACTCACCTGTAGTCTCTGTATTTTTTTCATCCCTGCTTCAATCTCTTTGGAGCTCTTCTCATCTTTCACCTTCAGAGTTTCAAAGGCAATCTTTTGGTCCTCTGTGGCATCGGTGTAATTCTTGAGTGCATCCTGGAACCTTCTCCACAGATCTTCTACTATGTTCTCCAGTTGCAGTCTTAGAAAATGCTTCTCTTCTAAATTCTAGGAAGTGGCACCAAAATAGCCAATGCTTGGTGGCCTCCAGCACCCTCACCCTCTTGAACTGTTTATAACCTAGTACAGTGCAGAGGTCGCCAATGAAAATGCCCACAAAGCCCAGGCAGATGAGGTAAATAAGTGCTGTAAGCCAGAGGAGGCCTGTGGCGAGCCAGAGAAATGCCTCACGGGCCTTGGGAGCACATCTGCTCAGCTCCACAGCAATGTCCCCATTTGGAAATGTGACCCGGTGTTACCAGATCTTTTTTTGAGAGAAGCTAAAATTTTGGGTTTTTATGTGAAATCTTCCCCCATTTTTATTTTGAAGTTTTTGGTTTTTTTTTTAATTAAGTAGGCTCCATGCCCAGCATGAGGCTTGAACTCATGACCCTGAGATCCAGAGTCGCGTACTCTACAGACTGAGCCAGCCAGGCACCACCGCTGAAATCTCCCAATTTTTAAATGTAGAAAGCTTATTTTAAAAATTTACAAAACACTATGGAGCCAAAAAAAAAAAAAAAAAAGAACCCATGTCCAAAGCCAGGTCTGCAGGATACCTAAGTTTGCAGCCTCTAGGATGGTGGACAGCCCCTTGGGCCAAGGGCAGACCTGGATTCTCCTGGTTCTACCACAGCACAGCAGCATGACTTGGGCAGATCGTTTTACTTCTTTGGGCCTTAGTTTGTTCATCTACAAATTACAGGGGTGAAGCCAAATGATCTCTTTGGTGCCTTTTAGCACTAAAGTGCATTTCCCTGACATTTCGGAATGGCCTTCCCAGCCAATTTCTACAAAATTACAAAACGCAGTAGGGGTACAGGCGTTTTCTTGGTTGTGCTGGTTAGGTGTCTCTAGGACCTCCAGTGGCCTTGAGGACTCTTCTCTCCCTTCTCTCCCAGCTCTTGCCCACCGACTCTCCCTCCGTACCTTGTTTTTGAGATCATCCCACATGCTCTGGAACTCCAGCTTACTTTCATACTCAGAATCTATATAGTTCTGCTCCATGGCCATGAAGACGTCTTGTAGGTAGTGAATCTCTTTTTCATGCTGGTCAATAATTGTCTTCCTGCGGGAGATAAGACACTGTCCCTGCTCTGAGGGATAAAGCGTATGGACCAGTAATGACAACTCAAAGCAGAATGTAGAACCACACGAGTGGCACAAACTCCAAGGTACACAGAGGGAGGAGGATAGGCTCTATTGCGTTTAGGGTCAGAAAGAGTAAATAAGATTAATTTCATCTTTGAATAGGGAATACATTCATATGATATGAAAAGCAAAAAAGTACACAAGGTTTCAGTGAGAGGTCTCCCTCCCCTCCCTGTCCCCTGCCAGATGGGGTGGATTTTGATAGCAGAAAGTAGGTGGTGAGGGTGTTACGGGGAGACCTGGCACGGGCATAGGGAAGCTAAAGCCACGAGCTTCGACCTGCTTTAGTTTGGAAGGAACTCTGGATGTTCTCTGCTGGGGGTCATGTCATAAGCAAGGCAGGTTGCTCCAGGTTGCTGCTGCCCCCTTAGAGGTAGCTCCTTGACACAGGTTCTGGATACTCTCCTGAATCCCCGATTTCCTTGTAGGCCTCCATACCTTTCGGTTTCAAACTCTTTGGTTAGGGCCTCCAGCTCTATGTTGTAACTTTCCTCCAGGAGGCCGAGCCGGCATCTCTGCAGGGCTAAGAGCTGGTCGATGCTGTGCAGGTGGCTGCGCAGGGCATGGGCGTACTGCTCCTCTGCTTCCGACAGGTCCTTGGCTAAAGACTGGGTAGGAAACAGAGTTCCCATTTTGGCTGAATGGCATCAGTACGAGAAAATAAAAGTGTATTCAGCTGGATGGCGTGAATGGCATTTCCCCCCAGTTCCTGATGCCAGCTCTTTGGCTCTAGGAAGGCTGGTTCTCCCACTCATGTTTGGGAAGTCTAAGTGACATCAGGGAACCCCGTGGAGTCAGGCAGTATCCTAGGGACAGTAGACATTTATAACAATGAAGCTGCCACTAAAAGGGATTGAGAATTCTTGGGAGAAATGGCTGCTCCAAGGTCTGAGGCAGGAAATAAACAAGTAGGACCTAAGATCTTGTACAAGATAGCAGAGCAGCTATGAAAGACCAATAGTGTTGTGTCAAAAGAACTCAGGAACCGGTGCGCCTGGGTGGCTCAGTGGATTAAAGCCTCTGCCTTCAGCTCAGGTCATGATCTCAGGGTCCTGCGATCTAGCCCCGCATCGGGCTCTCTGCTCAGCGGGGAGCCTGCTTCCTCACTCTCTCTCTGCCTGCTTGTGAGTCAAATAAATAAATAAAATCTTAAAAAAAAAAAAAAAAAAGAACTCAGGAACCAAGAAAAGGGTCTCACTGGGGCAGACCATATCTTCCAAAGATGGGCTCGACGATATCTGCTATCCTGCAGTCTTCTGCAGTGTGACCTTGCCACTCCTCCATCAAGAGGTATTCTCTCCTTCCATGTCCTTGAATGTGGGCACTACCTGGACCATGAGACTACGGTGGAAGTGACAATGCCAGTTGCAGGCACAGCCCTTACGGGACCTGGCAGCTTCTGCTTCCTGCCCCTTGGAATGCTTGTTCTTGGGACACTCCCTCCAGGAACCCAGCCATCACATAGTGAGAAGGGCGGTACACGGGGAGGAGCCAGGGTAAGGTGCTCTAGTCGGCGGCCCACCTGAGCTCCCTGCCAGCTGTCAGAATCAACTGTCGGCCGCCTTAGACGTCCAGCCCAGGCAAGCCTTCCTGTAGCCCTGTGACTGTAGCCCCAGCTGACATCTGACTGAACACTGGAGGAGACACAGCAAGCAAGAACCATGCAGGTGAACTAGATCAACGAATCATGAGAAATAATAAAATAAATTGTTGTTTCAAGTCACTAATTTAGGGATGCCATGTTATGTGATGTTGGATAACTGGAACATTTCACTGGCAAAAGGGACAATGTGAACGTCGATAAGGATAAAAACTGCAAGGGATTGAAAAATATCAGTTATGTTTATGAATTTGTAAGGACACTTAAAAAAAGCAATTACCATTGGAGGATACCAGACAACCCACTGGTTTTTGTTTTTGTTTTTTTAATGGTGTATAAAGGGCAAAGAAAGAATCAAGTATTTATGCTGCCTTTATTGTATAAACTATACCTCCTGGTAATTGAATGCTCAATGACAGAAGGTATCTCTTTATAGCAGTGTTCAAGCTAATAAATGAAAAAGAAATGATACTATTAGAAAATCAGCATTTTGCAAACCCCAATGAATTAATGGATAATCAACAGCTGCTAACATCACAAAAAGATAGCCAGACAGGGTGCCTGGGTGGCTCAGTTGGTTGAGTGTCTGACTCTTGATTTCGGGTCAGGTCATGATCTCAGGGTAGTGTGATTGAGCCCCTCCTTGGGCTCTGCACTCAGCAAGGAGTTTGCTTGAAGATTTTCTCCCTCTGTCCCTTCCCCTACTTGCACACACACTCTCTCTCTCAAATAAATCTTTAAATAAATCTTTAAAATAAAAATCTTTTTAAATTTATTTTATTATTTATTTATTAATTATAATTATAATAATATTATTTTATTTTATTTATTATAAATATATATTTATAATATTATAATTATAATAATATTATTTTATTATTTATTTATTTATTTATTTTATTAAAGAATAAATCTTTAAAAAAAAAACAAACCAGACATATGTGCCTCCTGATGGAAGAAAACAATACCTCCAACCTTCTAGATTTAATTACCAAAATCTAGAAAATACGGAAAACAAAGTAACATGTTAAACTACAATATAAAATACCATGCAGTTGTTAAAAAAAAAATGAGAAGCTCTTTATGGGCTAATGTGGAATGGTCCCTAGGATATATTGTTTGAAAAAGACAAGAGGCAGACCAGTATGTAGTTCTACCATTTGTGTACAAAAAGGTTTACTCATGAAACTAAAATGATTGAGAGAGGCCCTGCATGGCTGGAAGGCACTGGTGGGAGGGCACTTTTCTCTATATAACTTTATCTTTTGAATTTTGAATAATGTGAGTGTATTACCTATTCAAAAAAAGTAAAACAAATTTAAATTAAAATGAATGAAATGGGTGCCTGGCTGGCTCGGTCGGTGGAGCGTGCGATTCTTGATCTTGAGGTTGTGAGTTCGAGCCCCATGTTGGGTGTGGAGATAAATATAAAATCTTTAAAAAAAAAAAAAGTGAATGAAACAACAACAAAAAAAGGATTTAGTAAATGCTTACATGATCAGGCACCTTGAGCCACTCACTGTAAACTACCACATTGTCCGTGCAGAGCTAGCTTTTACCTTATATGTTTGGTATGAAACAGGACCTTTTCAAATAGGTGCTGATAATGGAAGCCTCTTCATTCACTCAGCCAATGTTTACTAAACCTTTACGAAACCTGTCATTACCAGCTCTGTGCTGGGTGCCAAGAATTCAGGGATGGAAAGACATGCTCATCACCCCCCACAGGAGCCTGTGGTCTTGCAGTAGGAAAGGAGTTACAGAAACAGAAATTTACAGTATAACCTGAAAATTGCTACGAGGTTGATGATTTACCAGTGACAATGGGATATAAAAGACTGAGTGCCTATGTCTAAGAGCACCGTGGAAGGCTTCACAGGACAGATGTCATTTGTAGCACTCCTGAAGGAGTGAGGGTTCGCCGGGAAGACTGAAGAGATCGGGAAGAGAGACTTCCAGACAGAGGGAACAGCATGTGCAAAAACACAGGTAAGAAACAAGGCGGGCTGTGTGAAAGGTGCAGGGAGAGGCCAGATCATGAAGGACTTTGATGTCCTTTCCCCAGAGTTTGGATTTTTTCCTGTGGAAGAGGAGAGCCACTAAAATTTAAGCAGTGGAATAACGATCAGATTTTTGTTCCAAAAAGATGATCCTGGTAGTTGTGTTGACAGTCATCTCACGTGGCTGGGCATGAAGGCTGGAAGATAGGAGACTGTTGGAACATTCTACATAAGAGAAGATGCCCAGATCTCACCTGCAGCGGGATCATGGGGAAGGAGAGCAGGGTATATAGCTTTGAAAAATACTTAAGCGGAGGATTTATACAAAACTTGTAACAGAACTCAGGGATGGAAGCAAAGCCTAGGATGATTCCCAGATTTCTGTATTGGGCGGTTTCGTGAATGAATGGCACTGGCCACCTGAATTAAGTGTAAGGAAGACCAGACTGTGGAAAAATTGGTTTGGGCCTGGCCAGGGAAGGGGGAGCTCCTGAGCTTGGTTGTGAGGACAATGCAACATCCGGGAACAGATATCTGGGAATCTTAAATAGGATGATGTGGAACTCACGAAAGAAATTCAGGCTGGTGTTACAGAACCTGGAAGTCACTGATATAAAAGTGGTATTTAAAGTCAGGGTAATGAGGGGCACCAGGGTGGCTCAGTTGGTTCAGCTGGATTGGAAGATCAAGCCCTGCATCAGGCTCCGTGCTCAGCGAGGAATCTGCTTGAGATTCTCTCCCACTCCCTCCTCTCCCCACGCGTGTTCGCTCTAAAAAAATAAATAAATGAAAGCTAAAAAAATTAAGTCAGGGTTAGGAGCACGAGTGTCTAGGCCCTAGATAGCTGGTTAAAGGGCGAGATGGCCAGACTCAGAAACATGGGAAATGCTAAATTCAGGTGTTGGGAGAGAGGAAGATAAACTCACAAAGAGGACTAGCTATATATTCCCGAGGCAGGAGAAAAGCCAGGAAAGAATGGTGTCATGGAACCCAAAGGGGAGTTTCAAGGAGGGCATGAGCAAGAATGTCAGTGCCACAGGGGCGCGTGGGTCGCCTCATTGGTTGAGCCTCTGACTTCGGCTGGGGTGGTGATCTCGGGGTCCTGGGATCGAGTCCCACGTAGGGCTCCTTGCTCTTCGGGGGGTCTGCTTGGCCCTCTCCCTCTGCCCTCCCTATGCTTGGGTTCTCTCTCTCTTTTTCTCTCTCTCTCAAATAAATAAATAAATAACATCTTAAAAAAAAAATGTCCATGCCACAGAGGAGTCAGGTTAGATGAAGACAAAATGATGAAAAGTATCTGTGATTCAGGCCTGGTAGTCTTTACCAGAGCAACTTTCTAGGGAAGAGTGAAAATCAGATGTGGGATGCAGGATCCATAGGAAGTAAAGAAGTGGAGACAGCAAGAGTTAGCAAGATCACTAACATTTGCACACTTAACAAGTGTAGTTTTAGTTATTCAGGAATGACCCTGGAGGCACTTAATTAGCAGTGTGTGACTTACCTAAGGCAGGGACCGTCAGCATTAGCTACAAAGCTGGGAGCTAACTGGCTTAAGGGTGAGCCTGACCCCTGCTCAGCGTCCCTAAACAAATGCTGCTGGTTCCCTTCTCCACGAGTATTTGATACCTGCCAATGAGGGACTGAAGAAGCCACTTAAAAAGCCATAAGGTATAACTAGTGGGGTAAGGAATTCTAACGTATAGTGGTTTTTGCAAATGTGGGGACTCTTGATATGTATCCCTTGAAGCTTGCCCAGGTCTACTGAAATTTTTTCTCCCTCAGTAGTTAGGCTGTGAAGGAGAGAGTCTTTTCAAGAGTGGGCATGCCAGGCTGACAAGGTATATTTTGCTGTTACTATGGGATTTCTCTTGTTGTTGTTTTAAGATAGAAAAGGCTAAGGAGGAGACGGTAAACATAGGTTAAAAATAGGATGAAACAAGGGATATAGCAAAATCCCTTAGAAAAGATGGTATGGGGGAGCCTGGGTGGCTCAGTGGGTGAAAGCCTCTGCCTTCGGCTCAGGTCATGATCTCAGGGTCCTGGGATCGAGCCCCGCATCGGGCTCTCTGCTCAGCAGGGAGCCTGCTTCCTCCTCTCTCTGTCTGCCTCTCTGCCTGCCTGTGATCTCGCTCTCTCTCTCTGCCAAATAAATAAATAAAATCTTTAAAAAAGAAAAGAAAAGATGGTATGGACTCAACTCAGTGTCCCAAAAGCATATGGCTGTGACTGAAATGCTTCGAGATCCAGAACTGTTCTTACCCATGGAGATCTCAGATTCATCCAGGGTCACTGACCTTGAATCAAAGAGGCCAAACAGAATTTGGTTAAAGAAAGCACTGGAGTAGGAGGAGTCAAGAAACTCATGCTCTCATTCCAGCTCTCTTGTGCGCTGGCTGTGTGACATTGGGCAAGCCAGTTCCCCTCTCTGGAAAGGAGTCTTCTCATATTGAAGTGAAGATGCGAAACTAAGTTCAAGTCACTGGGTGACATCTGCTGTGCTTTGCAGCTCTAGTTTGCATAGCACTGGGTTCAGGCAGTAGATGACCAAGGAAGAGGGCTACGCTGAAGCAGGGGGGAGGGAGGACAGCCCAGGAGTCCACTTTTCATTTCAGTGAAAACTGGTATTACTAATGCTGGCTTCATTACAGCCTGCATCTTTGAGGGCTTTAAGGTTGATTTAAAAATTAGGTGTGCCTGGGTGACTCTGTCAGTGAAGCATCCAACTCTTGATTTCAGCTCAGATCATGATCTCAGGGTTGTAAGATTGAGCCCCAGGTCAGGCTCCACTCTGGGCATGGAGCTCGCTTGAGATTCTCTCTCTCCCTGTCCCTCTGCTCCTCCCCCCTCTGCTCCAAATTGATTAATAAATTAATTCGATAGGCCCATTCTATTAAAAGATCAAGGCAGCCAGGTTCAAGTGTTTCCTTGGGAAGAATGCCTACCTTGATGACACTGTCCTTGCAGTCCACCACTCGTTCAAAGGTTTGGCTGAGGATCTCAATGTCCTTATGAAGCTCTCTGGTCTTGACTTCCCTAAGCACGGTTCTCCACTGTGTGTTAATCTTGTTAAGGTTCAGAGCACTGTTGTGCTCCTCCTTGGCCAGCTTGTCCTGTGTGAAGGAATAAATACACCCCCAGGAGGTCAGGGCTTAAAGCCCCATTGTGGTAAAACAAACAAGATCACAGGTTGTCACTGACACCTTCCCCTTTGTCTTTTCTAAAAGAGCAAAGTTCCTGATGACTAACACTCAGGGAGTTCCTGTTCTTGGTTTGGGGAGGGTCTGAAGTAAGACAGGAACAGCCTGATGGCACTTTAGGGAGGGCAAGGGTGAATTTCCTTCAGGTGAAGACATCAGAGCAGGATGTTGTTTGTAATCTCTAGCGAGTGTGTCAGAACTTCAGACCGCTGGGACAGCTGGTAACACCTACTGTCCCAGGCTGGGGGGCAGTTGTGACTGTCGACCTCTGAACCACTTGCCCCCCCTCCGTGCTTCACAAAGAACTGCCTCCTCCCCAAACCGTGTTGCCAGAAATTTAAGTATATTTGAGTTTCAAGATTTCCGGAGGAGGGGAGGCCAGCAGGAAAATAGGCTGCCCCAACGAGAGGGTCAAGGCCACAGGGCCTGTGCAGTGAGTGGGTGGGGTTGGGCAGAGATTAATGCAGAAAGCCATCACCTTCAAGAACTGGCTCAGGAGCCTCTCTTTCTTCTTGGCCATCTCTTCCTCTGCCAGCAACTTCTGTTGAAACATAAGCAGCTGCTCCTCATCGGACAGGGGCAACTTGGCCTTTTTCCCTTTCTTAGACATAGCGGGGTGAGGGGGTGGATCCAGCCAAGGATCCTCAGTCTGCTTTAGTCAGCTTTAGAAGAAGTGGGAGGAAAACGCCCCAGAAGAGGGTCTTACGGAACTGCCCCTGGATGGTAGTGGGACCTTAGATCTTAGTCCTCACGCAAGAGAGAGAGTTTGGGATAGCGGTGAGGCGGGGGTCTAGAGCCAAAAGACGCGTCTATGTCTCCTAGCAACGGGGATCTCGCTAAGATGGCTCTGTGAAAGGTTAAGAGGAGAGACCCTGGCTTGGAGCACCCTCTGCTGGCTGGAGGACTGCGATCAGTTTTTGAGAGTTCCTCGTTTTACCTCGATAAAGGTAGCCTCCGCGTTGAACATCTGAAAACTTTTTTTGGGGGGGGGGTTGTTTTTCATAGAATGTCCGTGTTTTAGCATACAGATAATAACATATTTTGAAGAGAATGTGGAGAAATGGGAACCTTCACACTTTGCTGTGGGAATGTAAAATGGTGTAGGCACTTTGGAAAACAGTTCTGCAGTTTCTTAAAATGTTGAACAGAAATTTACCCGGGTTCAGCAATTTCACCATTACATATCAGTCTAAGAGAAGTGGAAACGTATCCAGACAAAGACTTGCACAGAAATGTTCTTAGCAGCATTCCTCATAGTAGCCCAATTGGAAACAACCCAGATGACCACCAATGTGTGAATGGGTAGAAAAAAATACGCTCTTTTCATACAATGGAATTCTTTTCAGCAATAAAAAGGAACAAATTACAGATGCATACTACCACGTGGATGAACTACAAAAACATGCTCAGTGAAAGGAGCCAGATACAAGAGACCACATATTGTAAGTTTCCATTTATATGAAAAATCCAGAAAAGGCAAAAGCTATAAAGTCAGAAAGTAGACTACTGATTGCTTGGAGGATGGAGAGGGGAGATAAATATTAAATGTGCATGAGGGATTATATTGGGTTCATGAAAATGTCCTAAGATTGAATTATGGGGGTGTCTGGGTAACTCAGTTGGTTAAGTGTTGAACTCTTGATTTTGGCTCAGCTTATGGTCTTTTTTTTTTTTTTTTTAAAGATTTTATTTATTTATTTGAGAGAGAGAGAGAGAATGAGAGAGAGAGAGGTCAGATGGAGAAGCAGACTCCCCAGTGAGGAGGGAGCCCGATGCGGGACTCGATCCCAGGACTCCAGGATCATGACCTGAGCCGAAGGCAGTTGCCCAACAACTGAGCCACCCAGGCGCCCTCAGCTTATGGTCTTAGGGTGAGATCAAGCCCTTTGTCGGACTCCATGCTGGACATGGAGTCTGTTTAAGATTCTCTCTCTCCCTCTCCTCTTCCTCCCTCCCACTCACTCAAAAAAAAAAATTAAAAAATAAATAAAAATAAAATTGATTTATGTTCGACAACTTGATGAATTTGGTTTAAAAAAGAATTGAATTGTATACGTGAAAGGAGTGAATTATATGATAAGCAACATGTGCTTCAATAAAGTTGGGTTTTTTTTAAGACAAATACAATTTTATTTTTTATTTTTTATAAAAGATTTTATTTATCTATTTGACAGAGAGATGAGAGAGGGAGAGAGAGAGAAAGAGAGCACAAGCAGTGGGAGTGGCAGGCAGAGGGAGAGGGAGAAGCAGGTTCCCCACTGAGCAGGGAGCCCAATGCCGGGCTTGATACCAGGACCCTGAGATTATGACCTGAGCCGAAGGCAGACACTTAACGGACGAGCCACCCAGGCCCAAATACTTTTAATGCAATATTTTAAATAGCTAAATTAATGCCAAAAATCCTTAATGAACAAAACAGAATTCCCTGTTGCTCAGCATTTTTTTTTCTATTCAGGCCTTCAGTGAATTGGTTGAGGCCCACCCACAGTAGAGAGCGAGATCTTTACTCATCTACTGATTCAGATGTCAATGTCCTCCAGAAACACCTTCACAGACGTACCCAGGATAATGTTTGACCAAAATGTCTGGACACCTTGTGGCTCAGTCAAGTTAGCATGGAAAATTAGCCACCACAGGCCTACCTCTTCTCAATTACATCTTCTTAAACTATATTTAAACTCCAAATAAAGACAATAACAAGATATAATACTTAAATATTATGATATAAAGTCATAGGGCACTAGGGATGATGATAAGGAAATAAGAGAGGAAAGAAAACAAAGATATTTTATTTTTATACACACGCACATACACATATTCGTAGCAAAACAAGGAGGAACTGTTATGACAATTACAGTTCTGTAATTACAGAAATTACATTTCTGTAATTGGTCACATGGTTGTAGCCGACAATTTATAACTACCTTCTTCCACCATCCATTCTGTGTTCTCCTTGCCTTCAGCAAACACCTCTGCTGGTCAAACTCTCATTCCTAAAGGATCTGGGCCACTAGTAGTCCTGCCCATTGACCCAAACATGGGCCTAGTAATACCCGGAGGGATCTCCTGTATCCCAGACATGCTTTTCCTTACCTCCATTGTGGAGCGGTCGTCCAATTTCCCTGATTCCTCTTCAGGATCGATCCCAGCCAGCGCAGTGACTCCCTCCTTTGCTTGTTGACTCAGATGCATGAGAAGCCCTAAGTAGCTGGGAGACAGTCTTAACTTCCAGTTCAATGGAATCGTTATTGGGTCACCTGGTGGAAGGATTCCTCCTTTGGAGCTAAGACCTTGAGGCCAACAGGCATAAGGTTAGAGGACAGGGGCAAAAAATTGTGTTAGTGGTTCACTAGGGATCATAGCTCTTGGTGCCATTCCTGTTCCCCCACTTGATTCCTGGACCTGTGACTCCGGGCTGCCAGAAAAATAGTGTCATATATTGGATGCCGATTTGGAGCACTTACGGCCTTCTGGAGAACGTTGCCCGAGCTCTGCAAGGTATTGCCACCTAGCTGGTACTGTAACTGAGTCTTCAAAAGGCCAGTCCACTATTCTCTCAAACCAGCTGCTTCAGGATGGTAGAGAACATAAGACCAGTGAATTCCACGAGCACCGGCCCATTGCCATGCTTCATTTGCTGTGAGGTGACTTCCTTGATCAGAAGCGATGCTGTGTGGACTACCATGACAGTGGTAAGTCTGTGAATGACAGTTTGGGTAAGAAGCATTACAGGCAGGGAAGGCAAATCTGCAGCCAGAGTCAATATCTATTCCCCCTCCCCAAGGGAAGTGGTCCAGTGTAATCAACCCGTCCAGCCAAGGGAATGATCCGAAATCAGAGGCCCAGTGTTGGTCTCTGTTGCTGGCCGCCGTGTTTGCTTTGTTCATGAGCCCATTGGGGGATGACGGGAGTGGCTGGGGAAAAGGCTTACTTGTCTCCACAGTAAGGATCTTCCTATCCACTTGATTGTTAAAATATTCTCCTGCTGGGGCACCTGGGTGGCTCAGAGGGTTAAGCCTCTGCCTTCAGCTCAGGTCATGAACTTGTTACCAGTGTCAGGGGAAGGCTCCAACGACAGAACGACATGGAGGCGAGCAAAGACCCTCACAGTGCCGGTCACCAGAAATAGAAATCCAAACCCTTCTGCCCGCTGCGTCTGGGTGTCAGAATCACCCAGGAAAGCACAGTGCAGTGAAGCACTGGACGAAATGATGCTTGTTCTGCAGGGAGAAGAGATAGGACAAGCTCAGCGTTGGGCGTGGGCTTTGGTCCCCCATGCCAGCAGGTGCCTCCTGGAAGCCAGTGCAAGGCAGTCGTCCGACGTGCATGCCGTGGTGCCATAGCAGAAAGAGCTCCCCGCCTCACCCGTGGAATTTGACAGCTGGGGGCATGCCTGAGGGCCCCTGGTGCTCACACTTCAGCAGAACAAAGGCGCACACACAGAGCATGAAACAAGCACAGATATTCCTGCACAAGGTGATAAATGTGGCACAGGCCGTGTGGGCTGTTTATCTCTGGGTAAGAAAGTGTTGCAGGCCCAAGGTCCCTTCTTTCGTGGCTGAGCAGGGGTGGAAAGATGGCAAGCATGAGATTGCCTTTTCCAGCAAAAGGCCATCACGATTATTTTTTTTTTTTAAGATTTTATTTATTCATTTGACAGAGAGAAGGATCACAAGTAGGCAGAGAGGCAGGCAGAGAGAGAAAGGGAAGCAGGCTCCCTGCTGAGCAGAGAGCCCGATGCGGGGCTCGATCCCAGGAGGCTGGGATCATGACCTGAGCCAAAGGCAGAGGCTTTAACTCACTCAGCCTCCCAGGCGCCCCGTGATCAAGATTCTTGGGAACTAGAGCACGATATAGGGCTGGAGAGTTGCTAGACCCCGGAGGTAAGAGAGTGAAGATGTATTGCTGACCTTGCCTGCTGAGAGCAAACTGCTCGTGGCGGTCCTTATGGACAGGAATGGAGAAAAATGCATTTGCCAGATCAACAGCTGCCCGCCCGGTACCAGAGGACACGGTAAGTTGTTCAAGGAATGAAACCACATCGCGCACAACAGCTGCAATCGGCGTCACCACCTCGTAAAGCTTATGATAACCTGCTGTCATTCTCCAAGAGCTGTCTGTCTTCTGCGGAGACCAAATGGATGAGTTGAATAGGAATGTGGCAGGAATCACCACCCCTGCATCTTTCAAATCCTTCATGGCACTAATTTCTGCAGTCCCTCCCGGGAGTGTGGTATTGCTTTTGGTTTACTATTTTCCTAGGAAAAGGCAGTTCTAGTCACTTCCGCTTGGTCTTTCCCTACACTCCATGGGTCCAGAGAAGCAATGTGGGGATTCTATTCCAGTTATGTATCCAGAGCTGGGAAATTAACCATAAGATGGGGTTAAGGACCCAATGTCCCACTGTGGGATGGACTTGGGTGGAAACTCCCTGATCACCTGACCTCCAAAAACCCCTACTGTCACTGGTGGGCCACAGTGACATTTGGGGTCTCTTGGAATTTGTGTCCATTCACAGCCAGTGTCCAGTAGTCCCCCCAAAGTCTGATGATTTCCTTTCCCCCAGTGCACAGTTACCCTGATAAAAGGCCATTGGTTCCGGGGGGGAAGGCTAGGAGAAAGATTAGCAGCATAAATGTTTGGTAGTTTCCTGGGGGTCCTCCCTTAAGAGGACCCAACTTCCCCTTCATTCAGGGGATTACTGGTCTATCAACTGGCTCAAGTCTGGAAACTCTGTTTTGTTTTGTTTTTTAAAGATTTTATTTATTTATTTAACAGAGAGAGAACACAAGCAGGCAGAGAGGCAGGCAGAGGCAGAGAGAGGAGCAGGCTCCCTGCCGAGCAAGGAGCCCGATGCGGGACTCGATCCCAGGACACTGGGATCATGACCTGAGCTGAAGGCAGCTGCCCAACCAACTGAGCCACCCAGGCGTCCCTGGAAACTCTGTTTTTATGATTCAGGTTAGAATTTTGTTCACTTGACCTAGAACTTTTCTGTTTGTATGGATCAAGTGAGAATTTAGTAGGCCTCTTATCTATCTCACTTCTGTCTCACCATGATCAACTAGCCAAGGGCATAAGTCTTTGTAAATCACACTGTTGTGGTTTTTTTTTTTAAGTTTATTAACTATTATTATTAGTAGGAGTAGTAGTAGTAATCTCTACACCCAACACGGGGCTTGAACTCACGATCCTGAGATCAAATGTCACATGCTCTTCTGACCGAGTCAGCCAGGGGCCCCAAGTCAGACTGTACTAATTTCTGCTTTGACTCTGCCGTCCACTATGGCAACTACTCCCATGTTGCCTTTGCTGGTCGAGAGCAACTACTTGGCATCTGCCGTCCTGGGATCCATTACTCTTCCTGCATTTCGTTTTACCAATTTGGTGACTGCAGTTCCCACCGTAAGATATGGCCTACAGACAAGAGCGATCACAAAGCTGTATAAGGGTGCTGAAACTCCCCTCACGACTCCCCTCCCCACCCCCACTCCCGCAGTCATGGTGAAAGTTATGTCTTCTGAAGCCTGAAGCCTCCCGATGTGTGTGAGTAGATCTTAAGTGACAACTCCACTGGAACATTCCAGTTCCCCTAACCCTTTGAATCCCTTTCTCTACATGAAACCAAGTCAGGGCTGGCCTTTCCAGCTTGCTCAGTGTGGGTCTCATTTTGGTCCATGTTTCCACCAGCCAGTCAAACCTTTCTAATTCCCCAGGATGCACTATTAGTTGCTGAATCTGTGCTTCATGAACCCATGTCAATAAATTGAACCAGAGCCAACTTTAATGTTTCTTGCATCATTATCTCATACCCTTGATATCCATTTTCACACTTGCTCTCTAAACTTCTGTCAGTATTAATTAGAATACTCAAGTAGTTCTTTTGGAATGTAGTACACCTCAGGGGTCACACTTTGGCCTCACCTTTAGGGGCCTGCTGGGACTTGAGTCTGGTCATAAGCCTGAAGCAAAGAGGGGTGGTGGGTGTGGGTCCTGAGGAGAATAAGCCTTGTCTTGTGTGACAACTCAAGACACACCCCTCCTCCAGGGGAGGCCAGTACCGTTTCCTCAGGCAATGTAAGGTCAGTTCCCTCAGATGGGGGCAGGGGTAGGGAGGCCTATACCACAGGGGGTAGAGAGGCCTTTTCAGATGGTAAAGAAGACATGTTGGAATTTAGGGGCTCAACGTCCACACCTTCATCAGGGTCCTCCCACACATCGAGGTCCCAGCTTTCAAGACCCCATTCCTTGCCAACCACTGCCCTTGTTTTAACAGACACCCTGGGAGACTAGAAGTTCAAAGTGTGTTGTAATTCGGATGAGGGTCCGTGTTTGGTTTTCAGCAGTGTCCCCCCCTGCTGCCAGAGGAGACAGGGGCTCTTTGAGGACACATGTTGTAGCTTTGAGGTCATTTATGTGGCACTTGAGTTCAGAATTTGAATCTCTAAGCTCTTCCTTTTCTTTCCTTGTTTGTCCGGTAACAATCAGAACAAGCAGCTAATCTCATTAATTTTGTTAGTTTGCCAAAGATGTTAGAGTATCATATACACAGTATCCAGGTCCTTGCTTCTTATAAGGGGTTGATTGAGAATATCTAGTGGTAATATTTTGTATACCTCTCTTGCCAGATCATGCTGCGGACAATCAGAGCTCTGTTTATCACTGGAAACAGATCTTTTTTTTTTTTTTTTTAAGATTTTATTTATTTATTTATTTGACAGAGAGAGATCACAAGTAGGCAGAGAGGCAGGCAGAGAAAGAGGGGGAAGCAGGCTCCCCACCGAGCAGAGAGCCTGATGTGGGGCTCGATCCCAGGACCCTGAGATCATGACCTGAGCCAAAGGCAGAGGCTTTAACCCACTGAGCCACCCAGGCTCCCTGGAAACAGAATCTTGAGTGTCTTTATATCTCATCAAATTAGAGAGTCAATTCCAGAAACCCCGGAACCAATTAAAAAAACTCATCTTTAAAGCTCTTTTTATCTAGAACCACTGCCACTACCAACCCAAATCTGTAGTAGTCCAAGTTCTCCAGGGAACCAGAACTAATAAAAGGTAGATAGATAGATAGATCGATCGATCGATCGATAGATAGATAGATGATAGATAGATAGATGATGACAGATTTATTATAGGAAATTGACTCATGTGTTTATGGGGGCTGAGAAGTCCCAAGATCAATAGTAAACAAACTGTAGTTTGGTATTGTCTTTTATTGAAATGTATAGAAATAAAAGCAATAAGCTTGTATTACTTGTACATTTTTTCTATTCTACTGTCAGTGCACATTTGGATCGTTTCCCCTTTTAGAGCTGTCACGAATAACGGGGCGGTGAATATTCTCGTACATGTTCCTTGGAGGCACATGAGCATGTATTTCTACGGGTGTGTTCGAACACTGGTTCACAAACTGTGCACACATGAAACTTCATCAGAATAGACTGAGCTATTTTCCAAAGTGGTTGTGTCAGTTTCTACACCCACCAGCAGTGTAGAGAGTTCTCGGTGCTTCACATCCTCCCTGCACTTGTTATTTTCAATCTTTTTAATTTGAGTGTTTCTGGTGGGTGTGTATTTTCTTAATGATTAATGAAGTCAAACACCCTTTCCAATGTTTATTTGCCATTTGGGCATCCTATTTTGTGGGACATCCATGCAAATTTCTGGCTCGTTTTTGTGTTAGGTTTTAGGTCTTTGTCTCATTGATTTGTAATACTTCATTTTATATGCTGATGATCAGAGTATGTGTTCCAAATTTGTTCCACTTTGTGGCTGAACTTTTCACTTTCTTTTCCTTCTTTATTCAAATACAGTTAACATACAGTGTTATATTAGGTTCAGGTGTATAATATAGCGATTCAACTCTTCTATACATTTCTCTGTGCACTTTCTTTCATTTTTACAAAATTTAATTCACGTACTATATTATTAACCCTTTTCCTTTTCACATTTTAATTATGTTTTGCTTGTTTTTAGCCAACAGACTATTTTAAAAATTTCATGTGGGCAAATGTATCGGTCTTTTTCTATAGGCTTATCATTTCCTTTTGTATACTGTTTAAGATGTCTTCCCCTGTTGCTTGGGTGGCTCAGTCGGGTAAGCGTCTGCCTTTTCCTTGGATCTGATTGAGCCCTGTGTCAGAGCTCCCTGCTCAGTGGGGAGTCTGCTTGTCCCTCTCTGTCTGTCCCTCCCCACGTTTGTGCCCTCTCTCAAATAAATAAAATCTTAAAAAAAAAAAAAGATGTTTTTCCTTATCCTAAAGTTGTCAAGATAGTTTCTGCCTTATTTTCTAGAGGCTTTATTGTTCTGCCTTTTATATTTATGTCTATAATTCACCTGAAGTTGATTTTTGCATATTGTAATTTTCTATAACCCTTGGGGATATTTCCTCACTACTCTGCACTGTTCCCAAATGTCCATATATATGTGGGTTTGTGTTTCGGTTATTTATCCTATTTTGTTGCCTGTTTCTTTATTCCTGTACCAATACCACATTGTCTTAATCCTTATAGCTTTGTTATAAGTCTTTATATACGCTACACCAGGAACTCACATCTTCTTGAAGAGTGTCTCGGTTATTCTTGGCCTTTGAGTCTCTATGTAAAGTTATAAATCAGCTTGTCAGTTTCCACTAAAAAACCCAGTTGGTATTTTATGGGGGATTGCAGTGAATCTCTAGGTAAGTTGGGGGAGAATTGCCATCTTTATAATATTGAGTCTTCCAATTCTTGGACATGATATATCCCTCTATTTCTTTAGATCTTCCTTGATTTCTCTTAATATTATTATATAGGTTTCCTAAAAGTCTTGAACATATTTTGTTAGAATTATTCTTAGATATTTGATATTTCTAATTCTAATTCAAATGTAAACAGTATCTTTTATAACTTACTTTTTCTGTTTGTTGCTGATATATTGATTTATATGAAACATTGATTTTTGGAAACTGATCTTGTATTCAGCAATATTGCTAAACTGACTCTCTTAATTCTTCTAATTTATTTGTAGGTTTCTCTAGATTTCCTATATCACAATTATATCATCTGTGAATAATGACAAGTTTATTTCTCTTTTCCTTAAATCTTTTATTCCCTTTTCTTGCCCTCCTGCATTGGTTAAGAACTCCAGGACAACGTCAAGCAAAATTGAATAGAAAAATGATAGGAGGCACTTTGTTGTTGACCTCCAAGGGAAAGCTATCAACATTTCACTGCCAAGTGTGTGATGGTCGGTCATGGGGATTTTGAAATTTTTCTGTATCAAATGAAGAAGCTTTTCATTTATTCCTCAGTTTATTAGATTTGACCGCTTTAAATCATGAATGGATGTGGAATTTTACCAAACACTTTTCTGCATCTATTGCTCTGTGCCGTCTCCTTTGTCATGAATCAAGTGTCCATATATGTGGACACAGTTATTTCATTTTCCTCAATGTTTGGTTCATATAGTGAACTACACTGATTTTCAAATGTTAAAATAACTTCATTTTTTGACTTAGGTGAACATAATCACAATGTATTATTCTTTTTATAAATGGTCAGTATAGGGACACCTGGATGGCTCAGTCAGTTAAGCGTCTGCTTTCGGCTCAGGTCATGATGCCAGGGTCCTGGGATCGAGTCCTGCGTCGGGCTCCCTGCTCAATGAGGAGCCTGCTTCTCCCTCTGCCTGCTGCTCCCCCTGCTTGTGCTCTCTCTCTGACGAATAAATAAATAAAATATTTTTAAAAATAAGAAAAAGAAAAATTCTATAAACAATTAGGAGACTTTGCTTATGAGACTTTGCATCTGTGATCATGAGTCTAATTTCCCTTTCTCATAATGTCTTTGTCAGTTTTGGTATCACGGTTATGCTTGCCTTTGGGCACCTGAGTGGCTCAGTCAGTTAAGCATCTGCCTTCGGTTCAGGTCATGATCCCAGAGTCCTGGGATCGAGTCCCAAATCAGGTTCCCTGCTCAGTGGGAAGCCTGCTTCTCTCTCTCCCACTCTCCCTGCTTGTGCTCTCTCTCTCTCTGTCAAATAAATAAATAATAAAAATCTTTTTTTAAAAAAAGGTTATGCTTGCCTTATAAAATGAGTTGGAGAGAGTAGCCTTTCTCTCTCTTATTTGGAAGAATTTGTGTTCAGTTGGTATTTGGTATTTTCCCCTTAGATATTGGGTGGAGTTCACTGATGCCACTTCGGGGCCTGGTAATCGATTTGTGGGAATTTTTAAAATAAGACCTTGACTGAGATGTAAGTCACATACCATACAATTCATCCACTTAAAATGCGCAATTCAATGGTTTTTAGTACATTCGCAGAGTGGGGCAGTCATCACCACAATCAATTCTGGAACATTTTCACCACCCCCAAAAGAACCCCCAACCATTAGCTGCCACTCCCCTTTGGTGGGACTGTTTTATTTTATTTATTTTTTAAAAGATTTTATTTATTTATTTGACAGAGAGAAGAGAGATCACAAGTAGGCAGAGAGGCAGGCAGAGAGAGGAAGCAGGCTCCCTGCTGAGCAGAGAGCCCCACGTGGGGCTCGATCTCAGGACCCTGAGATCATGACCCGAGCTGAAGGCAGAGGCTTTAACCCACTGAGCCACCCAGGCGCCCCAGTGGGACTGTTTTAAATTACAGATTCAATTAAGAATTTTCCGCTTCCTTCAGGGTCAAACCCAATGCCTACATTTCAGGATTAGCTCTTCCCTGAGACTCCTGCTCCAGTCTGTGTCAGTAATGACAGCAATGAGGTCGCTTCTGTGGCACGGCGCTGGGCACAGAGACACAGACAGGAGATGAGTGCAAAGGGCAATGAACGCAGGCTTTCGAGAACCCTGAGTTACAGTCTCAGGTTAGAGCTGAGCCTTTGGACAACTTAAACTCTTAATCTGCATCTTTGTCGGCCAAGTGGGGGAGAATAAGCTCTTCTCTCTTTCTCAGGATGGAGGGGGGACACTTGAGAGAACGTGTGTGAAAGCACTTTGAAAATTGTGAAGTGTTAAGGTTTTATTCCCGAAGGGCCGCCAGTTGAGCTGGAGAGACACCAAAGACACCAAGGATAGCTAGACATGGACAACAATAACCAGACTTCTGAGTACTCACTATGTGCTAATAACTTTGCAATGTTGTATATGCATCACTTCGTTGGATTCTTGCAATAATCCGGTGAAGTAAGTGCTGCTAGTGTTTTTATTTTACATTTACAGATGAGAAATATGATGCTTAGGGGGTTAAGTAAGTCACCGGAGTTCACCCCCCTACAAAGGACGGCCGGCTCGCGGGGACGGGTTGGTCAGTTTGGACTGACCAATGGCCCAGGAGGAGGACTGCATTTAGGGCCTGTCAAGGAAGCCGCCTCTCTTCACAGGGTACAAAGTATTCTAATAACCCGGATAAAGCAACCCCTCCCCCACTCCGAGGTCTCTGCTAGCCTCCACCATTTCTGTGAACGTTATCTCTTTGGCCTTCCTATGCACCGTCCACCTCCCACCCCAATCCAGATTCTTCTCATAGCTTCACAAATCAGCTCTGGGATGGACGCAGAGGCTCCTGTTTCCATGGTGACGCGGAGAGGCTGGTGCACCCCACGCCTAGTGTAGGCAGGCGATGCGGAGAATTGGCTCCGGATCCAAAGGTGTCGGCAGTAGCCAGGCTCCAGGAAAGGAGCCGGATCCCATAGAAAGCCGAGTGACTAGAGTGACTGGAGC
>CM052807.1:62434882-62501626 GCA_028533885.1 Nasua narica | reverse complement strand
CGGACAGCATTCCCTCTCTGCCCCACCCCAGGCTGCTGGAAAGTGCTCTCAGGACTGATCGGAAGCTGGCAGCTCTCAAGAACCTCGTCATGGGGTGGAATTTCCATGCTCCAGTCACTGAGATCCCAGTTCCTGAAATTCCTGCCTCCGGTTTCTCAGAGGTGGCTGTGACCACTTTTCCCCATTTCTGGTTAGTTTAGTTTGTGTATATGTGTGTGTGTGTGTGTTTCCTTTTCACTGTATTTTTAGACTTAGGAAAAAATAAACAGTTCACACACTAGCACCTTCCTGATGGGTCGGTTCCTCGCAGGCAGGAGGGTGGGGGCCCTTGTTTCCCCTGACCAGTCTTCAACTCTGCCTCCTGCCCTACCTCCCTACCTTCAGTTGAAAATTCCCAGACTTACCCCACCCATCTTTCATCACCCTCCCTCTCCCACCCCTTCAGCACTGATCAATGCAGATTGTAACGCAATTCTGAACTGTACGTGCCTCTGGGTCTTTTATCCTGGTTATATTTTTAACTTGTTTCCCTCCTGGAAACTTCCCCCATTGTGGCATTTTTTTCTCCCTTCGGAAGAGGCAACTCTATCCAGGCAGCTCTTGGCTTGTCCCACTGATTCATAGAAGGAGCTGGGGCGTCAGAGGAGCTGGGGACCGGCACCCCCTCCCCCCACCCCACCCCCGATTATGTTGAGGCTTCATCACAAAAGCAGTGTTTACCTAGGACAGCTGTGGAGAGGTTTCAGCTCAATAATGCAAGGAGAGTTCCAAGCTTGCAGTGCCCTGCAGCGGCAGAGGCCTCGGTGGTGGAGCTCTTACCCCCTCCCCGGACCTGAGGGCCCCCCCCAGGACGCAGGGCTGTTTGGCAGCCCTATTTCCCTCAATTCAGTTCACCCAGCAGCCAGAGTCACAGAGCTGGATTCAGGGCCACCGCCAGTGCCAGAAGGCACGGGTGACACAGGGAGGCGCGAAGGAGAGACGTGGGAAGGGCTGAGAAGTCGCCCTGGGGAGACAGAGAAAGGGACTCAGTCTGCACAGAACTGGAAGAGGGAAGGACAGGCTTCCTAAGAGCAGCTTTGGGGCTCCCTGGCAACTCTCCCGACTGTACTTTGGGGAAGAGGAAGTGGGAGGGTTGGAGAGACTGAGGCTGACCCGCAAAGAATGTCCTCGCTGTGGAGGAAACTCTGGCTCAGGAAATGCGAAGTCCTTGCTGGGGAAGCCGAGGCTCCCAGGGGTCAAGGCTTATGGAAGGTCACAAGTTAGCCCGCGCTGCACCCTGGACGCGGGGCCTCAGCCCGCCGAGCACAGAGGCCAGCCTCCCAGCCCGCAAGCTCTTGCCCCGGAGGCTGGAGGGGCCTTGCGGGCAGGTAGATGGCGGGCTCAGTGGAGACTCCCAGTTTGCTGAAGATTTGCACCCAGTAGGAAGGACTGGAAAGAATATGAGGTAAGGACAGGAATGCCTTGCAATACTAAAGAAAGCTCAGAGAGAAGTGGGGTAACCTACCCGGGATCCCTCGACCAGTGTCAGGATGCGCATCTGGGTGGCCATGGGGCTCAAGCCTGCATTCCACCTGTGCGGTCTCTGGGGGTGTGGGAGTCAGCCTGGGAACGTGGCCTGGCTGGCTCCTGAGCCAGCATGCTGACGAGCCCCCTGTACCCTCAGACGACAGAGGACTGTGTGAGACGCTGCAGGTGCGGCACAGGACACGGAGAGAAGCCAACAGGGCTAGTTTCATTATGTCTGGCTGCCTCCAGTTCTGCCTGTTCGTCATGTGTGGGAGCCTGGGCTTCTAGCCTTGGCTTTCGCCAGCCTGGGAGTAAGGCCCTGTCCTCAGTGGGACGCAGGATTGCGGGTAGATGGGTGACTGCCTGCCCCGGGACCTGGCTGTCTGGAGTGCACTCTCTGGCGTGTCCTTAGAGACTGACTATAGGTACAAACAGAAGGGCTCTCAGAGAGCAAGTCCAAGTTCAAATTCTGAGATAAAAATACTGGGGCCCAAAGGGAGAAAGAGTCTTGATTCGGTCATTCCTTGGGGTCTGCAAATAGTTCCTGAGCCCCAGCTGAGCTTCAAGCACTGTGCGAGGCCCCAGGGAAACAGCAGGAACCACAGGGAAAAGGCCCTGCCCCCAGGGCCCACCTTATCAGAGCAGAGGAGAAAGACAAGCAATAAAAAAAATAAAATAAAAATCATGGGGCGCCTGGGTGGCTCAGTGGGTTAAAGCCTCTGCCTTCAGCTCAGGTCATGATCTCAGGGTCCTGGGATCAAGCCCCACATTGGGCTCTCTGCTCGGCGGGGAGCCTACTTCCCCTTCTCTCTCTGCCTACTTGTGATCTCTCTCTCTCTCTCTCTCTGTCAAATAAATAAATAAAATCTTTAAAAAAATCAGTCAGCAAAGAACATAAACCAGAAAAGATCATAGTGATAAATGCCAGAGAATATGAAAGAGAATGATCGCATGGATACTTCAGCCTAAGTGACCTCTCTGGGTAGGTGACACTAAACCTGAGATCTAGGGGATGAAAAGGTACCAGCTGGGCCCTTCAAGAGGAAGGGCATTCCTGACACAGGGAGAGCAGTAAAAGGCCTGAACTTAATTCCCAAAGTAAATGCTTTGGGAAACTTTAATTTCACTATAAATGTAGATGAGTACGCGTATCTGGGCGCTATCTATACGCTATCTATACGTATAGATGCTTAAATGTGTATGTATATAAGCGTAAGTGTGTATATGTTTTGGGTTGTGATTAACATGTTATTTCTGGCTGTGACTGGTTGACAGAAAGTTGGAAAGCCATTATTGGAGGAGTCAAACGAAGTTCAGCGTGGCTGGAGCTTAGTGGGAGAGAGGAAGACTGCAGGGTAGGAGGCCAGTCGGGGGCAAGGGCAGGTCAAGGGCAGGTCATGCATGGATCTAGAAGCCAGGATAAGAACTTGGATTTTATTCAAGGTGAACATGACCCCATAGGAAGGCTTAAGCTGAGGATGGACATGATCTATGTAGTTTCTTGGTTTTATTTTGAATCTAGCCATTTAGAGAAACTGACTCTCCTTGCAGTCATTCTCCTGCCAGAGCACATTTGCCTCCCTTTTGCAGGCAAGATATGTGGGGAAAGGCAGGGGGGTGTTATGTCCTTCTTTGCCTGATTAAGAAGGACCAGATCAAGGAACCCAGGAGAGGCTCCCCAGGGAGGTGGTAAGAAGGAGGACGAGAGAAGCAGCGGAGGGCAAGGGAATCGCTGCATGGGAGGATGGACTTGGAAGAAGTTTTGGCTAGGGTCCACACCCTTGTCCAGCTCACTCCCACGCTCCTGAGGTGTTTTCCTCCCTTAGGATTCCACCCCCCAACCCCGGCGCGAGGCCTCCCTACTGCTCACCCAGCAACTGGCCACCTTGGTCCTGCCCGAGCCCTGGGGATGGCGAGAGAAGGCCGGCAGGCCTGCAGCTGTGGACTCACCAGTCTCCTGCTCCGAATGCCTCTCTGGTTATGGCCGCACTTCCTCTGGCTACCTTCTGCTCCTCTGTTCCTCCGGCCAAGTGGGAACCAGACGGAACACAAACTTCTCGCCCTGTTTCCCCTGAGGCCCAACCCTCCGCCATTCCCATACTTTCCTCCTAAATGTCAGTCCAGCTCACAGAGCTTTGTGCATGTGTCTTTTCTCCGCCCATGTACGTCTTTACTCACACACACGCACATACGCGCTCCCAGGTCCGCTTTCCAAACCTCCGTCTCTTGCTTCTAAGCTACCCCATTCCCTTAGAATATTCCCTAAACCCTGGCCCCACCTTTTCTTAAAAAAATAAACTTTTATTTATTTATTAGAGAGAGAGTGGGAGAAGGAGAAGCAGGCTTCCCGCCAAGCAGGGAGCCCGATGTGGGGCTCCATCCCAGGACCCCGGGATCGTGACCTGCACCATAGGCAGATGCTTAACTGACTGGGCCACCAGGCGCCCACCCCCCTCTTCAGCATCTTGTTCTTGTTTTACCTTGTAGCTCAGTGCTAATTCCTCCAGAAAGTTTTCTTTTTTTTTTTATTTTTTTTTAAGATTTTATTTATTTATTTGACAAAGAGAGAGAGGCAGGCAGGGAGAGAGAGGAGGAAGCAGGTTCCCTGATAAGCAGAGAGCCCGATGCGGGGCTAGATCCCAGGACCCTGAGATCATGACCTGAGCCGAAGGCAGAGGCTTTAACCCACTGAGCCACCCAGGCGCCCCCCCTCCAGAAAGTTTTCTTGGGAAATTCTCCTCTTTCCTTTTATTTCTCCTTCTAGTCTCTCACCAGGTTCCTGTAACAACACCCAGCTCCCAGGAAGAGGAGTGGAGAAGAGCATGAGAAGGGGAAAAGCCCCAGGAATGGGCCTGGCACTCACACCTTGGCTTTGGTTTTCTCCCAGGGCATAAACAATTTCACAGAATACCACAGTGAAGCCAGGCCACTCTCTGATCATGCTAGGTCAAGAACAAGACTTCCCTGTAGTCATACCCAGTCTCAGACAAAAACAGGAACATTGTCCAAGCCACAAATATGACCAAACTCCCCCCCATCCCAGCCCATGGCCGTGGCTGCTCTTTCTTCCCCCCGTCCCACTTTGGGCCCTGTCGTGCTCCTCCCACCTTCTCAGAAGATGTGTTACATTTCCCAATCACAGAATTCCCCAGCTTTCTGATAACAGAGCAAAGCCTCGCTTCCTTGACCTCTCTCTAAATCAACAAATAAAAGTCCAAATCCCAGGTCCTTTCTATCGCCCTTTCCCCGGATGCCCACAGCTCGACCACGGTGTGTGTGCCCCTTGTTGAAATGACTCCCTACACCCAGTTCTATTCCACTAACCTGTTGCTGGTCATCGGCTGGAAGGCGTTGACAATCAGGAGCCACATATAGGTATATACTTTATGTAACTTTTTTCAACTACAGACTCTTATATTTTGGTTTTAAGTGCATTCTATGGTATTTATTTATTTATTTGATTTTCTAAAAAGTCTTATTTATTTAAGTTATCTCTACATGCAACGTGGGGCTCGAACTCTTGACTCTGAGATCAAGAGTCACACACTTCTCTGACCAAGCCAGCCCCCATTTTATGATATTTTAGCCTCAGATTTCCTTTTCTAATCATTTTCTCAGGCAAAATGCCCCACCCCCTACCCTGAATCATCCTTCCAGTCATTGGATTTATTCTTCAGTCCTTGGGCAGGCTTAGCATTTTCCTGCATCTGTACTCTCCCCTCACCAGTCTTTTATCAAAATCGAGACCCTGGGGGCATCCGGGTGGCTTATTCAGTTAAATGTCTGATTCGGTTAAGACTCTTGGTTTTGTGGGGCACCTGGATGGCTCAGTCCTTAACCGTCTGCCTTCAGTTCAGGTCATGATCCCAGGGTCCTGGGATCCAGCCCCACATCAGGCTCCCTGCTCAGCAGGAAGCCTGCTTCTCCCTCTCCCACTCCCCCTGCTTGTGTTCCCTCTCTCTCTCTCTGTCTCTGTTGAATAAATAAGTAAAATCTTAAAAAAAAAAAAAAATAAGACTCTTGGTTTTGGCTCATGTCATGATCTCGGGGTCATGGGATGGATCTCCGCCTCAGGCTCCACGCTCAGCTCAGAGTCTGCTTGTCCCTCTCCCTCTGCTCCTCTCTCTCAGACAGACAGACAGATAGATTGATTGATTGATTGATTGATAGATAAAATATTTTTTAAAAGAATCAAGACCCTTTTCCATTGCCTTCCAGATCATGTAACCAGATCTGAACCCTCCCTCCTCATCACTCCTACTGTACTTGGTGTTAATTACCCAAAGCGCTCATGTTTTCTTTCTTCTCATAGCTGTAAACTCTCTGAAGGCAAGCGCTGAGACTTTAAAACTTGGTTAGCACTCTAGGGGCTGCGCCAGCTAAAATGCACAAAGGTCAGGGGTTCCCAGTGCTCGGAGCCAGAGACCCTTGAGATCATGACAAGTTTTGGCTTTAGACTAAAGGAACAGAGACTCTGGTCCCCTTAAGAAAGAGAAAGGGCCTCGTCCTGCCACACTCATAGGGGATGTAGGTGGCAGGTTGCCTGGGAGCTCTTTGTAAGAATCCCTAGGGCAGAGAAAGACTGGGCTTGTGTACCCTCTGGTAAGAGTCTGAGTGAATTTGAATTTGCCATCACCCTGAACACCTTTGTGTATTATGTCATTGTCCCAGATAAGGAATTTATCAGAGTAATCAGAGCCAAAAAAAGATAGGGCAGTCTTGAGCTTTGAACATGTAGTACACACACACACACACACACACACACACACACACGGACACACGCATGCACACACACACACACGTGCTATCCTATACAGGCTAGTGTTTTTTAAACTATGTCCCCTGTAGTTTGTTCCTTGGAAGTACTCCCAGAGGGGAGGGGAAACTGACTGAACCCCACTCCAAGTCCCGCATTCTGATTCAACCAGAGCCATTTGGTTTTTCATCTTTTTTGTGTGTGTTTTGGGATTCTACATAAGGTTTAATGTGTAAAGGAGCTTTACTACATGTAAACAACACCATGAAGATGTAATCAGCAAAATCCCAAATCTGGAGGACGCTGTAGAATAAACACCTTGCTTTCTTCAACAAATGAATCACAAGGAAAAAAAAAGGAGATAGAACCAATGAAAAGACAATTTTGCTGAGACATATCAGCAAAATTCAAATATGTGCCTTGTTTTAGATTAAATCAATGTATGACACAGTTGGGAAAATAGTAACACCGACTGGATATTTGATGATACTAAGGAGAGAGTTATTTATTTTTAGTTGTGATCATGATATTACGGTTATGTTAACACACTGCTGTTGGAGATGAGTACCAAAATATCTATGGATTAAACGATATGATGTCTAACACGTGTTTGGAAATCATCTAGTACAGGAGGTGTAATGGGGAGACGTGGGTGGAGGGAATAGACAGAGCAAGATTATGATGATAATTATTGAAGTTGGGTAATAGGTGCATAGGGGTTCGTTGTATTATTCTTTCTCCCCCCCTTTTTTTAAAAAAAGATTTTGTGTATTTATTTGACAGAGACAGACACAGCAAGAGAGGGAACACAAGCAGGGGGAGTGGGAGAGAGAGAAGCAGGCTCCCTGCCAAGCAGGGAGCCTGATGCAGGGCTCGATCCCAGGACCCTGGGATCATGACCTGAGCCAAAGGCAGCCACTTAACGACTGAGCCACCCAGGTGTCCCTTCTTCTTCCCTTTTTAAATGTTTGAACATTTACACACACACACCACACACACCACACACACACACACACACACAAGTCTTCTAAAAAATAAGCTGTAGGAGACTATATGAATAAGATTTGGAATTATAACCTTATTTTTTATTTTATTTTTATTTATTTTTTACTTTTTTTAACCTAATTTTTTAAAGTACACAGAGTTATCAAGATATGATTCACATACCATATAATTGGCCAATTTAAACTGTACAATTCAGGGGTTTTTAGTATATTCACAGAATTGTGCAACCATCTCCTGAACAAATTTAGAAGACTTTCATCACCCCCCCAAAGACACCAGGAATCCAGTAGCAGTCACTCCCCTCCCCCCATCCTGACGGCCCCAGGCAGTCACTCACCTATCTGCTGTTTCTTCAGTCCGTTTACTCTGAATATTTCACACAAATGGAATCAGACAATATGCAGTCTTCTGTGCCTGGCTTCTTCCACCTTAGGATAAGGTTTTCAAGTATAACCTCTTTCTTGATAGTAAAGAGCCACCTTGTAAGTTTATTACTCTGGCTATGGATTTTTCAATAAAGAGACTTGGAAAAGGTTTAAACAAACTTAGGGAAGGGAGTCTAACAAGATGAAAGAAAGAAAGAAAGAAAGAAAGAAAGAAAGAAAGAAAGAAAGAAAGAAAGAAAGAAAGAAAGAAAGAAAGAAAGAAAGAGAAAGGGAGGGAGGGAGGAAGGAAGGAAGGAAAAAGAAAAGAAAGAAAAAAAGAAAAGAAAGGGAGAGAAAAGCTAAGCACCCCATTCCCCAGCCCAAACCCCTCACATTACATGTAAGGAATGAACCCAGAGAGGAAGTGACTTAGGCAAACATCCTAACAGCTTGTTAAGGGCAGAGCAGGGTCCAAAAGCCACACCTGCTGAACTTTGGCTCCGTTCTGTCTTCATGTTGCCACGCTGCCTTCTGACCTCACACACACACATACACACACATCACTTTTCCCACCAAAATTCATAACCATGTCACCCACAAACTGTCTTACGAATCAGCCACGATGATGGCTGCTTTGTCTCCCAGCTCAGGCTTCTTGCTGCCCTGCCCTGAGACGCAGCCACCCAGGCAGGAATCGGTGTTAGCACGGGCTCCCAGAATTCCTATCTCAGAGGAGCTCCAGAATAGCAATCTCGTTAGAAGCCAGAGGAAGCTGTTTGCGTGGCAGGAACAGTTTTCACTTCCATGGAATATTTCTTCGGAGTGCTTGGTGGAGAGGGTGTATGGGGGGAGGCTGGGAGAGAACGTGGGGGAGAGAGAGGGCTAAAGCCTTTGAGGTTTGGGGTCCAATGGGGGCTGCCATTGGAGGGAACCAAGTTAAGGGTGAAGCAGATGTATGGGAACCCCACAGAGGGCTCCAGAAATGACTCCAGATGAGACTGAGGGTGAGGAAGAGGAGGAAAAGGTCAGGCTGAGGGAAAGGACTCCAGGTTGAGGCAGTCTGTGATCTTAACAGCTGTTCCTGGAACTCTCCCAAACCGTACTTACTTACGGGCAGTTCCGAGCGGCTGTCAGCCTGCTGAGAAAGGGCAAGAAGGGGACAAACTCTATAGACAGAATATCACCCGAGGGCTGAGAATGAGGCCTCGGGCCTGAAGTGGGAGGAAAACTTCCAGAGGGCCTGGGAGCGGAGGCTATGGTAGCCCCTGGGTGAGTCTTACTACTCTTGACGTTTCCCTTAGGAAGGGGCGCCTCAGGAGATGAGCAGAGGACCATGCAACACTTAGTCCCGGAAGCCTCAGCCAAGTAATTTGGAAGGCAGGCGACAAGATTTGATGAGAGGCATGCAGGCTAGGCCATGTTATCAAAATACCCTCCATTCTCCTGTCTATAGTGAGCGTTGGAAAGCTCACTCTTAGAGGTCTGTCCCTTTGGGTCCAGGAAAGGTTTATAAACGTCCTTTATTTATTCATTGATTTATTTTTAAAGATTTTATTTATTCATTTGAGACAGAGAGAGAGAAAAAGAGAGAGAGAGAGAGAGCAGGAGCAGGGAGGAGAGGCAGAGGGAGAGGGAGAAGCAGAGTCCCTGCTGAGCTGAGACCCCCCCCCCCCACGTGTGGCTTGATCCCAGGACCCTGAGATCATGACCTGAGTTGAAAGCAGACACTTAACCATCCGAGCCACCCAGGTGCCCCTATTTTTTTATTCTTATTTTAATTTTTTTTTTAAAGATTTTATTTATTCATTTAACAGAGAGAGAACACAAGCAGGCAGAGAGGCAGGCAGAAGCAGAGAGAGGAGCAGGCTCCCTGCGGAGCAAGGAGCCCGATGCGGGACTCGATCCCAAGACGCCGGGATCATGACCTGAGCCAAAGGCAGTTGCCCAACCAACTGCGCCACCCAGGCGTCCCTATTCTTATTTTAATTTTTAAAGATTTTTAAAATCTATTCATTTGAGAGAGAGAGCATGCAAGCAGGGGGAGAGACAGAGGGAGAGGGAGAAGCAGGCTCCCTGCTGAGCCCGGAGCCTGAGGTGGAGCTCCATTCTAGGACCTGGAGATCATGACCTATGCTGAAGGCCAATGCTTAGCCATCTGAGCCACCCAGGCATCCCTAATCATCCTTTACATCAGGGGAGGTATCCCTGGATGGGACAGCAATGAAGGTAAAGCTCAGACAGGACAAGACCCCGGGCATGCTCCAGAGGTGCTGAGTTAGACAAGGAGAAGGGACCTAAAGATAAACTCTAGGGCGCTCTCATTTTTGCCCAAGAACAGCTTTACTCCAATCCCTGATCCCCAGGAGGCCTTATTTAGACTGGTTTTGTTCCTGAATAATCAGTGGGCTATTCAAGCTGTGTCTATCCCAAGGTCCTGCCTAGGGGAGAGGCTCCTTATCATGCCAGGGCTCTGAGGGGCAGGGCTGGTAGGCAGTTACGTAGCTCCTCTCAACCTTGGGTTGCCCTCCAGCCTGCTGGTCCCAGGATCCCAGGGCCAGTCTTCAGTCTGGACTTTAACCAGATGACACACAGAGTGTGTCGGCATGAGTAGGTATCAACCTGGAATTGGACCTGTGCCTGATTCATCCAGGAAGCGGACTGTGGGCGGCAGAACAAACTCCCTTAAGCAGCTCCTGCCAGGCATGGGGTGAGAAGTAATGTGGCCCAACAGGGACTTTGTTTGTTTTGTTCTCCTCTTCCATCTCATCCCCTGCCAAACACCCTCATTCCTTTCTCTCTGACTGTCTCTGGCTCAGGAACTATGTGGGTTTTTTCCAGATGATGCAAGAAGACCTATCTATCTATCTATCTATCTATCTATCTATCTATCTACCTATCTATCTATCATCACTTGTCTATTTAGGCGAAGGCGATTCCAGACTTGGGCGTTGAAAAGGGTACAGCGGGAGCTGATAAAGGGGTACAGCAGGAGTCTCTGGGAGAAGAAGCCAGAAGTGGTTTGGATGCCGATTAGACCGAACAAAGAGGTCAGAGATCTGTGGGGCCACCGTCCCACCCCCCAGCCCGGCTGCCACCTGTCCGTAGTTGAGGCAGATTCTGCTTTTCTCTTGGGACAACGCCAGCTTGACCTCATTTTCTGCCTTCATGGCCAGTTTGCTTTTGACACTAATTGATGGACACTCAAGACCATTAATTTTGCTTAACGTCCCCCTCCCCCCTTCCTAATACAAATGCAAACAGCGTGGGAATCCCCTTGCAGAGGAAGCAAAGATGCAGCTTTAAGAGAAAGGGAAGGGAGGAAGAGGGCACTGACTCAGATTCTCCTACCATTGGCCGCCGGAGGGGATCCCACCTCAGGGATTGGCCCGGACAGAGTCCGCCTCCTCTTGTGATTGGCTCGGCCGGGGCGATATAAGGCGGCCGTGCGGCCCTCCTTTTCATTTGGAGGGAGGCGAGGAATCCGACTGAGTTCTGGTGCGGAGGCACACCTGGCGCAACCCTTTCCTCCCTGACTCTGAGTCCACGTCCCGCGGAGGCTACAGCCATGAAGGAGAGACGGGCCCCCCAACCAGTCGTGGCCAGATGTAAGCTCGTTCTGGTGGGGGACGTGCAGTGCGGGAAGACGGCGATGTTACAGGTGTTAGCGAAGGACTGCTATCCCGAGGTGAGCAGCCCGCCCGCTGGCCAGCTTTTCTCCTTGCCTGCCTGTCTTCCCCGGGGCTAGATTCCCACCTGCCGGGGGAGCGGGAGAGCTATCTGCCCCCACCCCCACCCCCAGCTGACCGCATGCCCCCCTGCCCCATCCTCGGCCGCCCGGCTGGAGGACCGCCCTGCCTCAGCCTCCCCTGAGACCTGTTCCACTTCTGCCGCCCGGCTGGCTCCTCCTCACCTCCTCACCCATAGGCCCGGATCAGATGCCCTCCTCCATCCCTTTATCTTGGGGTCTGCTCTCGGGAGAGGGAACTGGAGGCATTTGAGAGTCTGGGGTTTCTTCTTGACGTAATACCTGCTCGTTTGCTCATCCCCTCCTCAGAGGTTCTGCAAGCAGGTCTCCAGGCGGGCTTCTGCTGCCCTGCTGGCCCGAGAGGCTTGTGGGAGAAGATAAAGGCTGGCATTTGCTTGGGGCTCTAAAATCAGGAGACAGACTAGTCTGGAGGGGAGAGAAATCTGTGTTTGCCTCCCTGACCATCTAGGATTGGGGTGGGGAGGGCGGGAAGGGAGGGGGCTTGTCCTCCGCTGGAAGTCATTCAGATTTCTTTTTTCCATGGAGCAAAGTGCCTGTGCCTCTACACTGCCCTCCTTCCTGTCCCATGTGGTCTCTCCTGCCCCAAATATCCCCCTCCCCTCCGCTGCCCCTCACCTCCTGCCACTGTAGTGTCTCACTAGGGTGAGTGGCTTCCTGTGTAGCCAGCACCAACCAGAGGGTCATGAAAGTAGGGGAGCCCGGGGTGTGACAAGCTCCTCTCTTTTCACAGACATATGTGCCCACCGTGTTTGAGAATTACACGGCCTGCTTGGAGACAGAGGAACAAAGGGTGGAGCTCAGTCTCTGGGACACCTCGGGTAAGACTGCTGGCCCCAACTGCCCCCTTCCCACCCCCACTGGTCTGCTAAGCTGCTCTCTTTAAGAAATTGTTTCCCTCTTTGCCGGAGAGGAGTGTGTGTGATGCTGGCCGGGAAACTGACAGAAGGGGACCTGAAGATTCCCTTGGTTGGCGGGTCCAGGGGTGCAGAGTGGATGAGCCCCAGAAGCCACTTCTCTGGGTCTAGCTCCTTTCAGAGGGCTGGGATGGTGAGGTGAATGGACCCATGAATATAACTGGGGGGCAGTCAGGCGGGGCTTCTCCATTTCCAGCCCCTGCCCTCTGTACCCCCCCACCCCCACCTTTACTGCCCCAGAGCCAAGCCAGATAAGAGGCAGGAGCCCGTGCTGCTGGAGGCAGTGGTGGTTGAGGCCGGGAGACAAGCCTGCTTTGGGGAAATATTGCTCCCGACTCAGTTTTCTCTCCTGCATTCCATCTTGGGCCACTGCTGTCCGCCTGCCGCAGCTCGGTTCCACTTGTCATACCGCTGCGGCTCAGGGATGAAGCGATGCATCATCGATGTTTTGGAGGGTGGGGAGATGGCTTTAATGTGGGGCACAGTGTCATTGTAAATAGTGGCAGGGAGGGGGGGGGTGGCTGTGACAGTCCACCCCACCGTACTGGACTGAGGTCGAAGATGCCAGGTCTTTCTGGAATGTAGAAAGCAATATTTTTCCTCTCAACCCTAAACCTTCAGTGCTAGGCTGTCCTTTGCTTTGATTCGGATCCCTTCTCATTATGTCTTTTACCCCAGTTCTTTTTTAAGAGACTGGGCTCCGACTCATAATTAAGGACTAAAAGCCAGGAGCAACAGAAAGAAAATAAAATCCACCCTCCAAAAATGCACATTCAGGCTGAGTTGAAAGAGGAACTGTGTAAATCACTAGAGGTTTCCTGTTACATATAATAAATATGCCATCCGACTCCTCCAAGAGCTGTTGTTCCCCTGATCTAATTTTTGAGGTCTGAAAAGATTGGGGGTAGGGGGATGGATAAACAGAAAATGAGCCTTCCCCTTGCTGCTCCCCTCCCCCAAACAAAGCAAAACAAAAATTCCTCCACCTGGTGTGCCTTCCTCTGATGCAGTTCCAGGGGTTGGGAGGCAGGGTTCTGGTTATCCTGGACTGTGCTATGCTGGCTGGATCCGAAAGCAGAATGCAGCTCAGCTGCAGAATGTGTGGGGTTCCGGCTGCCTTACCAGGCTTCCCAGAATCTTACTATAGCTCATCTCTTTTTATTACCATTGACCTGACCCACCCCAACATCAGAATGCAGCCCTTGAATCCCAGTCCGGATAATGGGAAGTCAGCAGAGTGGTGTCTGTTCCTGGTGTCACGTCCCCACCCCCCAATTTCAGAAAAGATGCAGCCCATCAGTCATCCTCCAACTCCTTCTTTCAAATTAGGTGCCCACTAGGAAGGAGGAAGTGGTGGCGTGGGACGGGGCTTCCCAACATCGGGGCCAGGGTCGAGCCTGTTCCCCTTATTCGCTTCCTGGTTTTAGGGGAGGGGGATTGCCTGGAACCACAATGGAGGCCTCCTCCCCTCTCCTCCCCCTTCCCCAGTGCTGCAGTGCTCCCTTTGCTCAGTGCCGGGAGCTAAGACCCCACCTCAGACAGGGGATGGGGGCGGATTGCTGAAGGAGCAGACTGCTATCGCAACTCCTCTTTACTCTTTTTTTTTTTTTTTTTTTTACAACTAACCCCCCACCCCAGCTTGGATTCCCCCCAGTTTCCATGGCGATTGCGGTGCAGGGAGAGGGGCTGCTTGCTATTCTGAGCACGGATTGTCTGGGTTCCAAATCTTCTACTGTTCCTTCCCCAGGGTGGAGGGCGGGGGGCAGGCTGAGCCCCTAGCGTTCTCCCATGCTGGGCCACCTGGGTCTGCAGCGCCTGCTGCCCTCCTAGTGAAGGACCCTTCCTCGAGCCTCCTAGCTATGGGTGCTGCTCTCTTTGAAACTGCCTCCCTGAGATCTTGGGGGATAGGGGCTGCAGCTTTTCTCAGGCGGAGAGAGTAAGGCACTGAATCCGTGCTGTTCCTCCTCGCCTGCCAGCCTCCTAGAGGTCTGACCCCATGGCAAAGAAGCTGGGTGGCGAATTATATAACAGGCAGGCTTGTTTCTTCGTTGGAGAGACCCTGGAGCAGAAGCAGGGAGCAGAGGCTGGGCAGCAGGCAGACTCTAGAAAAGACACCTGGCCTGAGCCCTGGTCTCTCCGCAGGGGTGGGAGCATCCTCCTTTGGGACTCAGCAAATCGGCAGACCTGAAATTAAGCCCAATGTAGGGGACAGGGCCAGATTATAGTCTACCCCCCTTTTGTTTCCCCTTCTCCCTTTTTCAGGACTAATGAAGATGATATTTCTGTCCTGCTTTCTGGCAGGCGGTCAGGTCCCAAGCTTCTGGACTGCAGCATGGCCCCCAGGGAGGTGGGTGGGGCCAGCTAACCTAAGGGTCAAGAATGGGATTCCCAGGGCTCGTTGGGTTTAGGAAGGGCAAATGCCACAGCTCGCCATCAGCTCTTTCTCCCGCATACCAGGATCTCCCTACTATGACAACGTCCGTCCGCTCTGCTACAGCGACTCGGATGCGGTGTTACTATGCTTTGATATCAGCCGCCCGGAGACAGTGGATAGTGCGCTCAAGAAGGTGATTCTGGATAACTGTGCAATCTAGCTGAGCTGGAGAACCAAAAGGAATCTCGGGGACCTTGCTGTCCAACGCCCTCTTCTGTAGCGGGAAGAAACTGAGGCCCGGAAAGGAAGGGAATTGCCCGAGGCCGTACCATTAGCTCCAGCTCTGGGGCTGGAACCCAGATTCCCTCCCCCTCTGCCCCCTGCCCTTGCCATTGCCCGCACTGCTCTGCCAGAGGCCCAGCAAGGGGCAGTGGTGTTGAAGATGCAGAAAGCGAGGGACTGAGAGTCAGAACCTTTCTGGGACGGAGTTTGAGGCTTGGAGATGGGGTCTTCTGCAGGCAGCTTCTGTTGCCTTTGCTCCCAGGCCCACCAGGACTGGGCGAGCCAGGCACGTAGGAAACTCCTGGTCTGGGGGGCAAAGTCTGCCCATCCTGAAGAGTCTCAGGACACCCTGGGGAAGTAGTCTTCCAGAAGACTTTGGGATTATCTCCTTTCCTTGGGAAGAGGCTGGTTGGCTTCCTCCCTGTTCCTCCTGGCTTTCTGGACCCGTGAAGCCCTTTCACTGGGTGGAGGGGGCAGAGCCGCGCCCCACGGGCTTGGCAGAGAGTGGGAGGAGATTTTGCCCCCGAGCTTCCTTTGGTGAACTGGGCTGTCGAAGGAGGGAGCAGGCTCTCGGGTCAGCACTCCTGTGGCCCCAGAGTCCTCACCGGCGGGAAGATGATGTAATTCGTGCATTGGTGATGCTGTGTGATTCAGGGACGGCCGGGTTGGTGATAAGCTGGATGGCGTGCGTGGTGGTGCCCGCTGGGCTTCTCCAGGTAGCTGTCAGTCACTGACTCTTCTTCCTTCTTCCTCCCCCCTCCCCTCGCACATGACTCTTCAGTGGAGGACGGAAATCCTAGATTATTGTCCTAGCACCCGTGTTTTGCTTATTGGCTGCAAGACAGACCTGCGAACAGACCTGAGCACACTGATGGAGCTGTCCCACCAGAAACAGGCGCCTATCTCCTATGAGCAGGTGTGTGTGTGCGTGTGTGTGTGTGTGTGTACGTACACGTATGCACGCACCTGTTAAGGGTCGGGTGGGGTAGAAGCAGAAGGCTACAGGCAAAGGACTTGAAATGTGGCCCTTGCTCAAACTCTCACTTCGGCAAGGGAGAACTGATATCCTGGGGGGCGTCTCTAATCCGCAGACCAGTCATCTTGCTGGAGGCGGTAGGCAACTATTTACCCAGAATCATGCTGTAGGTTGGCAGGTGAGCCATTCCGGTGTGCGCTAGTCTTTCTCGGATTGTTTTTTGCTGACCACCTGCCTTAGAATCACCAGAGGTGCTTGTTAGGATTCCTGACTCCATATCTACGGAGTCACTCTGGGAGAAAGATACAGAAATTGCATTTCTCATGAAAATCCTGGGTAATTTCTTTCACGTGTGGGAGCGTAAGGCTCATTCCTTTTATTTATTTGTTTGTTTGTTTGTTTTTTAAAGATTTTAGTTATTTATTTCCCAGAGAGATCACAAGTAGGCAGAGAGAGGGTGGGGGGGAAGCAGGCTCCCCGCTGAGCAGAGAGCCCGATGTGGGGCTCGATCCCAGGACCCTGAGATCATGACCTGAGCCAAAGGCAGAGGCTTTAACCCACTGAGCCACCCAGGCGCCCCCAAGGCTCATTCCTTTTAAACCAGTGGTTCAAGTTAGAATGATCTGGGGAGCTCCTAAAAATACTAATGTGTGCCCACTGAAATTATGACTTACTTGGTCTGGCATCAGTGTTGTTTTAGAAGCATTGCAGGTGATGGTAAGGTGCCCTTAGGCTTCCTCTTCAGAAAACCATGAGCCGAGGGTGGTGGTAAGAGACTGACCCTTGGGTCCCGTTGGGAGGAGCCCTGGGGAGTGCCACGAAGACAGAAGGCAGTGTCTCAGAGCCATGTGGGACACCGGCCTTGATGACCTCACCCCCTCCACAGGGCTGTGCGATAGCCAAGCAGCTGGGCGCGGAAATCTACCTGGAAGGCTCGGCTTTCACTTCAGAAAAGAGTATCCACAGCATCTTCCGGACGGCGTCCATGGTGTGTCTGAGCAAGCCCAGCCCAGTGCCCCCAAAGAGCCCTGTCCGAAGCCTCTCCAAGCGACTGCTTCACCTTCCCAGTCGTTCCGAACTCATCTCGTCTACCTTCAAGAAGGAAAAGGCCAAAAGCTGTTCTATTATGTGAAGTGGGGGTCGGAGAAGGGAGGCAAACTCCCACCTCCTCCCTTGGGTTGCAGAGGCACGGGGGAGAGGGAGGATGGGACAATTTAGGACACTGGACATGCGTTTTTCAGATGGCCACGGTGAGGGCTTGGAAGGAGACAGGAATGGGACGAGGAAGGAGCCAGGCCCGGCTTGAGGACCTGACATTGAGGAAGAACCATCACACCCCAAGCCAGGCACTAGGTTGTGGTGGGGGCGGCTGCCCCAGTGTCCCCCCCCCTGCTCCAGAGGAAGGAAACGTGTGGGGGTGTGGGGGGCATGCTGGCCTCAGGGGCTTGGGGGCCTCTAGGAGCCTCACTTTCAGCATCATGCCTCTTCCACACAGCGCTTCCATGTGGGCCAGGGGACGGGAGGGGTCCCCGAGCCCTTCCCTTCCCCTCCGAGGAAGCCGCACAGGAGTGGAGTGGGGAAGCCAAGAGGCGGCTCCCTTGGGAGCTGAGCCCCGGTGCTTCATAACTGAAAACCAGAAGGGCAGGAGCTGGTCAGAGCCAATGAGAAGGAAACCTCATCTTTGCATAGCCCATGCCTCATGGAGAGGTGACATCATACATTCATATGCTTCTCACCTAAGTCCCCAGGGTCCAAGGGAGAAGCCCCAGACCCCCTTCTCTTGCAGTGTGGGGGTGGTGGTGCTGCAAGGGGCAGGGCTGGGTGGGGGTCACCAGACTTCTTCTGCCCTTAGGGCAGTATAGCTGGCATTTGTTTTATAGACTCTTGTCTTTGGAATGGGGGGGAGGGGGGAGTGTTTCAATCTGTTCTATGTTCTGTGTTTAAAGAAGAAAAACCTATTTATTAATGAAAAATATAACACATACAAAGAAGTTGGCTGCGTTTTCTTTTTTTCTTTTCCTTCCTTCCTTCCTTCCTTCCTTTTTTTGTTGGCTGCGTTTTCTTAGTTTCTTTCTCCGTTCTCCTTGTTTGGTCTTTACTCACGAGGAAGAAGCCATCCTGGGGTCCTTTCTGCGGGTCACAGAGTGGCTCCCTCCACTGTTTCCCGGCATCTCCAACTAGGGTCTCCCTTTCCCCCTCCCTGCTACCTCACCCAAACCCTACCCAAGTCCAATAAGCCAGTGAAGAGCCCCTTAGCCCCAGGCCAGGGTTTCTCAACCTCAGAACTGATGACATTTTAGACTAGGTCATGCTTTTGATGCTGGGGCCTGTCTTGTGCATTGGAGGATGTTTTAACAACATCCCTGGTCTCCACCTGCTACATGTCAGTAGCAACCCCCTCTCCCTCGTCCCCTGCCCCCCCACCCCTACCCCCCACTTCTCACAATCAAAATGTCTCCAGATATTGCTAAATATCCTCTGGGGGCAGAATCACTCCTGGTTGAGAACCACTGCCCTAGAGTCTAGAGGAGAGAGATGAGGTTTGGTGAAATCCTTGGTAGAGGATCCAAGCCACTGAGCCACTGAGATTCCAACCCCTGCATTCTGTGGGACAGACGGAAGCCGCAGTTCAGGGGCGGTTCCTGGGGTTCTGGTTTCCTCTGAGTTGAAGGAGAGGTAATGTCTTCCTTGACCTGGTTTCTTGACCTCCCAGTTCCATTGCCTGTTGGTGGCAGCTCAGGGGCCTTAACATCCCTTCCTTTCAGTCGCTTACAGTTCTTTTTTTCAAGTTTCACAGTGTGCTGGAAATAAAAAGTTACCATGTATTGAGCTCTTACTATGTGCTCAGCACTGTGCTGAGAGCTTTACCTACATTATCACACTTCATAAATGATAATAGCTAACATTTGTTAAATGTGTACTATGGGTCAAGGGCACTTATGAGTTCTTTCTATGTTACTTATTCCTGTGCCAACCCTATGGGGTACTACCTACCTCCTTTTACAGACAAGGAAACAGGTTCAGAGAAGTTAGTTAATGTGCCCAAAGTCACACAGGACCAGGTGATAGAACCAGGATACAAATCTGGCAGCTGGACTCCAGAATATGCATTTTTAAAAAAAAAAAAACTGCTATCCTATTCTGTGAGGCAAGAAATATCCCTATTTTATAAATGAGGAAATAGAAAAGTCAGAGATGCTATATAACTTGCACAAGATTGTACTGCTAGTAAGTAACGGAGTCAGGATTCACCTCGGTCTCAAAGTTAACTACACTCCCATGGGCTCCTTATTATTAGCCATGTTGTACCTAAATAGGAGATTCTACCTATGGTCCTAACTGGAACATAGTTCCTCACTCTCCATCTCCAAAGACACGTGTTTGTGAAAGAACTAGCAGAGTAGGACAAAGCATATGAATATCCTTTTTTTTTTTAAGATTTTATTTATTTATTAGAGAGATAGAGAACACAAGTAGGCCGAGCAGCAGGCAGAGGGAGAGGGAGAAGCAGGCTCTCTGCTGAGCAGGGATCCTGATGTGGGGCTTGATCCCGGGACCCTGGGATCATGACCTGAGCTGAAGGCAGCTGCTTAACCAACTAAGCCACCCAGGTGCCCCGCATATGAGTATCCTTTAAGCACAATGCTTACATGTGTCATGAGAAAGCTGTGCACAAACACTAGGGGAACTCTGCCGCTATGAACTCGAACAAACCTCATCGCCTTTCTAGTTTCTCTGTCTACTTATCGGTAAAGAAGAGTAGTAGCCCGGAAACAGGAGGAACATGGATTCCAAAGTGAAATGAACTTGGAGTCGAATCCTGGCTTCATTCTTTTAACTGTGTTGTTGTTGAAGGCATAATTAAACAGTAAAATGATGATAATAGTACCTGAATCATACTGTTATGAGAAATATTAAAAATAAATGATGTAAGTGTCCACTGTAGAGTTGGGCACTTCGAAGATTCTCAGTAAATACTACAGCTGCTGCTCTTAAGGTCTACTACGCCTTTGGTCTGATGGTTAAAGTTCCATTCTGGGAGTGAAGAGCCCTCCAGTGTTCACTGCATGAGTTACATCTAGTGAGTCTCAGACATCCTTTTCCCGCAGATCTTTCTCTGGGGTAAAAGTGGGCAAGTCAAAGGCCGCAGAGTTCTAAGAGCCAAAGCCTACCTCTCCCAGGATGACTTTCGGCCATTGTGTGTGCTGTTTCAGGGTTTGGGGATTATTTAGGATTATCTGAGTCTCTGTTTGAAGAGAATTGAACGTACTTTCAGAGAGAAAAGCCAGAACTACAGCCCCGTGGTACTGAAACCAAAAAGCGGATGATGGGAAAATGGGAAGGGAGAGGGCATTAGACACTTCCTGGTATCTATCTAAACCATCCCAGAAGTTGCAAGGTTTGGTTTCTTTGGGGCGGTGGGGCTGGTGAATTATGAACCATAAGACCAAAGAAAAATGAAGTAAACATACAATTTGGGGTAGAGAAAGTTCAGCGGATGACTGAAGACGGGGGACTAGGAGGAAGAAAGAAGCAAAACTAGGAAGGTAGCCCAACAACTGTCCAGATTCCGAAGGGCGAGAAAATGAGGAAGCCAGGATCCTATTTGGAATGTCGAGAAAACAGGTGCCACAGCCCAGGTGGTATCATCCTTCCAGGGGGACGCTAATCCACGTGTGGGTTCATCTGTGCACTTGGCACAGTAACTGGGGGTTGTTCCTGCCGGGACAACGTTGCTAAAACGTCCTCTTAAATTGGGGATAGTCCCACACAATGAATTGTCCCATCCTCATTGTGAAACACTAGGCTACTCCTGTAACCTAACCTTTGGTTTGTCTACTCGTAAAAGGGGGCTAATCTACCTCACAGATTTTTTTTTTTTTTGTAAAAACGCTTTTCCACAAACGGTACAGTATTTGTTGTTACTGTATTTGTTAGTGACGATTAAGCGCTATTGATAGCTCAGGAAGCCCTTAAATTCCTTCGTCGTTAGCCACAGGCCACGATTGTCTGAAGACCAGCATATTCCAAAGAAGACCGCGCGGCGAGAGAACCTTTGGCTGGAAACAAACCCACGGGTAACTCTTACTCCCGCAGATTCGGATGTTTGGGGAACCACATTGCCCAGCAGACCCCTCGGCCCGGGGCCGGCGCTCGCGCGATGCATTATGGTATTAGTAGTTCTCAGGCCCTAGATGTCGGCCCGCGCTGCCCTGCACCAGGAACTCGCCTTCCCAGCTTGCTTCGCGGTCGGGGAATGCATCTCGGCGACCAGGAAACGGGAAAGATGGCGACTGCTCGGCGACGTTGAGGCCGCGTTGGGCGGTTCAGACTCAGAGTGGTGAGTCCCGAGCGATGGAGGCGGTCCCCACGAGCTTGAGAGAGGGCGAGAGTGGGGGCACGGCGGTGGCCCCTGCCTCCGGGACGAGGCGGGGTTAAGAACGTTTCAGGGTACAGGCACGAGCCCGGAGAGCTCTGGCGGGCTGGAGCGAAGGGGCGCGGGCCCCAGGGCGGAGTGTTAGCTTCTGGGGACACAGGCCGGGTCCCTGGACGATGTTACGGGCCAGACCCTTGCCAATGAGCACACAGCATCCGTGATACCCTCCATTCGAGTTTGTTCTTTCCTGTTTCGACTAGCCCTTGCTCCAGTCAAACGGGAACTTTGGCTTTTCTCCCAGAATCAGTCATGCTTTCCCGCCTCTGCGCTTCCTGTATTATTTCTTTTGCTGGGAATGACTTTTTCGCACCCTCAATTACACATCTTCAAATTCTACCTATACTTAAATGCTCAAGAGCCACTTCCTCCACAGATCTTTCCAAATCCTCTTTTGCAAATGAAAGGAAACTTCTTTGAATTCCTGTAATACTTCATCTGAACCTTCCTTCATCTTGGTAAGTGCCTCATACCCTCTGTCGTTCTGTAACCTTCCTTTGGACAGGATCTTCCTGATTGCCTTTTGTAACTCAACACGGTATTTAGCACGGTACCTTGCATATAGTAGGTGCTTGATAAATACTTAATTGGATGAGAGAAAGGATCTGCTCCCACCCTACAAGAACTGAAGAACTCAAAGACCTAGAGATTTGCAAGGAAGGTTGCTGGGAAGCGATGATCAGGGTAAGCCTGGTTATCAGGGTCCTGTGATAAGTATAACCTATAATAAAAGTTGCCCATATTTACTGTTTCCTTATTCTCACTTATTGTCTTCTAAATCCACTCCGCCCAGGCTTCTATTTTCTCCAGGCCGTCAAAACAGCTCTTGTCCAGGTCACCATCCATCTCTATTTTTCCAGCTGCAAAGGTCACTCCTCTATCTCCTAGTTATTTTCCACTTGGAAAAGTTGACTACTCCCTCGTTGAAGCACACTTTTGGCATCTGTGATATCATACTTGCTTTTTTCCCCCCTTTCTTACTGGCTGTTTTTTTCTTCCCAGTCTTTTTCTCTGGCTCCTCCTTTGCCTCACCTCTAAATGTTACAGTGTTCCAGAGTTTAATCCTGGTTCTCTTCTATTTCCTCCTTAACTATACTGCCAACTTAGGTAATATTATTTAGTGTCCCTTGGCTTTAAAAGCCATCTATATATTGACAACTCAAATTTTTGTCTCCAGGTTCTCCTGAGTTCTAGAATTGCATTTTCAAAATGAAACTTTTGGTTTCTTCCTAAGTCTGTTCCTTCCCCCATCATTTCTGGTCACTAATGGCACCATGAACCATTAGTTTGGTCAAACCCTAAAGTTGGAGCTATCTTTGTGTCTCCTCTTTCTCTTTCTCCCTTCATCAGTTAAGTCCTGTCAGCTCAGCCAACAAGTATATCCTGAAGCTCTCTATTTCTTTCCATCTCCATTGCCACTTTCTTAGAAGTCACCGTCATTTCTTGCATGGACTACTAAATGGTATTCTCAGTGGTTATGTTTCTACTCTTGGCTCCCAATTCTGTATTTTCTTGCAAGTCACCAAATTTTTTAAAAATGTAAAATTAGATCACATCACTTCCTGTTTAACACCATTTACAGTTCTTGTTGCTGTTAGGTTGAAATCCACGTTCCTTCCCCCACCCCCCGGTCTAAAGTACATTTCCATGATCTGACTCCTGACTGTCTCCTTGAACTCAGCATTATGAGATCAGAGACTTTGTTTACTGCCATATCTCCAGTAGGTAGAACAGTTTCTGGCACCTACCAGGTGCTCAGTGAATATTTGTTGAAAGAGTGAGTAATGTCAAGGATGCTTTATAGAGAAGATACCTTTCTTCTGGATTGTTTTCTTAGGGTTCTAAATAGAAGAGATATAAGTATAATTGCATGATGTACTAATATAGAACATTGAGTCATTTCTCAGACAGTTATGAGACAAGATGGATTGTCTTCACCTTTTGAAAGTGCTACTTGTTCATTTTTCTTTACACATCCCCGTTTCTTAAAGATATATGGCAGGATATTACATGAGGAAGGGAGATCGTAAGCGAAAGCCTGGGGAGCTGATATTCCAACCGAACAATTTGGGGATAAAATAAGTTCTGAGAAATATATTCTGAGTCTTAGGGATGATGGTGATGGCGATGGGGTAGAGGTAGATTCAGACTTAGTGTCATTTTAGCTCCTGGGTGAAGCAGATTCTGTAGTCTGAGGGACAGTTGATAGTGCAAAGTGGTGTTCAGTGTCCCCCAGGCAGGAGGGGCACAGAACAAATGCCTGCTCAAACCTTTCATGGGATGGGGTAGTGGTCAAGGCTGTGAGAATCTCAGTAGGGAGTGTTAATCAGGATGTCTGTGACCTTTAGTTTTTGGTACCTTTCTTTTTTTCTTTCTATTCTGAAATAATTACAGATTCACAGTAAGTTGCAAAAAAAAAAAAAAGTGCATAGAGGTTCTGTGTACCCTCCACGAAGTTTCTCCCGTTACATAATGAAAAGTACATTTCTTTCGATCTGCGTGAAAGTGAGCATTTTTGTTTCTCCATTTAAATTTAGGTTTTCTTTGAGGTGCTGATTATAATCTCAAATCTCAAAGTAAAACTCCTTTTTTCCTCCTTTGAGCTTTCTTTGTGAGCTCAAGAGAACCTACTTACCTGCGCTTTCATTTCCTCATCTATAAAGTAGACATTCCTTGGGACGCTTAGGTGTCTCAGTCTGTTAAGCGTCTGCTTTTGGCTCGGGTCATGATGTCAGGGTCCTGGGATCGAGTCCTGTGTTGGGCTCCTTGCTCAGTGGGGAACCTGCTTCTCCCTTTCCCTCTGCCTGCCACTCCCCCTGCTTGTGTTCTCTTTCTTTCTCTGTCAAATAAATAATAAATAAAATCTTAAAAAAAAAAAAAGTAGACATTCCAGTGTACCTACCTCATAGGGTTGTTGTGAGATTAAGTAGATTATATATAAACAGTTTAGAGCAGTACCTAGTACATAATAGGTATTCCTCTTACCCATGACAGATGGCAGGAGAGCTAGCTGACAAAAAGGACCGGGATGCATCACCTTCCAAGGAGGAAAGGAAGCGATCTCGGACTCCTGATAGAGAGCGAGATAGAGACCGGGACCGGAAGTCTTCCCCATCTAAAGACAGGAAGCGGCATCGTTCAAGGGATAGGCGTCGGGGAGGCAGCCGTTCTCGCTCACGTTCCCGCTCCAAGTCTACGGAAAGGTAAAGTAACTTTGTATGTCTTATATAGGAAGGGAGAATACATTTCCAACTTCTTCATTCTTGGTTCCTCTGATGCCTCCAGTATTAGGACATTAGCTTTTCATATATTTCTGTACACCTAGTAACCCAATAGCTCTTAAAAGTTAAGAGGGAGGGTGTAGGTGAAGGTCCAGATGATTGAGGAAGATAGTCCCTCTCTTTGCATAGGCCATGGCCTGTCGTTGCCATTAATGCTTAGTAGTACAACTCTGATCTAGAGGACTTTTTTTTTAAGATTTTATTTACTTGACAGAGAGAGACACTGAGAGAGGGAACACAAGCTGAGGGAGTGGGAGAGGGAGAGACAGGTTTCCTGCTGAGCAGGGAGCCTGATGTGGGGCTCAACCCCAGGATCCTGGGATCATGACCTGGGCTGAAGGCAAACACCTAATGACTGAGCCACCCAGGCATCCCTTGAAGACTTCCATAGAATTTCCTCATAGCTTCCCTTGGACACATATGCCCCAATTTGTAAAATATTACTTTGTGGAGAAAAGAGCATGAGAACCTCTTTAGTGCTGCAGTGAAGCCGGATACTTTGGTAACACTACGTGATTTCTTAAATTTGCTGTCTTTAGAGAGCGAAGGCATAAAGAGCGAGAACGGGATAAGGAGCGTGATCGGAATAAGAAGGACCGAGACCGGGACAAAGATGGGCACAGACGGGACAAGGACCGTAAGCGATCCAGGTACCTGAGAGAACAGGAGTGGGCTTTAGGAAAATGCTCCCATCTCTTCCTGTCTACCTGTAAGCTGGCTCAGCGTCATAGAAAAGTAAATTGTTCTTAGCGGCTCCTGCTGGTGGTGATTGCAGGGCTGTCTTTTTTATTTTATTTTATTTATTTATTTGACAGAGAGAGAGAGGGATCACAACTAGGCAGAGAGGCAGGCAGAGAAAGAGGGGGAAGCAGGCTCTCTGATGAGCAGAGAGCCTGATGCGGGGCTCGATCCCAGGACGCTGAGATCATGACCTAAGCCAAAGGCAGAGGCTTTAACCCACTGAGCCACTCAGGTGCCCCAGGGCTGTCTTTTTTAGAAGGTGTGTATCTTTAGAGGCTATAACCAGTTACTGAAGTCACAATCATTTAGGGTCAACTTGTTCTTAAAGGTTAGAAATTAGTTTGAGAGGGTTACCAGCCTATAAAACATTCCCTTAGCTCCACTGGACCATTCAGGTTTCTACCCAAGATAGACAAACATGTATTTTTGGGATAGCTTAATGCCCCAGTATCTTGATCTCTTCCCTGGAAACTTTGTATGCAAAGTTTTTATTAGGTTCTGAGTGTGTAGGTTAGAATTCAGGGCAAAGGACATAATTCCATAACAAATACAGGGGGTTGTTTAAGATCTCTTGTAGGTTGGGCTTGTAGCAATTGTGAGGGATCAGTGGGAGGATGGGGATACAAAGCAGTATCTGGGAAAGGTGGATTTGGGGAGGAGACGTTGTAGACTAAATTATTGTATGTTATAAAGTTAAGGAGGGTCTCTTTTTCCAATGTGCACCTGCTATTTGGAAGAGATGTTTTTGCCCTTAGTACTGAAGACACACTTGGGAGAAGAGATTAGTTTTGGAGGAGACTCAGCTAGAATGGGGCCAAGACAGGGCCGTCGTTCGGGTTCCAAGCAGACAGTCACCATGCCTGCAAAGGAAGCTTCGGGTGTGATGGATGGCCAGGGGCCAGTCTTGTGGAATCATGGAAAAACTTCCATCCTCTCCGGGGCGCAGCCTGATCCTCATCGAAGGGTAGGGGTAAGAGAGCGATATGGACCTTTTCTGTTCCTTTTCCTTAAAGTTTATCTCCTGGCCGAGGAAAAGATTTTAAATCTCGGAAAGATAGAGACTCTAAGAAGGATGAAGAGGATGAACATGGTGATAAGAAGCCTAAGGTAAAGGAGAGGAAAGATTTCTCTCCTCTTCCTCTTCAGTTCAAGTTCTCCGTTATCGATCTTCCAAGGGAGAGAGCCTTTATTGATTGAAGTCCTGTATTTTATGTTCAGGCACAGCCGTTATCCCTGGAGGAGCTTCTGGCCAAGAAAAAGGCTGAGGAGGAAGCCGAGGCTAAGGTGAGAACACGGGGTCTTTATTAGTTGGCAGGGCTACTCTAACACAACATTGCAGACTGAGGGACAGAAACAACAGAAATGAATTTTCTCACAGTTCTGGAGGCTAGAAGCTGAGATCAAGGTGTCTGTAGGGTTGTTTCTTCTGAGACCTCTCTCCTTGGCTTGTAGGTGGATGTCTTCTCTCTATTCTCACACGCTCTTCCCTCTGTGCGGACGTGCCCCCACTGTCTCTGTCCAGATTTCCTCTTACAAGGATACCCGTCAGATTGGTTTAGGGTCCACCTGAAGAGCCTCATTTTACCTTAAACCCGTCTTTAAAGGTTCTGTCTCTAAATATAGTCATATTCTGAGGTCCTGGGGGTTAGGGCTTTGCCATACAAATTTTGAAGGGACATAGTTCAGGCCATAGCGGGGTCCTAGGCCGGTCCGTGTTTTCTAACAGGTGTGATGCCTGAGCAAGTCCTGTCGGGCTCCCTGCCATCTCCTCATCGGCGGTGCGATTATACCCTGCTCCTGTGTCCTTTGTGTACAGTTCCAATCTATTTTGTAGCCCAAGTTCCTCTCCAAAGCAGAGCGAGAGGCTGAAGCCCTAAAGCGACGGCAGCAGGAGGTGGAAGAGCGGCAGAGGATGCTCGAAGAAGAGCGGAAGAAAAGGAAACAGTTCCAAGACTTGGGCAGGAAAATGTTGGGTTCGTTTCCTTCCCCTGTGTAGCCCCTAGGCGGGGGGTGGGATGGGATTATGTGTCACTCACGAGGGTGGGAAACCAGTTTGGTCTGGGGTTTGGAAGAGGGACGGATGGGGGAGTTGATGAGAAAACCGGCTTTGTGTTAGGTCACCATTTCCCTTGTGTCGTAGCGCCGCCCCTTCTCATGTGCTGTCCGTTGTCTGGAATCTCTCGGCGCCCTCTCTTTTCTTGCACTGAGCTCTTCTGCAGCGTTGCTTTCCTTGTCTGCAGAAGACCCTCAGGAACGGGAGCGTCGGGAACGCAGGGAGAGGATGGAGCGGGAGACCAATGGAAATGAGGATGAGGAAGGGCGGCAGAAGATCCGGGAGGAGAAGGATAAGAGCAAGGAGCTGCATGCCATTAAGGTGCAGGCCTTGGTTCTGTGTTTGGTTCCCCTCCCCACGCGTGGAAACTTGGCTCGACTCGGGCCCTTCTGATCTCCGCATGTGAGATCTGGATGTGCCCCGAGCTTCGCCTTGTGTCCCCGGGCAGGAGCGTTACCTGGGCGGCATCAAGAAGCGGCGCCGCACGCGGCATCTCAACGACCGCAAGTTTGTCTTCGAGTGGGACGCCTCCGAGGACACGTCCATCGACTACAACCCCCTGTGAGTGGCTCTGGGCCCGAGCGCTAAGTCTTTTAAACTAGTCTTTTCAGCTGTTCCTGGAGAGAGCTGGCGGCTACGGACGGAGAAGTAAGATCCGGGGCCGGGGATATCGGCCGGCATGCAGTCAGCCAGCTCTCTGGGCGAGGAGAGACCCTGCTGGGGAGGTTGGACGGATCGGGACATACCGCAGTCCGCCCTTCCCCGCTGCCGCTGTCACGGCTTCTGTTTCTCTTGCTCCGTCTCCATCTCAGGTACAAGGAGCGACACCAGGTGCAGCTGTTGGGGCGGGGCTTCATCGCAGGCATTGACCTGAAGCAGCAGAAGCGAGAGCAGTCGCGTTTCTACGGAGACCTCATGGAGAAGAGGCGGACACTGGAAGAAAAGGAGCAGGAGGAGTGAGCGGCAGGGCTGGGGTGGTTGGCCGGAGCCCAGCGCCTGCAAAAAGGAGCTGCAGGGCGCTGATCCCACTTGCCCCTCACGTCCCGCTCCAGGGCCAGACTCCGCAAGCTCCGTAAGAAGGAGGCCAAGCAGCGCTGGGATGATCGGCACTGGTCCCAGAAGAAGTTAGATGAGATGACCGACAGGGACTGGCGGATCTTCAGAGAGGACTACAGCATCACCACCAAAGGTGGCAAGATCCCCAATCCCATCCGATCCTGGAAGGACTCTTCTCTGCCCCCACATATCTTGGAGGTCATCGATAAGTGTGGCTACAAGGTAAGGAGGGGCACGTTGGCCCGGAAGACCTGATGTGTTCCCACATTCTAGGGGAAACAGGCTGAATTGGGGAACAGATGGCTTCGTTCCTTTGTTCCTCTGCTTGATGCCTTCTCTGCCAGGGAGCACTCGGGTGACCCTGTCTGTCCCTTTCTGGTGGAAGTACAGGCCTCTGGTGACCGTGTTTCCTCTCAATGTGCTGGTGTCCTCCTCCCGTGCCGGCACGCGGGCCCGCTGCTGTCAGCGTAGCCCGGAGAGCCGAGCTCCACCTGTACCCGTCCCTCTCTCTGGGTCCCTGCAGGAACCGACGCCTATCCAGCGTCAGGCAATCCCCATCGGGCTGCAGAATCGTGACATCATTGGTGTAGCCGAGACCGGCAGCGGCAAGACAGCAGCCTTCCTCATCCCGTTGCTGGTCTGGATCACCACTCTCCCCAAAATTGACAGGTAGGGTCAGTGGGCACCCGTTGGGGTAGATTCGGCTGGGTGGGAAAGGTCATAGTGGCAAGTGAGCATTTGGTTTTCTTTCTTTTTTTTTTTTTAATAAGTTTTATGTATGTATGTATTTGCTGTTTAAAAGATTTTATTTGTGTGTGAGAGGGAGAGAGAGCATATACAAGTGGGGAGCAGCAGGCAGAGGGAGAAGCAGGCTCCCCATTGAGAAAAGAGCCCGATCAGGACTCGATCCCAGGACCTGGGATCATGACCTGAGCTAAAGGCAGACTCTTAACCGACAGAGCCACCCAGGTGTCCCTGTATTTATTTATTTTTTAAACAATGTTTGTTATTTGCTTTCTTGGGCTTGAACTCACACGGGCCTTGAGCTGACAACCCTGAGATCAAGACCTGAGCTGAGCTTAAGAGTTGGATGCCTAACTGACCGAGCCACCCAGGCGTCCCTATTTTTAAGTAATCTCTACACCTAACGTAGGGCTCGAACTCGTGACCCCGTCGTCAGTAGTCACGTGCTCTTCCAACTGAGCCAGCCTAGTGCCCCGTTTGGCTTTTTTTTTTAAGTCTGTAATCAGAAGCCCCCTTCTTTAGTCTGGATCAGATATTAGGGAATGATTGGATTACAGTGTCAAAGAAGTGTATGATTTGGTTGGCCAGGACCATTCTCTGAAGAACTTGACTGTGCTAGAGTCTCTGATTTTTTTTTTTCTTCTTTATTTGGTGGGCAGCAAAGCAGAGTTTATTGAGCGATAGTAAAGTGATAGTTCAAAGCTCCTGAAGAGAGAGGGGACTTGAGAGGGTTGCCCTGGTCTCTGATTTTTAAGTGAGATCTTTGCATCCTTTTCCCACCACCCTCCCCATCTCCATAGCTACCCTTAAGAGTGACTTTGTCTTGCTCCTGTTTGTGGTTGGATGAAAACCAAAGCTCACGGAACTGTGGGATGCCCCATTTACCACAGGATCGAAGAGTCAGACCAGGGCCCTTATGCCATCATTCTGGCTCCTACTCGTGAGTTGGCTCAGCAGATCGAGGAAGAGACCATCAAGTTTGGGAAGCCACTGGGCATCCGCACTGTGGCCGTCATTGGCGGCATCTCCAGAGAAGACCAGGGCTTCCGGCTGCGCATGGGCTGTGAGGTTCGTTCACCTAGCCGGCAGCCAGCCCGCTGTGGGAGGGCTCTCCGTCTGGGGGCTGGGTTTCCAGTTTCTGCCACGATGTACAGTCAGCCGAAGAAAAGGGCTGGCTTGTGTGTATGTGCTGTTACTGAGAACTTTGGCACCAGGTGCTGTACTGTGCACATCCTTAGTCCTGCCGACAGCGTGAGAATAGGCCGAGCACCTCCATTGTCCAGGTGAAGCTGGGGCTCAGTCAGTAACTTGCCCGCAGTCACAGCGGGCAGTGAGCAGGGCTGAGGTTCGTGTCCGAAGCCTGTGCTCTTACTCTGCCATAGACCGTGTCTTCTCAGAGTGGGGGAAGAGAGCTTTTTACAAGAACCCTGATGCAGGAATGGAGTTTTTCACAGACTTCTTGCCATAATCCCTTTATGTAACCCTCTCCGTAGTTGCCCTTAGTCCCTCTTCTGTCTAGGAAAGTTCCTTCTGATTCTGCCTCTCCTGTCTAATTCCTGGATCTTATTCAGGGATCCTATTCATTCCTAAAAAAAAAAAAAAAAAAAAAAAAATCCAAGGTGGCAACAAGTGATTTCTTGCCAGTTCTTAGGAACCTAACCGGAGGTCAGGGTCCAAGTTCCTTAGCATTGGAGGTCTGTTGCCCAGGCGGCTGGATGGTTCACAAGAGGGAGAAGAAAGAGGTATGTGCTGGGGCTGCATATGTCTCCACTGTGCCCTCCAGATTGTGATTGCTACCCCGGGCCGTCTGATCGATGTGCTGGAGAACCGGTACCTTGTGCTGAGCCGCTGTACCTATGTGGTTCTGGATGAGGCCGACCGGATGATTGACATGGGTTTTGAGCCAGATGTCCAGAAGATACTGGAGCACATGCCTGTCAGCAACCAGAAGCCGGACACAGATGAGGCTGAGGACCCCGAGAAGATGTTGGCCAACTTCGAGTCAGGAAAGCATAAGTACCGCCAAGTAAGGCTGCTTCCCCCGGGAAATCGGGGCAAGGTGCCAAACCTGCTCTGTGGGCCTTCTTGCCCCGGGTGGCGCAGAGTACATTTGCCAGCATGTCCGCCCTCTGGAAGTCCCAGCAGTGGAGCCATTGGCTGTGCCCTAGAAAACGATTCCAGGGCCTCATGCTGGTCCCCACCAGGGGTGCTGGCAAATGCTCTCAGCCCTTCCTGCCATCCTAGGGTGTAAAGGACCTTGGTGAACAGGTACTGAGGAAAGAAGGGGGAAGGCAGAGGACACGGTTACCTATGGCCGTGCTTGTCAGGGCTTACTCGGTGGCTCACTGTAGGTTCTTTAGCCCGGGCTCCGCTGCCTGTGGCGATGGGGGACACGTGGCGGCGACTGGCCGGGCCCAGGGCTGAGCTTCCTGTTTTCGTAGACAGTCATGTTCACGGCCACCATGCCCCCGGCGGTGGAGCGTCTGGCCCGGAGCTATCTTCGGCGACCGGCTGTGGTGTACATTGGCTCTGCGGGCAAGCCGCACGAGCGCGTGGAACAGAAGGTCTTCCTCATGTCAGAGTCGGAAAAGAGGTACGTGTGGGGGCGGCTGACCCAGGAAGAACGTGATGCGGAAGGGGCTTTTTCAGGACGAGGGGTGGAGGGCGAGCGTTCTGCCGTGTTAAAGAGCTGCCGTTTTCTTGTTGCGGCTGCCGTGGGCGTGACGGTCGTGGGATTGGTGGTGGCAGACCGTGTGACCGCCTCACACGGAGGGACGCTGCTCATTTTTCTCCTCTTCCTGTTGTCCCCAGGAAGAAGCTGCTGGCGATCCTGGAACAGGGCTTTGATCCACCCATTATCATTTTCGTCAACCAGAAGAAGGGCTGTGATGTTCTGGCGAAATCCCTGGAGAAGATGGGGGTGTGTCTGGCAGGGGAGGACCACGTGGGCTCTTGTCAGTGGGGCTTTCTCAAGACAGAGGGCCCCTCTAGGGCTCCTCCCCTCCGTTCTGTCACATTTTGGAACCTCTTTAACATTGAGGTCAGGGCCAGAGGGAAGAGGGCGGCTTGATGGGGAGGAGGGACTGGGTCTGGGTCTATTGCCGTGAGTCCCTGTCAGCCCCAGCTGCCTTGGGTCTTCCTGCAAGGGGCCGAGCCACGGACGGCCCTGAGCCGCACATGCTGGCCAGGTCCACGGCGTGGAATAGTGGCTGAGTGCTCGGCGTTGATCCGTGTTTGGGAAAGGGGGTGATGCGGTCAGGAGGGAGACGGGGGTGACCGGTGTCCTTTAGTCCTGCGGCTGGTGTTCGAAGGGAAGGTGTGTCCTCTCCACTCAACACTTGAACTTCCTTAGGCGTCTTGGTCCCTGCTTGTCACCCTCATCTCAGCCTCATTCTCTCTTTGATGACTTCCCATGTCTGTGGCTCCACATCCCCTGACCCCCCAGCTGCTTTACCTTTGATCTCTGTCTGCCCCTGCCGTACCACAGTTCTCTCCCTTCCCTTCTCCAGCTTGCCTGTCCTTTTGCTTTCATTTGTACTTTATCCTCCCTCCTTCTTCCTTCCCCTTCTACCCTGCGGCTCTGCAACCGTCCCTCGGTGTCTTTAACCCGTAACTTCTGTGTCTTTCCGTGACCCCGCTGCTCTTCCTCACCTCCCCGTTCTTCCAACAGTACAACGCCTGCACGCTGCACGGTGGGAAAGGCCAGGAGCAGCGAGAGTTTGCACTGTCCAACCTCAAGGCTGGGGCCAAGGACATTTTGGTGGCTACAGACGTGGCGGGTCGTGGTATCGACATCCAAGATGTGTCTATGGTTGTCAACTATGATATGGCCAAAAACATTGAAGGTGCGTCAGGGGAAGGGAGCGTCCATCCAGGTAAAGGGAGGCTCCCTGTTGGGTGCTCATTCCTCACAGTCCGGGATTGCTTGTCCCGCTGAGACAAGCTCTGCTCTTTATCTCCCACGGGTTCGTCATCCCAGTGCGTGGGACAGCTCTGTCCCGGGCTGTGGGGACGCCTGGCGCCAGGCTGCTCTCGGTCTGGGCGCGGTAGCGGCGGGGGGAGCACGGTGGGTGCTGCAGGTCAGGCGGCTCGAGCGGTATCGACTGCCCTCGGAGGTGGGCTGGGGAGGGCGATGCTGTCCAGGCGCGGCCTGCCATCCTCAGCGGCGTCCCTCCCCCTCCCCAGATTACATCCACCGCATTGGCCGCACGGGACGGGCTGGCAAGAGCGGCGTGGCCATCACCTTCCTCACCAAAGAGGACTCCGCTGTGTTCTATGAGCTGAAACAAGCCATCCTGGAGAGCCCGGTGTCGTCCTGCCCCCCGGAGCTGGCCAACCACCCAGACGCCCAGCACAAGCCAGGCACCATCCTCACCAAGAAGCGCCGGGAAGAGACCATCTTTGCCTGACACAGCACACTTCCCGTCCGTTTCAGGGCATGTTCCGGACCTGTTCCTCAGGACCCTCGCATCTCTCTCTGCAGGTCCTCACTCTTACGGGGCCTTAGGAAACAATCCGACTCCTCGGCCCCTACCTCAGGTCTGCAGGCCTAGTGTGGGGCCGCAGCGGGGGAGAAGCCCGCCGCAAGGGGCAGGGAGAACAGAGCGCCCCGGCCCTGGCCCAGCTCTGCCCCTCAGAGGCTTCGGCAGCGCCCTGGGTCTTCAGCTCTTGCCGGCCGTGGGGGCGGCCGGACGGCGTTGCCTCAGACTGAACGGAAACCGACTGCCTGGCCTCCCCTCTTCGGCACCGACTTGATTGCGGCAGTGGCAGCTGGGTCACCGCCAGAGGTGACCCTGGGAGGTCTGGCACGGTGAGGGTTAGGGACCTTGGACTCTGTCATTTTGACAGCCGTTCGCCCTTGTGGGTTATAAAACCAGTTGAGAGCCTTGTTTAGAGCTGTGCACGGCCCCTGTGCCAAGGGGTGCTGGGCACGCTCGACACCCCTCACCCAGGGAATTTTTTTAGTAGACGTGGGGACAGGGTGAGCCGGCTGTGCCCATCTTGAAGTCACTGAGTGAAATTTCTGTTTTTTATTCTCTGAGAAGATGAGTTTGTATGTTCTGAGAATAAATATGTGAAGACGAAGGCCGTGTCACATTTTAGCCACACTCTGTCTCCCGGGTTGTCCCTGTTGCCATGGAAGATGGCAGGACAGCCTGGGGCATGCTGGGTTGACTTGGGAAATGAGAGAAAAATCTCATCTGGAGAAGAGCCTGGGGCCTCAGCTCATAGTCTGAATCGACGGGAGGCCACTTGAGGGGAGACGGAAAGGCCACTGACGGCAGGGTCACAGGCAGTTTCCCTGCCGGCTCTGGTGTCACGTCACACGTAGCTCTGCCCGTCCGGGCACCCCTGGGGAGCGTTGCACAAGGGTGGGTACGGGGAGCAGCTGCAAAACTCGGGCGTGTGAACCACAGTCGTCGCGTGTCGTAGCGCCTCCGACACCCAGTCTTCAGTACCTCTGCTCGTGGCTCCCTTGTGGCCGAGCCTGCGGCTCAAGGGAGGGGTGGAGATGGGGACCAGGGGCATCACACAGCGGGGTGGGGGGGGGGGAGAGGGCTGCAGAGCTGAGCAAGTACGTGGAGTTCAAGTTACGACTCTTGGGCCTTTCGGACCTGAGGCAGGGACAGTGTAAGGTTGTGACAGCCTCTTCCCCACCTCCCTGGACAGGTCCCTTGTGTGCTTTCCTCCCGGCACCTGGGGCGGGGGGGAGGGGGTGGGGCGGGGGGGAACTGGGAGGATCCTTCCCCGCCCCCCTCCCGCCAGCTCTGGCCTTGTTCCCTTCCCACTCAGTGACTCCTTTGTGAGAGAAAGGCCTAGGAGACTTGTCATCTGCTCTGACAAACCCGGCCACGGGAGCTGGCAGACACAGAACAAGAGCCCCCCAGACTGTGCATGGTGTTTATTGGTGATGACAGTGAGGCGGGGGTCTTGTGGAACATGCTCTGGAGGTCACACACTAGAGCCGTAAGGCAAGGGTAGTCGGGTAGACGGGGCCTCTGGGGGCTGTCCGCTGTGTCCCTCTCTCCCCACCTAACCCTAACTTAACAAGCAGCAGCTATGAATCAGCAAATAAAGTTGGGCCCATGTTCCCCAGGAGGCATGAGAGCCAAGAACAGAAAGGACAGGATGCAAGAGCAAAAGGATGAGGGGGGCAAGAAGGCCCCCGAAGCTGTTCCATACGTTCTCCGCTATACACGCCCTCCCTTCCCAGAGCCCCAACCCAGCTGGGCTCCTGCCCGCCACCCGCCGTCGGGCTTGACCATGCTCCGGTCTCCGGTGCTGGCAGATGTCAGGAAGCTTTCCCGGCAGGTGAAGAGATCCTCCGGGGGAGCCGTTGGCCCCAGCCTCGCCTGCCCGCTGCTCCGGCCTCGTGTGCGGCCTCGTGTGCGGGCGCCCCACTCCAGCTGCCGCCCCGGAGTGCCACCCGCTGGGCTCTGACTGTCTCGTTTCTAATGTGCGGCAGTGAGGTGAGTGGAGGACCTCGGACCCCAAAGCACACCCCCCGAGTCCCTTGGCTGTCAGGACTCGTGCCTGCTCAGGGACCTTGTTTCTGCCTCATGCCATGCTGCCCGCGCTGCCACCCTCTTGTCACTTGGAGGGGGCATCCCTTCCCTGAGTCTGGTGGGAAGGCCCCTGCGAAGGGGATCCTGGCCTGAGGGCACTGCCCAGTGCAGGAGAGGAAGGTGCCGGGGGTGCAGCACACACAGCTAGTACCTGGAATGGGAGCCTGGGGGGGTCACTGTGCCCAGGAGGTAAGCGGGCTCCCTGCTCCTCCCAGAACCTTGGGACCACAGGCAGCCCTGGAGCTGGGGCCGGGCAGGGGGTTGTGGGGGCTGAGCCTAGTGCCAGCCTACTGCCAGTCTACCTCCAGCCTGCCTGGAGCGGGCCCGCAGCCAGCTCCCTGCGCCTGCCAGGGGAGGGCAGCGGGAGGCTGTCAGTAGCTATCCTTGGGCCAGGGCCGGTTGCGCTGCCAGTTCCGGTCATTGTGGTTGTGCTCCGAGTCCTGGGCGAGGAGCCGGTCTTGGGGGTCGTGCCCGTTAGCACTGGGCAGCCCCGAGGTGTGCTGTCGGTGAGGCTGGTACAGGTCCTGGTAGGCGTCGCCATAGTCCTCCTCCAGGTGGCGGGAGCTGCGCTGCGAAGAGCCGGTCCAGGCTTGGCGGGAGCTCTCGCTGGCCTCATCCGAAGGCATCAAGCTGTCCCGCTCCAGCGGGGAGTGCTCCTCACCGCGCTCTCCCAGCAGCTGCTGGTTCTGCGGGGAACGCACAGCACTGAGCAGACGCTGAGCAGCGGCCGGCCTCACTGGGCCCCCCTCCCACCTCTAGAGGGGTGGGGGTGGGGACCCTTCCTCCTCTCCCCTCAGTTCCCAGACACGGGAAATGGTGCAAGGAAGGAGCAGCAGCTTCCATTTGAGCCATGGAAAACCGGAGCTTTGGACTCCTGCAGAGTCCAGGCTCTGCCTTCAAGACAGACTAAGAGGAAACGTGTGTTTCTTCTGAGCTCACAACAGTGACCTCGGATTACCCGTCTCCTTGATTTCTTCCCTCTCTCCTCAGGAAGTTCCTCTGCCCATCTGCCCTAGCTGTGTCCCGCAGAGCTGATTTCTCCCATCCTCTGGCCCTCGAGCTGGAGGCCAAGGACAGTCCTTTGGGCCAGGAGGGGGCAGTGCTCTGGCTGGCTTAGCCTGAGCACCCGTGCCCGCTGGAAATGCGTACCTGAAGTCCGGGGATGGCGCTGGGTGGGCCCAGAAGCCCGGGGCCGGGAGCTGGGTGGTGGGTGGCCCTCCAGTAGACCTCTAGGTACTCCGCCAGGTGCTCGCAGGCGTCCTCCAGCTGGTTCTCATCCAGAATCACATCGAAGGACTCCTGGGGAGGAGAGGGAAAGCGGGGAGCTCGGCTTCCTCTCAGTAGCAGCGCCCCCCCTCTCCAGCACTGCCCGGCCCCGGGCACAGCCGTGGCGGACGCAGGCGCTTACCGGCGGGCACTGGACCAGCTTATCGTAGGCCATCATCTGGACGGTCAGGTGCTTCATTTGTGACTTGCCCCGGGAGCGGATGAGGCGCTGGAGGACCTGAGGTTGGAAAGCGCAGAGCTGGGCCCAGAGAGAACGCGGCCTGTCCCCCCACTTGTGATCCAGGACCGTCAGGAGGGGGCAGCAGGGAAAGGGGACGCAGGAGCCCTCAGGCAGGGACCGAGGAGAGCTGCACCGCCGCGGGGGGCAGCCCCATGGGCCGCCTCCGTCGCCACCGTTGATGTACCTTTGGGGAGGACACTTTGACAAAGACGATGATGGGGGCCAGGGAGGTCTTGGCCAGCTGGGCTGGGTGGTTGATGGTGTCGGCATCCAGCACCACCAGCTGCAGGGATTTGGCCAGCTCGAATATGCGCTCGATCTCGCTCTGGACTTCCGCTGCGGAGGGGGCAAGCAAGAGCGATGCTCACCTGGGGGCCGCACCTGCCTCTTCCTCCAGCGGGGCCACAGGCACTCCCAGAGCGTAGACGGGAAATGGGGATGAACCGGAGGGAGAGGGTATTCCTCAAGGCCCCAGGCAAGCCGAGAGACAGGGAGCCGGGCTGACCGGAGGGGGCGGTTCTTCCCAGTCCTGCGGCGGGCAGAAGAGCTGGGCAGGACTGCGAGGTGCCAGGGACGAGAAAGGTGGGAGGAAGGGTCTCAGGAGCGCTCGAGCGGGCTTCTCACCAATGCTGGAACGGGCGGAGGAGCGCTCGATGATGGTCCTCTTGCCCGGATTGTTGAGCACAGAGCGCTTTGCCAGCGAGAGGTCCGCCGTGACACGGGTGATGGAGATCCTGGGGTGGGGGTGGGGAATCACAGCCCAGCTCTAAATTTCAAGCCTCAGGCCTCTCCTTACCCAGGTCCCGCTAACTTGCTCTTTCCAGAAGACCTTGCTACAGGCACCTGGAACGAGACGCCACCCGAGGCCGGAGGAGCTCACCTGCCATCAAACCTATGTTTGAGGAAGTCGAAGAGAGCCTTCTGCATCATGTCTGTGACCTGGGTGGGAGGGGCGAGGGGGAAGGCGCGCGACTGACCGGGAGCCCTCGCGGAGAGAGGCAGCGTCCCTAGGCACGGCCCTGGAGCCCGCCCCCCTCCACACACACTGGTGAGGGGAGAACACCCCCTCCCACCATCCCTGGGACCCTCCCGTGGCAGGTCAGGTAGAGGCCCCTCTTTGGGGTCGGGGACCGTCTCTCACCTCATAACCTTTCAGAGAGGGTCCCACCAACACCACCGGCCGCATGGACGGCACCACATCGTACGGGGGAACGTGTTCTGCCTGCAGAATTGACCTGAAGTCAAGCAGGACCGTGGCCCTCTCGCCTGTCCTATGCCTCCCTGGTGCAGGGCAGATCCAGAAGTTCTGGGCTCCCTCCCTTCTCAGTTCTCCTGCCCTTCCAACAACGACTGCCCAGAAACCTGTCCCCACAGCCAGCAGCCATGAGCTCCCCACCCCCCAGCACAGATCCCTTCCTTGACTCACCTGCTTCTGCTTCTGCTTGGCTTTTTTGGAAAAGGAAATAAAAGATTAAAGTCGGTGAAGGGGGAACAGCCCTGGGGGCTTGGTATTCCCTTCCCCAGGGGAGACACTGGGTTTCTCTGAGTTCTTTCGGTCCCTCCACCAACCCCTTCCCACATAGCTCACCTGGGAACCAGCTCCCTCTCCCCCCTGTGTCCTAGTCACCCACCTACCCAAGACGAGCGGGTGGGGGGGAGGCTACCTAGAGACGGAGGAGGGGAGCGTCGGTTGCCAATGTCACTCAGGCTGGAGGGGTTCCCTGATCTCCTGAGAGCAGAAAGGGAGGCCAATCAGTGCGCACGTTCTACACGTTATTTAACACTTGTATACACTTCCCTTCATCTTAGCGAGGAAGGGGTGTGCACGACATCTGCGCGCCTGCACATGTGTCAGCTTCCGGGTACGAGGGGGTTTTGCGGGCGGAGTCATAAACCCTGCTCTCACCTGGCCTTCTGCTCCTGCTTGAGCCGGATGCTCTCCAGGCGCTGGGGGCTGGGGATGAAGGCGATGTCCCCGCCCTCTTTCACTAGCCTCCCGATCCACCAGTCATTGCTGTACTTCTGGGGGAAGGGGCGGCGAGAGGAGGCACCCAGGCCTCAGTCCTGGCTCCTCAGGGTGAAGGAGCCAGGGGGGCGTTCAGAGGAGTCTGAGGAAGGCAGCACGAAAGGGGGTGGGCAGGAGAAGGTGCCAGAGGGGAGGGCAGCCAGGTTTGAGCCACCCGAGAACTCAGTGGGAGGCGTCACTGACGTCACAGCGGACCTAAGAGGCAACTATATGCGGAGACTGAGGCCCAAGCCAGGTCTCGGAAGGGTGGAAGCCCAGGGGGTTGGGTTTTGGACATGGGGGGCACACGGTGTGTGTTCTGGGTACGAGCTGAAGAGTCTGGGGGCTTGTCTATGGCCGGAGACTGAAGTAAGAGGCAGGGGAGTGAGTGGCTTCTCTCTGGGGTCGGGGCTGGTCACCTCTTTAATGTGCAGAAAATCTTTGGCCTCAAAGTTGACTCCAGAGCCCTGGACTGGGCACTCCTCGTCCAGCGCGCCACAGTAGCTGACATTGGTCCTCACAGCGAATGCCACAGGTTTGTGCTAGGGAACCGGGCCATCAGTGCGAGTGCGGGGAGCTTCACGCCGCCCCTTCTAACTCCAGTGCCCCATCAGTGCAGGGCAGAGGGCCCAACAGAACGCCCGCGACACACACATACACTCACGCTCACGAGCATCCTGCCCGCTGACCCCCGGAGACCGAGGATCGAGCCCAACTCTCCGCCCCGCCTGGCCCGGCCTGCCCACCCAAGTTGGTACCTTGGCCCTTTCAAGCTGCTGCTGAGCCTGGCTCTCCACTTCCCGCCGGGCACTCTCCCGGTCCTCCTCCAGGGAGACGTCTGAGTCCAGAGACGGGCGGCTGGTATAGGAGTCGGCTGAGCCCTGGCATGGGGGAGAGGCTGTGACCCCCGGGCTCGGGCAGGACGGGCACTATAGGCACCCTCTAAACCCTACAGCAGGGCCTCCACTAACACTAGCCTGTCCACGTCCAAATGGGCGGCTGGGCCGCAGTGGTCCCTTCCGTCTCCCCAAGAAGGGCCCAGTGCCTCTAGGCTGCAGGAAAGCCAGCCTAATCCATAGGTGCTGAGATCTGGGCCCCTCCCCCCAGGCCTATTAATACTGCAGCCTTGAATAGCGCTTTCACTTTCCTCCTTCCTCCCTGTCCTCCCCTCTACCCTGGCCTCGGGGGCAGAGTGAAGGGAGATGAGCTGAAGATGATATATTGGAGTTGATTCCGGATCTAAGAGCCCCAGCCCTCTTGCTCGCACCAGCCTGCAAAGCAGCCTGGACCTTATCCCTTTAAAATGCGTGGCAGGAATACAGCCAGCAGAGAAGAGTCCAGAGCCTCTGGTCGGCCAGCGCTGGTCCTGAGTGTCAGGATAGAGCCATCCACTCCCTTAGAGCTCACCTCCCCCAGTGCCCACCCTTCCAGGGTGAAGAGGAGGACACGGGGCTGCCAACTCCTGGAAATCACTTCCTCTCCACTCTCCCTGCCCCCACTTTCTTTCCTCTCACACCTGCTGGGGCGACTAGCCAGGTGTCGGCAGCAAACAGGACACAGACTGAGGAGGCAACACAAAGCTGTCTCCCTGGGCCCCAGTGAGGCTCGGCCGCGCCTACCATCTGGCCTACATCTCCTAGCCCTGCCCCAGGGGGCTATCGGCCCTAGAGGAAGGCCCCGTCAGTGTCAGTGCCAGGCAACCCCGCCGAGGACCCAGGGGATGTCGGGACAGGGTCTTTGGTAACCTGAGCCAGGAGAGTCTCCGAGTCCTGCCCACAGGAAGGGTCCTTGGGCAGGGGGTACGTCTGGAGGGTTGCAGAGCTCACCATGAGGGAGGCCCCGAAGGAGATGCTCAAATGAGCAAGGGAAGCTGGACCTCAGGACAGGAGGGTAGAAGTCAGGATGTCCAGGTTTCCCCCTCAGTCTAGGGGAGAGGGAATCTTCTGTTTTCTGCCTCAGTTTCCCCTCTTTATGATCAGAAGCCTGACATGGTACTTCCATCAGTGCTGAGGTGCAGGTGGCAGAGAGAAGATAGGGGCCTGGATAAGGGGTCCGTGTGGGAGTGCGTGCATGTGTGTGTGTGTGTGTGTAGGGAAGGGGTTTTAGAACGTATTCAGATTGAAGAACATTCCTTCAAGCTCACCGTGCATGACCACTTCCAGAAGGCTGCGGAAGCCAGACTCTCAGTGGGGAAGACAACTCACATATGGCCATGCCCTCCGCCCCAGCCCCACCATCCGCGAGAGGGCCGGTCGGCTTGCTATCCGCCTGGGGCCTTGAGCCTCGGCTAAAGACAATGTCTGTGGTAGTTGGAAGGTATGAAGATAGCACAACAGGGAAAAAGTCTTTCATTTTACAGGGGACTAGAGTCGGCCTGCTCTTCCCCATCTCTCCAGAGAACAAAACGAGGCTGGCTTGACAGCAGGATAAAGAGCAGCTGAGCCCTGGGGAAGAAGCTCCGCGCTGTCACTGGAGCGGAGGGTGGCGGAGGGTGGCGGGGGTGGCGGGGGACGGGGGGGGGACCTCTCTGCAGGGGTCTTAGACCTAGGAGAGGGCTGACTGAGGTGAACAGGGGCCAGTGGGAAGGGAGGCAAGGGACAAGGCAGATGATGGCTCACTTTGATGAGTATACACCAGATGCCTCCTAGACGGCCAGGCCTAGGTCGGAAGAGCAGTCTGACCTTTACCCTCTGCCCCACGTCTCTCGGCCTAATTTCGTCATCTTGATGTCCCTGCCTGGGGCCTCTGGGTCACCTGGCCTCTCACCTCAGGATGGGAAGGACAGGATCTCCCCCTCAATGTTGGAGCTGCGCTCAGCCTGGAACCCTGTCTCCATGATTCCCGAGTCCTCAGAGCACCCCCATCTCTCATACCACCGGGGAGGCCAGGGCCGCCCTGCCGAGTGTGCCCCGGGGTCTTGCCGCCCTCACCCCCTGTTATGCCCAAACAGCCAGAGGCGCAGTACTTCTGGAGCTGCCAGGAGTTGGCACAGTGCCCTGGTGGTGCCCCCCTTGCCTGGTGAGTGTGTGGGCAGGCTGCCGCTCCACTCCTGCCTGGCACGGGGGAAGGAGAGGAGGGAGATGAGCCGGTGGATTTATTTAGAGCCTGATCTCCCTCCTACTGCTTCAGAGGGGGCCTCGGGGAGAGCAAGGAGCCAGGCAAGAGAAAGGGAAGTGGGGGAGGGTGATCCGGGGACCAGCAAGGGGTGCTGAGCCGGCGAGGGGGCAAGAGGCCTGCCTGGACACCAGCCACATGTCCGTCCTCACCTCGCAACAGCCCTTGCCGTCTCACCAGGGCTGGGAAAGAACCTTCTAGGGCCCTCCAGCCCCTCTGAGAGGTTCATTTGCAAGCTCACCTTGGCGCCCTGGGCCATGCCAGCTGTCCCTTCAACTGTCAGAAAGAGGGTCCACCAGAGCCTTGCAAGTCATCTGCTCTAGCTGCAATGTAATTAGCCCCAGAGGCTCAGTGGGGAAATTGGGCCCAGCAGGAGCCCAGTCCCAGAAAAGGACTGATAGCTGTCTACTCTGAACCCTAGAACTTCTTCTATATCCTGGGCTTGGCAGAAAGAGACGGAAGAAAACACAAACACTCCCCTTCTGACCCTCCGCCCCTCTCAGGGACCCCTTCCAAGCCATCTAGGGTCCTCTCCAAAGGAGGCCTTCGTGCAGGAGCTCTGAGGGAAGGAATGGAGAAGCTCCTCCCCATCCTTGCCCCATCTTTCCAGGCACTCTCCCTGCTCCCTGAGCTCCGGGAATCACTGCCTAATGAGCTGATTTGTCTCAGTGGGTCAGGAGATAAAAGCAAAGAGGAGAATTAAATATTTATCAGTTGCCTAGTTCTCTGAGCAAAGAGCTTCCTCTCCATCCCCAGGCCCTCAGCCCCTCTGGCCTCACCACCAGGCCTTCCACGCTGAGCAGGAGCTCAGGAAGCTCACTGCTCTGAGGAGGCCTCAGCAGGAGGCGTGGAATGGATGGGGTTCAGTCAGCTGGCCCACCCATGTGCTGGGCGCCTAGTTTCCAGCCTGGGAGAGAAGCTGGGCTCCAGGCAGGGTGAGGAAACAAGGCAATGCTCAGGGAGGCAGCAGAAGCGAATAATGGAGGTTCTCAAGTTTATGATCCTTCTGAGGCTGGGACCTGATTCTCGGAGGTTCTCCGAGGCTCTCTAAATTTGCCCTTCACTTGAAGCACAGGAGGTCTGAATTGTCCTCCTCCCAGAAAGCCCCAGCTTCTCCTGTAGCTGCTGTGTTCAGACCCCCGCAATCCTCCTTTGGGAACTCCGGACACTGCGGTGTGCCCTCTCTACGGCCTCTGTGCTCTCAGCCTTCAGCCCTTCCTCCCTCTACACTGCAGTCCTGGGCTCTGGAGCCACCTGCTTGAGCCTTTCCCCCACATTACCCCCGCCTCGCACACACCCTATACCCCTTGGTCTAGGACTGGGGTCCTGGGAAGCCCTGGCCACGAAAACCCATCTCCCCACTTTCCAGGAGCGCCCCCCTTGCACGCCCCGTCCCTCCACGGAGGCGTTTTTCAAAGTCCTGAATGGGGGGAAGGGTCCACGGGAGAAGACGAGTCACCCCAACTTCCCCACCCCCACCCTCACCGTGGGCACTCACCGCCTCCGAGTCCTCAAACCCGGGCACGTAGGAGTCGTCATACATGGGGGAGTCCGGGTGGGGGGGGGAGCGCGCGGCGCCGGGGGCGGGAGCAGCCCGGAGGCAGGGGCGAGGACAGCGGGCCGCGCCCGAGAGATGCCGCCGAGCCCCGCAGCCCTGCGGGCGGCGGCGGGGAGCGAGAGAGCGCGAAGGAGAGAGCGAGCCGCGAAGACCAGCTGCTCGGAGCTCAAATCACCGCTCCCCCCACCCCCCCCCCAAACCCTGCCGGTCCCACCCCGAGCGCGGCTGAGGAATCTGGCGCCGGCTCCTACAACAATAGTGCCCGCCCACCTGACCCCCTCCCCGGGAGCGGGCGAGGGCGGCGGCGGGGGGCGCCGGCCACCCGGGGAGCCCGAGACCGGGCCGGGAGAGGGGGGCCGGCCGCAGCCGGGGAGAAGGTGGGTCCCCAAGCACCTATGGGGCACAGGGGCGGCGGGGAGGAAGGGGAGGAGAGACTGCGGGCGGGGCGGATCCAGGATCGGAGGAGGCGGGGCGAGGAGAGATGCGGAGACAGAGACGCTCGGCAACCCAGGAAATACTCCGCCGGGAAACAAAGGGCTGGAGCGGGGGAGGGGAGGGGGCGCGGAGCTGGTACCCGAGCCGAGAAAGCGGAGGGCGCAGGTTGAGGGGAGGCGGGAGGCAGAGAAAGGAGGGGTGGAGGCAGAGGGAGAAACGAGGGGGCAGATAGGAAATTCTGGAGACTGGGGGAGATCGGAGAGGCGGGGCGGGGGACGGGCGGCCGATGGGGGAGGGGCCCCAGGTGAGAGGGCGGCTTGTCGGGGCCCTGACGGCCCAGAGACTCGGAAAGCGAACCCCCCCCCAATGGTCCCGAGGAGGAATGGGTTTGGCGACCCTAGGCCAATGCCGTGAAAGTAGCCCCTACCCCAACAGGTGCTCGCACCCCTCAGGGCTCGGACCGTGCAGCAAAGGGTCTTGTCGCCCAACCGGTGCAAAGGGGTGGCTTTGGGTCCGGCCGCCCCACACCTGTTGCGCGAGCAGATTCCATCCTAGTCTGGCCAGGATGGGGGTTCCCTTCCTCACTTCCTTGCCAAGGACTGAGCCAGGCGGTGCCAAGGCATCCGTGGGAGCTAGGGGAGGGAGGGGTTGTTTTAGGTGAGCTTAAAAGGAGGAAGAAATAAACCAGAGGGTGGAGGGAGGGGGACTGTCGAGACTGGGACAGAGGGTGGGATCCTGGCCAACTGGGGTTGGGATGCCGGGGAGAGGGCAAGACAACTGAATCACTTGTGTAAGGCCAGATTCCCTCCTTAGAAAAAGGATGGGGCCGGGGTCGCGGGTACCCCTGTTGGAGCCACAGTGCCACTCTGTACCAGTCAGTCTCCTTCCCAGGAGCGCCGAGCTGTGAGGTTAGAGACAGCAGCGGCCCTCATCTTTAATAAACTTCCCCAAAGATGCACCCATTTGAGCTCCCTTTCTTCCACCTCCTGAACAACACTGTTCCTTTGAAATTGGATTATCTACCCGCTGCCCTCCCCGACCAGAACCACTGCTTGGGGGGGGGGGGGTGAGACAGAAAGAGGGTCACACTTGGAGCCCTTCTGAGCTCAGTCCTTCTCCAGTCTCAGTCTCTCACACCCTGGAGGGTGAATCAGGAATCTGCTCATCCTTTTACCTTCCTGAGCTACAGGGGAGTCAGAAGAGGGAAACTGACACGCCTGATGAGGTCTAGGTGGGAAACACAGTGCTGGGGGAGAGGAAGACCACCCAACCCAAGTGGCTTCCCCATTTATGTCCCTTGTTCATGTTCCATTGCCAAGTAAGGAGAAGAGAAGGGGCCTCATCTTAAGACTATCTTTAGTCTGCCTTTGTCTACCCCTGTGAATGGTGCAGCCCAGCTCTGCTTAGCTTCTTCCTCTCGCTGGATTTCGCAGACAACTTTGTTGGAGCCCTTCAGCCTGGCAGGGACTGGTGGGGGGCAAGGGGAAAGCCGGCTTTCTCAGTTCCCTTTGCTGGGTCCAGCACCATTTGGGGGTTGGCTATACATTGGATCCTTTGGCTGTGCCGGTTCCCAGACACTGTTCTTTTCACTTTCGTGCCCTCTTCCGGTTTCTCAGAATTCCTCAGATCCTCCTCTTTTATTTTCTGCCTCTTCAGTTCCTTCTGTTTTTCCAGAAGGGGAGAAAGGAGGCATGAAAGAATAGGGTCTTCAAGGCACTCTCTTTCCTGGAAGATGATTCTAATGAAGACAGCTGCTGAGACATCTGCTTTCCTTCCCACCCCCTGAATCTGCTCTCCTGGTCTCTCCTTTCGGGACTCTTTCCACCGCCAGGGGGTCCCGGGGGGTGTGGTAACGCGGCGGATCTGCCATCAGCTCCGCTCTTTCCCCACACACCCTGTCTTCATCCCCATCTGGGACGGTGGTGTCCAAGTCTGCTTCTGAGACACGAGTTGCCATGCCAACCGCCCTCTGGGGAGATGGGTTCAAGTTTTTCATACCTGGGCCCATCCCTTGGGTCTTGCAGGAGCTTCAGAGCTGCTCTTTCCCTTATCTCTGAGTCGCTACTCAATGCCCCCTTACGTTTCTCACCTCACCCACACCTGCCTGCTCCCGTTCTCGTGCCAGCTTCCTGTCCTGAAACAAGATATGCACCTGTCAGCATCCATGGGGCCCTAACCCCTTTTCTTTTCCATGGCTGAGCATAAGGGACAAGAGCGAGGGCACAAAAAGGATTCAAGGAGAGGATTCCTGCTCTCCTCCTTCTAGGAGAAAGCTGTTAGATTGGCATCTGGCCGGTTGCCAAGGCATGGATGCAGGACATGGGGGCGGTGGGGGGGGGCCGGTTGTGGGCGGGTGGAGGGGGGTGCGGTCGGTTGGGGAAGCCTGGATAGCCAGCCAGCTTTGGGAGTTGGAGTTCTTGAGAGCCTCCAGAAGACATTCTAGCTTCTCTTATAAGTGCACCAGGAAGCTGGACAGATCCTAATCCCTCTGCATTGAGTGGGGAAACTGAGTCAGGAGCTAGTACCTCTGGGAAGTCCTCCCCAGCAGTCATATCTGGACGAAGCCAAGTCCCCCAGCATTCTAGCTGCTAGGCTGCCCTCAGGGAGCCTGGAGAGGGGTACCAGGGGAGTTCAGTGGATCCCTCTTATCTCCATCCTTTCATCTAGCCCCTTTTCTGGTTCCCCAGGCAGTCTTCCCCTCCTGTCCCAATCCCAGCTTAGAAGCCTCCAGCTCTGGTTGCTCCCTTTTTTCTTGCCCGCCTCTTCCACCCTTAGCCTCACCTCCTCGATTTTCCTCCCTCCCCATCACTGCAGTCTCCCCTAAACGAGGGCCCTCTTCCTAGCTTGGGAGTGGGGCTCTCCTCCCACCCCCTGGGGAGGGGGCCCCCGCGTTTACCTCATTCAGCAGGAAGGTTGCACTGGAGTCAGAAAAAGACATAGACCGGGCTAGCGGCCTTTCCCCCTCCCCCGGGCCAGGGGCTCCGAGGCGGGAGCAGGACCCGGTCGCCGCTCTGCACACTGGCTCCCGCCTGCACGCCTGGCCTCGCCCCACGCCCGCCTGGCTCGCCGCCGGCTCGCGTCCCTCTCTCCGGGTTCCCTCCTCCTTTCCTCCTCCTCCCCTCCCTCTCCCTCCCTCTCCCTCCTTTTCCTGCCTCCTCTGTCACTCTCCCTCTCCCGTCCCCTTTCAGTCCTGCTCTGTCCATATCCATCTCTTCTTCCTCCTCTCTGCGGCCCGTGTTCTCTGCTTATTTGCGTGCCTCCCACTGCCCTTCCACCCCCTCAACATCTCGGCTCCCTTCTCTGCCTCCCCCTTCCTCATTAAGCCGCCCACCCCCGAAAAGGTAGGGGCTCTGGAGCTCCCACCGCCGCAGGCAGAAGGGCGGGAGTCGCTCTGGGGCTGCCCGCATTCCGGAGGTCTGGGCGGAAGGTCTGGTCCCGCCCGACCCCGGCTCCGGGCGCCCGGGGAAGCCAAGCGCCCGCGCTCCACCCCGACCTCAGCCGGGGAAAGGATAGAAGGGAGGAATGCCCGTGTGCGGCTCGCTGGCCCCCGCGGCAAGGCGCCCCCTCCGTGGGTTCCGGGAAAGCCACGTGCGGCCACCCGTCCTCGACCCTGTGTCTTCAGCGTGTCCGGGAGTCTCTCGATCTCCCCTCTCTGCCGGGTTCTGGAGCCGCGGGATTCCGCCCGCGAAGGCGCGGGGCGAGGCGAGGCGGCTCCTCCCGGACCGGCTGCAGCGCCCCCTAGGCTCACTCGCCCGGTGGCCGCACGCGCCCTCCAGGTGGCGGCACCCGCCCCGGGGTCCAGTCTGTCGGCCGGCTGGGGGCCAGGCTGCCAGCAGGAGGCGCTGCCCTGGCCGGAGCGGAGGGGGCGCAGCCCGCAGCCAGACCCCCCACCGAAGCCTAGGACGAACCCCTCTTCTCTTTCCAAGAACTGCGGTCCCACTGGTCGGACCCCCAGGATGGGACTCCAGGCTGCACCCTATCTCCACCCCCGTAGGATTGCTTTGAGACATTTGGCTTCTCTGGGGCCTTAGACAGCTCCTACCTCCATGCTGGTCTCCAGGGGCGCCCCCGATGAGCCCAGCAGCTTCTCGGCCAGACCTGGGCAGCTGGGAGTCCAGAGTCGCGCGACCGCTGCTCCGGTCAGTACCCCCTCCGCCCCCTCGGGCGGGCGCGTCAAACAGGACAAGCCCAAGTTCTGGCGGGGGAAGGGGGGAGCGGGGGTGTAGCCCCAGCCGGCTCTCTCCCTGCACCCTTCTAAGCGGATCAGCCTCTCATTGGTCCCTCCATGCCCCCAACACCGCCAGGCTGGACTCTTCTGTACACCAGAGACGGTGACTAAAGGGGAGGGGGCGGCCGAATCCTTCGCGGAGACAGACACGCCCTGATGCTGAGTGACAGGAGTCCCTAACTTCCCCTCACACCGCCTAGAACTCTGCTCCTGAAGATCAAGGGCGCTCCACCGGCCCTCCTCAGCCCTTCTTTTGAATCCCTTCCCATGGGGGAGGGGTTCCTGGAACCCCTCCCCCAATCCTCCCATCCCCTGGGGATTTTGGAAGACTTCTGCCCCTCTCTGTTCAGCTGACCCTCCACTTGTCCCCATTCCAGGGGGAGCTAAATCCGGGAGAAGCAATTCGCCTCTCTCCACCCCAGCTCCTCCTCAGGCTGGATTTAACATGGAAAGTGCTTTGCGAGGGCATCTCCTCCCCTCCGTCCGCGGTCTAGTCCAGGGGGGTCCAAGGATCTCCTACCCCCCACCGACCCCCACCTACCCCCAGGTTACTCAGCTTCAGCTATTCAGAGGAAGTAAAGAGGTCATGTGTGTGTTATTAAAATGTGCATGGAGGTTTTTTTGTTTTGTTTTGTTTTGTTTTAACAGGTTTTGTTTTTTGGCTTTAATAGATGGAGCAGAGCTTTGCTTTTCATTTGGCAATAAGACCTGGAGGGAGAGAGAGCTCCCCTTCCCCACACCCCTGCTGACCGCAGCTAATGGACTGGCTCCTCTGAGCCCTGGGGCAGCTTAAGTTTCCATATGGGAAAGGGGGGGGTGGGAGTGCTGGCCAAGGCAGGCAACTGTCCCTGGCTTTCCCCATCTTCCCCTCCCTCCCTCCGCTCTCCCAGAACCTACTGCCCAGAACGCCATCTCTCTCCACCCCTTATTTTAAAACGGAAATATCAATGACTTCTCTCTGAGCCTGTCAGAGGGACTCTGAGGTGACTTGGGACAGCTCTGCACGCTTCACTCTTTCTTATTTTCACTCCAGCTGCTGGACCACACCCCTCTCTCCCTTCTGCCACAGAGAGAAGGTAGGAACCTCAGAACTAGAGCTGGGAGCCCAGCCTGCAGGCCCCAGAACTGTCCTCTCCCACCCCCTCTGTGGGAGATGACTTGCAGGGTTATCCCTCTCGGGGTCCTGTGCAGGCCGCACACCCTCTTGCTCCCCACTCCACCTGCCTTGGGTCCCCCATCTCTGGCTCTGACCTCGAAGTATCTGGCACCTTGCTAAAGGGGGACCCCAGACTGGATGCACTTCCGGGAGCCACACCTTCGTTGGGCCCTTCAGGTCCTCAGTTTCGGGATACAGGCCCCCAGGGCTTCACACACAGCCTTTATCCCTTCTCTCTGGATTAGCTCACCATATTCTGTGACCGCCCAGACTCCCAGGGCCTTGGGACCGCGGCTTATTTGGCCGCGCCTCTGCTAACCTTTCTGGCTGGTTTTTGAACAGATATATTCTTTTTATATCTATTCTATTGAGACTAAAAAGCATCTTCCCAACTCCTCTGAGGAAGGTGGAGGTAGCTGCCACAGGGATCCCCACTTGCCAAATCTGCCCATTACTCTGGGGAAGTTCCTCCAACATCCCACCTCGATCCCTTCTGCTGCAACCGCTTTCTTCTTTTGCTGGGCTCCACCTCTAGGCCCATGGTGATATCTGATGCGTCTAGGCACTTCTAGTCTCCATCCCCTGACTCAGCATTTGCTATAAATATGTCTGAAGGGTTTCCTGCTGACAGTGCCCAGCAAGACTTCACCTTCCTCCCCACACGGGGCCTCTCTGGAGGGACCAGGCTCTCAGCTGTGGCTTGAAGACCCAACTCTCACCAGTTCTGACGCAGGCAGATTTGGGGGTTCCTTCTGGTACCCGGGAAGGAGAGGAAGGGAGAGGGCTGATCACCTCGGCTCTCCTCTTGCTGCCCAGACTCTGGCTCAGCCTGGCCCCTAGTAGGTGCTTGGTACATGTTTGTTTTAGTCGTAGCTCTCAGTTACCCCTCTGAATGCACTGCGTGTGATCCCTGATTCCAGTTCCCAGGATGAGCCGGAGTGAGGAAGGAGGCTGGGACAGGAGCAGGACTGCGGGTGGAAGAAAGGGCAGTAGCAGCAGGATCCCTAGGGTGGCCTGGGCAAGGGGGCCTGGTCTAGACCTCACTCGCCTTCTCTCCTTCTCTCGCCAAAACGCTCAGTACTTTAGGACTCTGAATTGCAGCGCTGCCCAAGGGGCCAGTTCAAGTCCTTCCTTCACTCCCACAAGTTTACAAGCTTTGTAAACATCAGAGGCCAGCCGGGGACTCTAGGGCTGAGAGGAGATGGGTGGGGGCGGGCATCCCTGGGAGGCGTGCTGAGATATTTGACTCAGATTACTGGCCTAAGTGGTCAGAGCTCTCTGCCGGGAGAGTTCCCCCAGCAGGGACAGCTGAAACACCCCAGGGCTTTCAAAAGCCTGGGACAAAAGGCACTTGGGCATCCTTTAGGAGGAGGGGCTGCTGCCAAGAGGCTGAAGGTGCCCTTCTGCTGACTCTCGCTAGCCCTCCGCCCCATGACCGACTGCCACCCCTCTCAATTTACAGAGCCCAGTGTGGGACCCATCGCCCGCTCAGAATGAAGGCACGGTGCCTGCAAGCCTCCCTGGGGATGAATTACTGAAGAGAGCATAACGTTAGCCGCTCACTGCTTCTTCACCAGCTCCAGGGGGCAAGAGGGATGGGGGTATGAGAGAGAGGCAGGAACTGGGTAGAGACGAGGAATTGCAGACTCAGGCTCTGGGGAGAAGCCTCCTGGGGAGGAGGGAAGATGGCTGGCAAAGAGGAGGGCAGAGGGAGCCGACAGCCGCCCTGGAGCCAGATTGGGCAGTGAGATTGGAAGTTGACCCCTGCGACTGCTGACCGTGAGTCTGGGTAACACAGAGCCAGAAGGAGTCTGGATCCTTCTTTGACCTGGAGTCAGCACCCGGAAGGGTATTAGGTCATTTGGAGATGCTCTGTGCAGAACCCTCCCTCCCTCCCTCCCTGGGAAATGACATCCTGCTGAGAATGGAGAGCGCAAGCTGCTGGGAGCGCGCGCTGTGCCGAGTGCTGGGGACACAGGGACCGCGCTGTGCCGAGTGCTGGGGACACAGGGACCGTGCAGCTAGACTCCGGAGTCCCCAGTAGGCTGGCCGGCGTGGTGCAAAGAACTCAGGGCTTGGAGACTGGAAACCGGAGGGCACATTCTAATTCTATCACTTACTAGTTGTGGGCCTCCACTTAGTATCTCAGAAACGGAGTTGTGTTGTGGTGGTTTTTACCTTTACAAAGGGGAAAGGACAATGCTTGCCTAAGGAGAGGTTCTGTGAGAATTCAACAGGAACGATTGTATTTCATAAAATGGAAATCGCTACGGAAATGTTAGTTGTTATTCTTGGGCGAGACGCATGGAAGCAGGTGGGGGGGGGGGACAGAACCCGCACGCGGTCGCGGTCTTGGTTTTAGTCCATGCCCTGTGACCAGCTCTTAGTCTTTCCATGTCTGGCCACAATCAGTCCATGGTTGATGGAGCGTCAGACCCAGATCTTTCAGATTCTACCACCTGGGTTCTTTCCATTACCCTGCGAGGGCTGGATCCTAGGCTCCACGCTGACCTTCCATGTGATCAGCCCTGGAGACTTCTCCAGAAAAGTCCCCCACACGGATGCCACAGTGATTAGTACTTCATTCCTTTGTAATTTGTGTGGCCACACCCCTCTCTCCTTTAGGAATAATTCAGCAAGTACATCTCTTGACTGCACCCCCATCCCCTTCTATCCGCCCCCCCAAACAGCATGAATAATATTATCCAGTATTTGGAATGCAGTTTAAAAAATAGCCTTTGGGTGTCTCAGTGGGTTAAAGCCTCTGCTTTCGGCTCAGGTCATGATCTCAGGGTCCTGGGATTGAGCCCCTCATCGGGCTCTCTGCTTGGCAGGGAGCCTGCTTCCCCCTCTCCCTCTGCCTGCCTCTCTGCCTACTTGTGATCTCTCTCTCTGTGTCAAATAAATCAATAAAATATTTTTTAAAAATTAAAAAAAATAAAAATAGCCTTTTATATTACAGAAGAAGTACTTGTGTATTGTAGAAAATAAAAAATACAGATAAAGAACACGACAAAATAAATCCAAACAGCATTTCCAGCACTCAGAAATTAATGCCATTAATACTTTTTGTGTAATCCTTCCAGATTTTTTCTTTTTTTTTTTTTAAGATTTTGTTTATTTATTTGATACAGACCCTCAGATCATGACCTGAGCCGGACCCTCAGATCATGACCTGAGCCGAAGGCAGAAGCTTTGACCCACTGAGCCACCCAGGCGCCCCCAGATTTTTTTCTTAAATTAAAAAAAATTTGAAAAAAATTGAAAAAATTGACAGATAATAATTGTGTAAAAAGCACAAGTATTAAATGTATAACTCAATGATTTTTTGGGGGGGCGACATATGTATTTATATCTGTGTCAAGGGTTATGACATTATCCCAGCCCAGGGGTTTTCCTCGGGCCCTATCAGCCCCCAGTGGCAATAGCTATTCAGTCTCTTGTCACGATTTGCCTGTTCTTGAATTTCAAATAAAAAGGATCATACAGTGTGTACTCTTTTATATCTGGAGGCTTTCCCACAATATTATATTCTTGAGATTGTTGCCTTTATCAGCAGTCCACTCTCTTTTATTGCTGCGTAGTAATCCATGGTTAGATTATATCATTATTTATTTATCCATTTTCCTGTGGAACATTTAGGATGACTCCAATTTTGTCTGCAATGAATAAAATTGCTATGGATGTTCTTGAACATGTGTTTTTTTGGTTGATATATGAATTCATTGCTTTGGACATTTATACCTAGAGATGGAATTGCTGAGTGGTAGGGTAGGCTGTATCTTTTTTTATGCACACACACATAAATGTTTTGTGTTTGTGTGTGTGTTTAGCAAAATGAGATTATAATGAACATGCTATTTTGTACCTGCTTTTTCTCAGTCTGCAGTCTCCACCTTTCCATTTCATTCATTTTCATTTTATCTGATTCCAGTCACTATTCAAATCTCCCCGGTTGGCCCCCAAAATGTCCTTTGCAGTTGATATTTCCTAGTCAGTATCTAGTCAAGGATCACACATTGTATCTAGTAGTGGCCTCCCGTAAGACCTCACCTTAGGTCCTCGTTGGCTGTTAGCTAAGCACATCAGTTCCTTGTCCCGTGGACCTCTTCATAGGGCGACACACAGCATGGCAGCTGACTGATAACAGAGAGGGAGATATTGTCATCCTTTTGTAGCCTGGTTTTGGAAGTGACTTTTCATCACTCTTGCTGAATTCTATTCCTTAGAGAGAAGGCAGTAGATCTAGCCCACACTCATGGGTGGGGATTACACGGGAGTTGAATCCCGGAAGGCAGGGATCATTAGGAGCCCTTTCAGAGCAGTCTACCAATAGGTTATCATTATAGATGATGTTCCGTACCTTATCACATGGGAAGATACATATATATGTATACATCTCTCTCTCCATATATATATACGTTTAAAGCAAAATCAAGTGAGAAGTACAGAGATTTCTCCTATACATGAGTCCTTGCACATACATAGCCTCCCCCACTATTGCCATCCCCCCACCTGAGGCCCCTGGCTGGCTCAGTCCATACAGCAAGTGACTCTTGATCTCGGGGTCATGACTTCGAGTCCCACATTGGGCATAGAGCTTACTTACAAAACAAAACAACCAACAGAGGTACCTGGCTGGCACAGTCGGTGGAGCATGTGACTTTTGTTCTCCAGGTTGTAGGTTCAGATCCCATGTTTGGTGTAGAAGTTTCGGGAAAATAAACTTTTATTTATTTATTTATTATCTGGGGTCCCCTCCCGGGTGACTCAGTCATTTGAGTGTCCAGCTCTTGATTTCGGCTCAGGCTATGATCTCAGGGTGGTGGGAATGAGCCCCGTGGGCTTTGCGCTCAGTGCTCAGTCTGCTTGAGATTCTCTTTCTCCCTCGCCCTCTGCCCCTCCCCCACTCGTGCGCATGCACTCTCTCTCTAGATAAATAAAATCTTCCTTTTTTTTTTAAAGATTTTTTATTTTTATTTATTTATTAGGAAAGAGAGAGAGTGAGAGAGAGCATAAGGGAGAAGGTCAGAGCGAGAAGCGGACTCCCCACGGAGCTGGGAGCCCGATGTGGGACTTGATCCCAGGACTCCGGGATCATGACCTGAGCCGAAGGCAGCCACTCAACCAATTGCGCCACCCAGGCGCCCTTCCTTTTTTTTTTTTTAAGATTTTATTTATTTATGACAGAGAGAGACAGCCAGAGAGGGAACACAAGCACGGGGGAGCTGGAGAGAAGAAGCAGGTTTCCCGCTGAGCAGGGAGCCCGATGAGGGGTTCCATCCCAGAACCCTGAGGTCATGACCTGAGCCGAAGGCAGCCGCTTAATGACTAAGCCACCCAGGCGCCCCTAGATAAATAAAATCTTTAAAAAATTCTCCACCAGCGTAGTACATTTATTATAATTGACGGAGTCTGATTTGGATGCATTACTAGCATCCCAAGTATACAGTCTCCACTAGGGTTCGCTCTTGGTGTTGCGTGTTCCGTGGGTTTTGACAAATGTGTAATGACGTCTCTCCACCATTATAATATCATACAGACTAGTTTCACTGCCCTAAAATTCCTCCCCCAACCTTTGGCGACCACTGAGCTGTCTTATAGTTTCCATAGTCCTCCTTTTTCCAGAACGTCATAATTGATTCATGATACATAGCTAGATTCTGCAACACACTTTTTGTGATATATAATTGTCTTATTCATTTGTCTTACTATCTGTTTCCCAGAAAGAGAATGCAAATGGCTTGAGGGCAGGACCCTTGTCTGTCTTCTTGATTTACCCTGGTCCCTGGTCCCTATAGTCATGCCTGCTACCTAGTAGGCATTAATGAATATTTGTTAAAAGGAAGAATATGTCTTGAGATTTGTCCACGTCCCATTCTAATTGATTGCAATCCAGGTCTCCCTGACTTCACAGCCTCCACTGATGAGTTCATTCTACCACACTGGGAAAGAAAAAGTGGTGGTGGGCTTACACAGAGAAGGGAAAGAGCAGGAGGAGTGAGGGGAAGAGAGGGGGAGGGGAAAATAAATTTTTGACAAAGCACATTGGCCGAGGGGGCAGCTCAGAAAGGCTCTCTTTTCCCCCAAGGGAACATAATCCCCTTGTTCAGGTTCTTCTCAACGTTGTTGAGAGAGGCTCGCATTTGCTTAAAGCAAACAAAAACTTTACCTAATATTAAGGAAGAGCAAAAAGAAAATAAACAATGACAATGCATGAACTGTAGAACTGTCCAGGATAGACTGGAGTATAAAGTTTCCATTCCCATTGCAGCTAGCTTTATCCCTGGGCTCCCAGACCTGGGCTCTCTGCATCTCTTGCTACCCAATTCCAAAGGGCTTTCTACAATTTTTCAGTCCCCTTGAATGCAGGCAGGTTTCCCTGCCTCCCAGCTCCCAGTCTGTTTGCCTTGGTGGGTGTGCGGGCACATTATAAGATGCCCTAAGCATGAAAAAGATTATGACGATCCTTGTACAGTGAAAAACAATTCAACAAACAATTCAACTGTAAAAAAAATTTAAGTCTAACAAAATTCTGGAAATTTCCATGACAGATCTCATGTTTAGAGGAAAACGACAAGTATCAAATTCTTTTTTTTTTAAGATTTTATTTATTTATTTGAGAGAGAGAGAGAGACAGAGTACCAGCAAGGGGAGGGGCTAGGGGAGACGGATGAGCAGGGAGCCTGATGTGGGGGCTCCATCCCAGTACCCTGAGATCATGACCTGAGCTGAAGTCAAGAACTGGCTGCTTAACCAACTGAGCCATACTGGTGCCCCTCAAATTATTTCTAAATAAGTATTTTTCAGTGCGTCTGCTGGGCAGGTAGCTAGTGTTCAGTGTGTGTATTGAGTAAATATTCACTGTTGCACTTCCCTTTACACCCACCTGAAATTTAGAGGAACCATGGTACATTGTCACTTTCCTCATTTGGAGTATTTTTCTGCTGGCATTAAAACACTGGACTGGGGGCGCCTGGGTGGCTCAGTTGGTTGGGCACTGCCTTCGGCTCGGGTCATGATCCTAGAGTCCTGGGATCGAGTCCCACATCGGGCTCCCAGCTCCACGGGGAGTCTACTTCTCCCTCTGACCTTCTCCCCTCTCATGCTCTCTCTCAAATAAAACAAACAAACAAACAAACAAAAAAACACTGAACTGGGATCTGGCGTTTCCACAAAATTTTATCTTTTTTTTTTAAGTTTTATTTATTTACCAATGTGGGGCTCGAATTCACGATCCTGAGACAAAGAGTAGCATGCTCTTCCAACTGAGCCAGCCAGGTGCCCTTCCCCATATTGTTATCTTTTTTTTTTTTTTTTAAAGATTTTATTTATTTATTTGACAGAAAGAGAGACTGAGAGAGTGAACACAAGCAGGGGGAGTGGGAGGGGGAGAAGCGGGCTTCATGCTGAGCAGGGAGTCCGATGTGGGACTCCATCCCAGAATCCTAGAATCATGACCTGAGCCAAAGGCAGATGCTTAATGACTGAGTCATCCAGGCACCGCCCCCCTCCCCGCTTGGTACCTTGAAAAATTTTTAACCTTTCTGTAGGTTTAAAGTTGCAAGAGTAATCCAATTTCACCCAGACTCATTGGTTGTTAACATTTCCCCATATTTGTTAGGTGTTTTTGCCAAACCATTTGAGAGTTGATTGCAGACATCAACTTCATTCCTAAATACTTCATCATGGGCTTACCGAGAACAGACATTTCTACATAACCACAAAATGTTATCGTGCTCAGGAAACTGAACATTGTTACAATATTATCTAATATGTAATCCATTTCAAATTTTCCCACTTGTCCCAATAACATCCTGATGACTTAAAAAAAAAACCTGGGATCCAGATTAGTTATGTCTCTCTAGTTTCCTTAAAACTGTAACAGTTTCCCAGCTGGGTTTTTTCTTCTCTAATATTGGTATTTTTGAATAGAACAGGCCAACCGTTTTAGGAATATAGCTCAATTTGTTTCTTTGTGGTCAGATTCAGTTTAAACATTTTTGGTAAGAATACTACATTAGGTGACCTTATGTCTTTCCCAGTGCATCCCACAGGGGGTGTATGATGTCTGTTTGCCCGATTTTGATGGTGTTAAATTTGATCACTTGGTTAAAGTGGTGTTCGTGGCATTTCTCTTAATCAGGGAGGATATCACCTTAGAGAGGAGGAGAGAAAAGAGGAAGAGGAGGAGACCGGAGAAGAGACCTAAAAGGGAAAGGCCACGGTTGTTCATCATTTTCCGGGGCCAAGGCTACACAAAGTGACTAGGGGCTCCCACTCCCTGCTGTAGAGGCTGTGAGCGGAGGATCTAGCCTGAGCCACGCTGAGCATCTTCCTCCCCTCCTTTCCCTTCCCTGGGGCCACATCCTGAGTTAAGGGCTGACATCCACTGGGTCAAAACCAAATCAAAAGAGGATACTTGTCCCGAGGGTCTGCCCTCCACGTCTACGTGCCGGGGCTGGCGACGAGCAGGGTGATAACTGATTTCTGCGAGTTAGTTCTCCATCCTGGGTTTTCTCCAGGATTCCAGGATCCTTTCTCTTCCTGATCTGAAGGATCAGGCACAATGCAGGAGGGGATGTTCCATAGGCTGAATACCACTCTTTTTTTTTAAGATTTTATTTATTTGTTTGACAGAGAGGGACACAGCGAGAGAAGGAACACAAGCAGGGGGAGTGGGAGAGGGAGAAGCAGGCTTCCCGCTGAGGAGGGAGCCCGATTCAGGGCTTGATCTCAGGACCCTGAGACCATGACCTGAGCTGAAGGCAGACACTTAACGACTGAGTCACCCAGGCACCCCTCAATGCCACTTTTTTTTATTGATGACAGTATCTATTGACAATATCAATGGCAACCATCCCCACTCCACATTCTTTCGTTCAGGACTGATGGAAGAATTTTAGCGAGTTTGTATATATCAGTGAGTGTACATTTGCAGCCCTAACATGGGAGCCCTCTGGGCCTTGTGAGATGAGAAAGTTTGATACTTGTTCAATAGTATTCCTTTAAAAGACTGTCTCATTAAATATATTCTCACCTCTTACACACTTACATAAAGCTGGCTTCCTGGACCATTTCTGGAACAAGCCAAAGCAAGTTTTTCCATGGTAACTGCTTAGTCAGGGAGATTGGGAAACAAAGGGAGAATGACCCTTTTTTTTTTTTTTTTTTAGATAATGACCTTCTGACTCTCTCCTTACTACTCTAAAACTTTTTAAGGAAAAGTGTGGGCATTATGATGTTCTATCTCCAAATACTTCAGGAGTCTTTCTCAAGAAGAACATTTTCTTACAGCACCAAAATAACATTATCCCCCCAATACAATTAAAAATAATTTCGTCAAATATCTGGTACACCTCTAACTTTCTCTGTTTGTAAGAGGGGAATTTGAATTAATTCTTGATGAGTTTGAAAAGCCCTCGAGAAGGAAGTGGGATTTTGAACAAGGTCTTGAATGATGACTGACACTGCCTTTGTGAGATTCTGAAATTGAAAGCATCCAGCTAAGACATGTCCCTACTCCTGACCTACAGAAACTATGAGATAGTAAATGTGTGTTGTTTTAAGATGCCAAGTATGTGGTAATGTGTTATGTGGCAATAAGTAACTAATACACACATTTGATAAAACAGCCTTGCATGTGGAAGTCATTTTATCATCCCTTTTTTTTTTTTTTAAAGATTTTATTTATTTATTTAGTAGAGAGCGAGAGACTGAGAATGAGAGGGGAGAAGGTCAGAGGGAGAAGCAGACTTCCCGCAGAGCCGGGAGTCCGATATGGGACTCGATCCCAGGACTCCGGGATCATGACCCGAGCCGAAGGCAGTTGCTTAAGCAACTGAGCCACCTAGGCGCCCTTATCATCCCTTTTTACTGAGGAGTAAACCAAGGCTCCGAGAGGCTCGTCCAAGGTACCAGTCATCTCCTTGGTTGCAAAAATAGAAACAGACTCCAACTAATGTTTGCAGAAAAGACATTTATTCGAAGAGTAGGGAATCATACTCACAGAATTGAGGGAAAGGCCAGAGTACTAGCCAGGCTTGATTGCTTGCTTGCTTGCTTGCTTTCTAGATTTTATTTATTTTTTTGACAGAGAGAGAGAGAGAGAGAGGGAGAGAACAAGCAAGGGAGCAGCAGGTAGAGGGAGAGGGAAAAGCAGACCCCCTGCTGAGCAGAGAACCCGATGTGGGGCTCGATCCCAGGACCCTGGGACCATGACCTGAGCCAAAGGCAGATGCTTAAAACTGGGCAACCCAGGTGCCCCCTAGCAACCCAGGTGTCCCCTAGCCAGGGCAGGAACAGAGGGAAATGAAGCAGCAGGAACCACGGAAGGGTCTGGTTTTGGAGGCTCTTGCCACTGTCATTAGAGGCACAGTTGTTGGGAGCAGAATAAATTGTAAACTGCTCTAGCTTCTTCACATCACCAGCTCCAGACTCAAAGTCCTTAGTGGGGGTGCCGGATCGGCTGAGCTTGGGTCAGCTTTGCGTATGTTGGTCCTCAGGATCAGCTCACAATCGGTGCTCAAAAATAGTTCATTCAGCTTATAAACAAAAGACAAATCTGGCCGGTTTGGCCAGATTGGATGGCCGGATTGTTTGGCCGATGGATGGCCGGTTCATGCCCCTAAGGCTCAGAAACTGATATGACCCTTTGCTTTAATGCAATGACATTGACAGGATTTCCCAGGATTTCCGAATGTCCCATACTGTCCCCCAGGGAGCAGGAAGTCAGAGAAGATCCAGCAGTGAAAAACTGGGAAGACTTTTAACTAGGGGTTGCAATGTCAGAAATCTGCCACCTGAGGGCACACGAGGCTCAGAAATCTACTACGGGAGCAGGAGGTTTTTGGGGGTGCAGAACTATACCGAAAGGTGGGGAAGGCTGAGGAAGTCAGCCTTGACTGGGACTCTCTGCAGGCTGGGCTCTGAGGACCCAGAGAAGAAGGAGCAGTTGTGTGGGCGCCAACAGGTTTCTCTTGTCCTTGTGGCCCTGGCTGCACCCTCTCCTTACTGCTGGGGCTTTGGGCTCCCCTGGTCTTTGCTCTGCGATCTCGAGAGAACCTTTGGACTCATTTTTATGGCATCAATTCTCCAACCGTAAACACTCCCCCTACCCCATGAACCCCAGCTCAACAATGGAGTAGAGTGCAGGGGTGGGGTAAGAGGTGTGCCTCTGGCCCTGAAAATGGGGCAGGGTTGGGATGGGCAGTAGCTTTCCCAACCTAGAGCTTGCTATGGCAATAGGGCAGGAGAAGGTAGTTTGTCTTCTCCTCTGGACTGTAACGGCCAGTTCCTAGCACCATGGCTGGAATATGGTAGCTGCTCAATAAATATTTGTTGGTTGTTGGTAATTATTTGGGATGAATAAACCATGCAGAGGGAACCAAGGCAGGTTCGGAGGGTACTCCAACTCCAAAACATTTCCTGAGTCCTTCTGCTTCTCAGCAGCCCACCATTGCCATCCTTATCCAAGCCACTGCTCTTTCTCCCTGTACCACTATGATTGCTTCTTAAGTGGTTTCCCTTGCCTCTCTTGATCCCTCGATTTATTCTGCACCCACCAGCCAATGATCTTTTAAAACCGCAAATCGGATCATGCTACTTCCCAGCTTAACATCTTCCAAAGGCTTCTCATTACACTTTGAATGAAATCCAAACTCCTTCCCCTGGCCTATGAGCTTCCATACTAGCGAGGGCATGCCTCCCTGTCTGACCTCATCTTGGACTCTCTTCCTGCGACACACTGGCCTTCAGCCTCACTGACTTTCTTCCTGTTTCTTGGACACAGTGGGTTTGCTATTGCCTTAGGACTTTTGCATGGGCTTTTCCCTCTGCCTGGAATGCTCTTCACCCAGATTCTTTGCATGGCCAGTTCTTGGTCATTCAGGTCTCTGTGTGCACGTCACCTCCTCAGAGAGGCCACTGACCATCCAGCCGAGGTTTCTCCTTCAGTCACTTCCTACCCATCCCCATTTCTAATTGTCATCATGGCACTTATCCCCGTCAACTACCTTTTCATCTGTTCCTTGCTTTCTTGACTCCTCCCACTAGATGGCAACTCCATGAGGACTGAGAGCCAGCCTGCTTACTGTATCCCCAGTGCCTACTACTAGATCGGGAGCTGGCCATAGTAGGCACTCGGTAAATATTTGTGCAAGGAACATGTGAATGAATGAACGGTGGGGAGCTCAGGAATGGGCGAGTCTACAGGCGATCATTTCGTTCCTTTGGGTGGTCGTGGGTGTGGGACTGGTGGTGGCCAAGGCCTCCTCTGACCCTGAGACCTAGAGGAAGCCAGAGCATTTGGGGTTCTGGTGGAAGTAGCAGTCAGGCTAGGGGGTGGTGAAGCAGGCAGGGTGTATTTGCCGAATTGAATGAATGTGGGTTTTCTTTACATATCATTCTTACTTTCGGAAAAAGCAGTGGGCAGAAATCTGATCTTTAAGACAGAGAAGTCGGGGAATGGTTATTTGCACTGTAAAAGGAATCCAGGCTTTGTAAAAGGGAGTAGGCAGAGGCTTGCTTAGCTCTTTCTCAAATAGCTTGGGGAAGGCTCAGGGGACTCGAGCCCATCCATTAGTTTGGTTACTGGGTGTTTTCAACACTGGATATTTATAGAGTGCTGTCCAGATACCCTTATGGCTATATGAAACTTGCATTTACAGGTAATACACTCTCCTTGTAGGAATTTCTTCTTCCTGAAAATAAGAGGTTGCGACGACATCACAGTGACTGTGGTCTGTATTAGAAAAACCAGGGTCATTGAGACCAAGCTAGACTGGGAGAACTAGAAACAGTCCATGCCAGGGGCCCATCTCTCATCACAGGGAGGCCCTTTCTGAATATTTTACTTATTGTTGCGGTTCTCAAACTAGGCTCAGCGTGGCTGGTGTTCCGCAAGTTGGATCCAGGTGTTCTGCCCTGGAAATCCAGTAATAGCCATCTTGTCCTACTTCAAAGAAAAAAAAATTGGTAGCATTTTCTCACTGTGAAGGTTTTTCCAATTTTTCCCCCCTTCGATCTTTGGTGCCTGCCATTCTGGACTCTGTCAGATCTAGCAGAGCATGAATTGCATAGTTGTTTTAATATGTTATTATTTCATCATGTGTTGCTGAGAGTATCATTTCTTCCGGGGGCTCGGAGTCAGTCTGAGAACCACTCTCTTAGAGTCTCCATTATTGGAGCCCTCTGTGCCTCCATTTTTCCCATGTCTAAGGCGAGCGTGATAATAATAGCATCGGGCAGTTTTATGAGGATTGATGAGTTACTTTATGGCAAAGGCTTTGAAGAAAACTTGGCACCTAGTAAATGCTGTATAAGTGCTTGCTGTTAAAATTACGAAAAGGATAGCAGCTGAATTAGATCATCTTTATGACCCCTTCCTGCTCTGATGTCTTATAAGTTAAAGAATTCAATAACTGAGTGTTTCCCATGTGCCTAGCACTAGCTCATGTTTCCTATCTATGGAATAAGAGACTGGAATCATTTTTAAGGACCGGAAAGACAATTGCACTAGAAGAGATCCTATGTGTAAGGTGCTGATGCTGAGGAGCAAAAAAAAAGGGGGGAGTCTGCGGGGGTCTCTTTCCTCCAGCAACCAGCAGTGGAATTCAGGAGGCAGGAAGAACACAGCAGCCATACACAAGGGTGGCGGAGGCCTGCGGGGCTGAGTGAACCCAGAGATGGACCCAGATTAGCACATTTCTACAGCTTACTTGGTTGGTGTCCAAGTTTGTTTTCATTCCAAAATAAAACGAAGGACAAAGCCTTGCATTCCAAAATATAAAAATTTATAATGCATGTAGATGCACGCAAATTTTAAAATTTCTTTTTTAAAAAGGATTTTATTTATTTATTTGAGAAAGGGGGGGGAGAGAGGACGAGTGGGGGGAGGGGCAGAGGGAGATGCAGACCCCCCAGGGAGCAGGACTGGATCCCAGGACCCTGGGATCATGACCGGAGAGGAAGGCAGATGCTTAAGATGCTTAAGGGACAAAGCCACCCAGGCAGCCCCCCCCTTTTTTAAAGACAAATTTCAAAATTTCATAATTTCTTTTTCTCAATTGTTTTTTGTATTTCAGTATACGGCCCATGAACGTATTATTCTAAGGGGTAAATGGCAGATACTGGCCTTAGGTTGGAGAGGAAATTTTTTTTTTAAAGATCTTATTTATTTATTTGGGAGACAGAGAAAGAAAGCTAGAGAGCACTAGTGGTAGAGGAGGACCAGGATCCCCACAGAGCAGAGAGCCCAAGGCAACCCATCCCAGGACCCCGGGATCATGACCAGAGACAAGGCAGCTGGTAAACAGACTTAACCATCGAGGAGCCCCAGGAGAGGAAATTTTGATAGTGGTGAGAACACCGGCTACTTGAAGCAAGAAGTCAGGTGAAGAGGCCCCAAAGCTCAAATAATAGGCCAGGCTGGCATAACTGAGAATCATACATGGCAGAAAAATTTGACCCTTTCTCATTTCCCATTTTCGAACATTTTTCTATCTGAGCCTTAAAATCCTGTGAGAAAGACAAGGCAGATAATTTTATCCCTATTTTTTTTTAAAGATTTTATTTATTTATTTGAGAGACAGAGAAAGCGAGAGAGAACATGAGAGGAGAGAAGGTTAGAGGAAGAAGCAGACTCCCGGTGGAGCCGGGAGCCTGATGTGGGACTCAATCCTGGAACTCAAGGATCATGACCTGAGCCGAAGGCAGTTGCTCAACCAACTGAGCCACCCACCCTTATCCCTATTTTTAAAATATTTTATTTTTATTTTATTTTAGTAGCGTCTCTTAAAATTGCCATTTTAGGGGCACCTGGCTGGCTCAGTGGATAGGGAGTGCCACTCTTGATCTCAGGGTTGCAGGTTCAAGCCCCACTGTGGGTGCACATATTACTTAAAAATAAAATCTTGGGGCGCCTGGGTGGCTCAGTGGGTTAAAGCCTCTGCCTTCGGCTCAGGTCATGATCTCAGGGTCCTGGGATTGAGCCCTGCTTGGGCTTCCCACTCAGTGGGGAGTTGGCTGGAGGTTTCTCTCGCCCTCTGCACCCCCTTCCCCCCACCTGCTCCTGTGCATGTGCTGTCAAATAAATCTTTTTTAAAAAAGTTTTTGTTTTCTAGATTTTTTTTTATTTGAGAGAGAGAGAGAGAGCGCACAAGTGTGGGTGGGGGTGTTAGGGGAGGAGCAGGGGGAGAGGGAGAAGCAGATTCCCTGCGGAGCAGGGTGCAGAGGAGGTCCGCTGCATCCATTGCATCCGGGGCCTCCTCTAGGATGATGCCCTGAGCTGAAGGTAGACCCTTAAAGGACTGAGCCACCCAAGTGCTTAAAAAAAAAAAAAAAAAAAAAAATCTTAAAAAAAAAAAAAATCTTAAACCACCCCCCCAAGTTCCCATTTTATAGATGAGGCTCCAAGAGAGTAACGATTTACCAAAGTATATAGCTTGTAATTATATATGGCTGATAAGTGATAGAAATCGATTTTCCTAATTCCTCCCCTCTCTTCCTTGCCTTAAGCTCTGTCCTGGGTTTAGGAATCCAAGTGGGGATTTGGCAAAGCCCAAGAGTTGGGCTTTGAAGGGCTAGAATGTAGAAGGCGCGGAGGAGTGGGGTGCAGAAGAGGCTGCCAAAGGAAGGAGGAAGGAGAAGCTACAGGTGTGGTTGAGGGAACCGCTGGTCAGGCCTCCAAGGAAAACCAGGCAGGCTGCCCTCTTCGAAGCTCTGGGACAATGGCAGTCATTCCAAAGTCAGACTCACCTACATTCTGGGAATTAGCCTTCTTCCCCTTTATGGCTATACCATGTTTCAAACCCTTTAAGGGTTAAAGCAGCTTCCACATGATTTTCCCATCGCCCAGGTAACTTGGGTTGCTGCTTTGTGCTAGAAAACATGGGAAATAAGTAAAAGTCCCAAACAATTTTTCAGCATGTGCACCTAGCCATGCACCCCCCCCCTTACCCCCACCCTCAACAGGGAAGCACAACCCGTAAGGTAAAAGGCGCCCGGGGAGGGGCTCTGCACACCTGCAGGTGCGGGGGAAGGGCTGCCCAGAGAGGGAGGGGGAGAGGGGCCAGTGGGAGCGAGAAGTAGGGGGGACGCCCCTCCCTTCAATCCCCCTCTTGGGCTCCCGGTGCAGCAGGTTCACGTCGGGCCCGAGCCCCAGAGGGTTGGGGGAGGAGGAAACAAGTGGCGTGTGGGGAAGCAGGCCGCACACACCTGGCGCCCGGTGGAATGAAATCTTAATTAATTATTAAACTGAGTTCCCGCGGGAGAGAGCAGGGCCGCGGCGGCTGGGTGGGAATGGCAGGGTGGGGGCTGGGGGAGGGAGGAAGGGAAGAGGAGTGAGGAGTGGGCGCAAGGCATCGGTTCGGCCCCGGGGGACCCCGGCCGGAAGGAAGCCGACCCTCCTTGCTCCGGGCGGGGGCTGGTCTCCGAAAGACCGAGTGCGTCGGCCGGCGCGCCCGGGGACCCCTGGGTGAGGGTGGGCGGAGAACGCCGCAGGAGGCAGCAGGGGGGTGGAGGGAAGGGGCAGCGGGCGGGACGGCCCCCTCCTTCGGGGTCTTGATCCTAGAACAGAAGCCGCTTGTTTTCCCCGGACCGGGGGGAGGGAGCGGCGGGAGAGAGCAGGGGGAGCGCGGAGGGAGGGGCGCTGCTCCGGCTCCCCGACCCCGGCGGGGCTCGTCGGAAGGGGAGTGAGCCCCTGCGCGGGGCTCGGAGGCGGAGGGGGAGGGGGCGCCCAGACAATAGGAGCTTGTGCCTTTAAGGCGGGGAGTCCGGGAGCCGGCGGGGAGGGGACTTCTGGATCCGGGGTAGAGGGCGGCTGCGCTGGCCAGCAAGGAGGGGGCGCGGGCCGGGCGGACTGCGGACGGCGGGAGGGACGGCCGGGACGCGCGGGCACGGAGCAGGACCGCGGGACGGCCGGC
>CM052807.1:62398489-62434382 GCA_028533885.1 Nasua narica | reverse complement strand
CAGTCCCTACCCTCACAAAGTTTATCGTCAGAGGGGTGGGGACACACGTTGAACAAGGGGCAGTTTTGTTGTAATTGTGGTAAGTGCTATGGAGGAAACGCACAGAGGGTAAACGGGCCCAAACACAGGGTGGATGGGGGAGCCGGGACATCTTCCCTGAGGAAGTTCCTTCTAGGCCGTGACCCGAGGAAGAAGTTGAATTTGGCCTATGCGGTGTGTGTGGTGCGAGTGTGACGGGGAACGGGGAACGATGTGGAAAGAGATTCCCTTTTGTATAGAGGTCGCTGATTGGCGGCTCACATGCCGAGTTCATTCCATAGACGTGATTTATTTGGCTTGCAGGGTTGAAAAATGTGATTTACTTGCCAACACTTAAAAATCAGGAGCTGTCACGTTTAAACGTATCATTTTTTTCAGCTTCTGCTAAAAATGAGAAGATCGGGCTCCTCCGGGGAGCTCTCTGCTAGCGTGGGGTGCTGCGTGCCCCCGTTGCGCTGGGCGGGGGGCACCCTGTAGTTCCTCCCACATCTCCCGAGCAGGAGGTGCCTTTGCTCATTCACACAGACGCTTGAGTTCGTCACCACCCACGAATCAGTGCTTTTTAGGGAAGAGGTGAATGTTTAAGTGTAGTGCTTGGGGGTCAGGCCGATCTGGGTTCGAACCTCGATTCTGACACCTCTGTGGCTCCTTGATCTCAGGCCAGTTCCCTCCCGGCCTCTGTGTCCCGTTCCCTGGGCTGTTGAAGGGGGCCACCATGGTCTTCCTCTGGGATTCTGTGTGAGTGGTGTGTCATCTGAAGGGCTTAGCTTGGCCCTGGAAGTGCTTGGTTTATGATAGCTGCCGGCGGTGGCAGGGCGGGATGTGATGGCGGTGGTAACACCAACTCGTTCCTTTCTCTCAGCAGCATGTCGTGGTTTAGTGGCCTCCTGGTCCCCAAAGTGGATGAACGGAAAACAGCCTGGGGTGAGCGCAATGGGCAGAAGCGCCCGCGCCGCGGGACCCGGACCGGTGGCTTCTGCGCGCCCCGCTACATGAGCTGCCTCCGGGAGGCCCAGCCCCCGAGTCCCAGCCCCGCCGCTCCCCCTCGGTGCCCCTGGCAGGACGAGGCCTTCATCCGGAGGGGCGGCCCAGGCAAGGGCACGGAGCTGGGGCTGCGGGCGGTGGCCCTGGGCTTTGAGGACGCGGAGGCGACGGCAGCGGTCGGGGTGGCCGAGGTGGCCCCCAACGGGAGCCCCAGGCACCGGCGGTCGTGCTGGCGGCGTCTGGCCCAGGTGTTCCAGTCGAAGCAGTTCCGCTCGGCCAAGCTGGAGCGCCTGTACCAGCGGTACTTCTTCCAGATGAACCAGAGCAGCCTGACGCTGCTCATGGCCGTGCTGGTGCTGCTGACGGCGGTGCTGCTGGCCTTCCACGCGGCGCCCGCCCGCCCGCAGCCCGCCTACGTGGCCCTGCTGGCCTGCGCCGCCGCCCTCTTCGTGGCGCTCATGGTGGTGTGCAACCGGCACAGCTTCCGCCAGGACTCCATGTGGGTGGTGAGCTACGTGGTGCTGGGCATCCTGGCGGCCGTGCAGGTGGGGGGCGCCCTGGCGGCCGACCCCCGCAGCCCCTCCGTGGGCCTCTGGTGCCCCGTGTTTTTCGTCTACATCACCTACACGCTCCTGCCCATCCGCATGCGGGCGGCTGTCTTCAGTGGCCTGGGCCTGTCCACCCTGCATCTGATCTTGGCCTGGCAGCTCAACCGTGGGGACGCCTTCCTCTGGAAGCAGGTGGGTGGTCTGGGAGGTGGGCCTTGGGGCACCCGGCCGGGAATGCCAAGGGGTCTGGTGAGGGAGGGTGGGTGGGGTCACAGGTGTCCAAGGGGAGGGCCGCACAATGGGAGGTCAGGCTTCAGGAGTTGGCTCCATCTGGGATCTGGAGCAAGAGGGAGGGCTCCCGGGACACGGGCCCCAGTGTGCCCCTCTTTAGCCTGAGGTCCTTGAAATAGCGGAGCCCATAGACAGGGGGGAGCACCAGAGGTGGGAAGGCCCCGGGCCCCGAGCAGGGCCGAGAGGGCAGTGTTGGCTACGTCGTGCCTTGGCATCTCTGGCCCCAAGTTGATCCCTGAGACTCAGGCCCCAGTGCCGTCCCTGAAAAGCAGCTCCAGGTAGCGACCTGGAGGGATGGAGCAGGGTTTCGATGAAGTTAATCAGGGAGGAGTTGCTTCTCCCCTGGACCAAGGCCATCTCTGAGAGGACAGGGAGGGTGACGAAGGGGATCAGTTTTCTCTGGGGCTGGGCGTGGTTTGAGTGGAGTTGGACTGTAGAAAAGCGGGGCCTCGGGGGCGGATCTCCTCCGCACGCCCCCCCACGCCATCCTCCCACTGAGCACCGGGGCTCTGGCAGCCCTGTCTTGAGCTTCTCTGCCCATGCTGGCTACTGCATCCGGGTTCTGTGTGCTGCGTGGGGTGGGGCTTGCCAGCACGCTGTTGAGAGAGAAATCAAGGCCTGGCCGCGGGCGGACCTGCTTCGTCCAATGGGCGGACTTCTTCTCTGTGAGTTCTTAGACAATGAACCCCACTTCTCCCAGCCTTTATTTCCCAGTCTGTAAAACCGTGATAAAAATAGTAGCTACCTCATGATGTTGCTGTCAGGGCCCCACCCTCTCCCAGTGTGGATTCGAACCGACGGGGCAGGGCTCTCACCTGGGGGGAGGGAGTGCTGTAGGGGCTGGCACCCAGGGAAGGGCCTTCCCCGAAGTCCCTTTCAGAGAGACAAGAGCATGTCGAGTCTGCCATCTGGGGTCCTTGGAGCCGAGACCAGGAGGTCGTGCCTGACTGATCCTTCAGGGCACAGCTCCAACCAGCATACCTCACGACCTCTGTCGTCCTCTGTCAGCAGCCTGACTTTGAGGGTGCTGTCATCTGTCTTGCTCAAGTTTCGAGGGAGTCCCGCCTCTGCCTTGCCTCTGCCTTGCCTAGGGCTTGTGGCCTGTAGCCCACCCTAGCCGCACCCACAAAGAGGAAGTTGCCTGGGGCTCCCAGGGTGAGAAGCTGGGTGCTCTGGCGTGATGCCCTTCTCCACCCAGCTCATGCTCTGAACAGAATGTACCTTTTTAAAAGTAACTTTATAGCCCATTTGTTTGTGGAGCACGCACCCACAGGGCAGTCCGATCTCTTAAAGGCCCCAGGTCTTTCTGCCTCTGCTGGCCCCCCGCTTGTCACCAGGGTAACTAGCACCCTGGGCCTTGGAGTTGGTCCACCCTCCTGGGGAAGGAGGAGCTTGGAGGTGCTGCCTCCCTTCCCTCCCCACCTCTCTGGCTGGCCAGGGGCGAGTGGGTGTCTCTTCTCTGCTCTTAGCTGGCGTGGAGCCCAGGGCCTGATCGGGGAGGCGCAGGCCCATGGGACCAGGACTCTGCCAGCCTCCTGCCTCCCCAGGGGCACCCAGTCGCAGCCTGACCCAGTAGATCTCAGCAGGCGTGTTCTTAGGGTGAGCAGGGAGAGTCGGCCCTGTCCCTGTGCCCGTCCTCAGAGCCACGGTTGCCCATACGCCTTCTCAGAACCGAGAAGGATTGATTCCCCGTGTCCAGTTGGCCTATGCGTGTCTGGATGGCATGGGGCCATGGCCTCCTCTCTAGGCTGCTTGTGCAGCCCCTTCCAGATCCAGCCCTGCTCACGCTCATGGGAAGGAGCCTTCGTTCTCCTCTGACCCGCTCGTTCAGACGCACTGAGCAGTTTCACCCAGTGACCCTGGCCCCGCCTGGAGTCTCCCAGGGTGCCCTGGCATCCTTTTTTTCTCACAGTTGGATAGGGGTCTGCGTACAGATCTATTTTGGTCTCTCATCCCCCTTCCCTTTCCCTCCCCCCGTGACTCACTTTTTCCTCTTGGTCTCCTGGGGCCAGGAAGGGAAGTTGCCTGGTTAACCCCCCCCTCCTTCTCCCCTACTGGGGGCTATTCTTAGACATCCCTAAGGGAGATAGTGTGCCCCCATCTTCACCCCTGCTGCTGGGAGGGGGGCCTAGGGAGCTGGACTGGGAAGGAAAGCTAGGAGGCCAGTCCTAGAGGGTCAGAGCGAGAAATGGCTTGGGGGTTTGCTGAGCTTACCCTTCCATTTTACCTAAGAAAAATGGAACTGAGGTCCCAGAGATTAAGTGACAGTGCCCAAGTTTGCAGGACTAGTTCTGGTTCTGGGCAAAGCCCAGAATTCCTGGCTTCCAGTTGGTGCTCTTTCCCTCCCTTGTCCCCAAACCAGAGCCCTGCCCAGCCAACTCTGGGGCGGAGCCACAAGTGTCAGGTTAACCCTTGAATTTCCAGAAACACCGAGGCCAGTTTTCCTTAGACTTGCTCTCTGGTGAGAGCTACTGTTGCTGAGGAGGCCTGACCGTCGTGAGATTGGGGTCCCAGGGCATCAAGAATTGGGGGTGCCAGGGCACGGTGGCAACCCTTCCCAGGTGGAAGGGAAGGTCCCATGGTAGTAGAACTGAGGATTCCCAAGCCTCGGCTCTGAGGCTGGGCAACAAGAGCTTGGGTGAATGGAGTGAGTAGGAATCTTGGAAATCTGGAATGTACTGTGCGGTAAGGTTTGGACACAGGCTTTGAAGTCTGACTGTCTTGGATTCAAGTCCCACACCAGCCACTATTAGCTGTGTGTGATCTTGGGTGATATTGGGACTGAGCTTGGGTGGCTCAGTTGTTAAGCGTCTGCCTTCGGCTCAGGTCGTGATCCCAGGATCCTGGGATCGAGCCCCACATCGGACTCCCTGCTCTGCGGGAAGCCTGCTTCTCCCTCTCCCACTCCCCCTGCTTGTATTCCCTCTCTCGCTGTGTGTCTTTCTGTCAAATAAATAAATAAAATCTTAAAAAAAAAGTCAATACTAAATAGGCAGCCAACAAATTAGTTCCGATAATAGTAATAATAAAGTTATGTTAGAATACGGAGGGATCTTAGAGATCTTATTGGCCCCTCTCCAGGTTCTAAATGAGCATACAGAGGGCCAGAGAGATGAGATGGCTTGTCCTGGGCATTCATAGGAGGGTATAGAGCTCAAGGCTCCTGGGTATTGTCCTATGAGAACCACATGCAGAAGGAGCAGCGTTTGTTCTTTGTCGGGGCTGATTGTGGGGCAGGAAATCATAGCGTGCTGGGCGCAGGCCCCATGACCCCCCTTGCCCTGAGTGGTGCTTCTGCTGCCAGGAGTTGTGCAAAGGTTCTAGCTGTGCAGCGATCCAGGCAAGGGGCCGGAGTCCTGTGGGAGAAGGGGGAGATGTGTCATAGACAGGGGTTGAGACGGCTTGAGGACAGACAGGGCACGGGATCCTGGCTTCCTCCCTGAGGGAACGCATCCCCAGAGAGCCTGGCGGGTTGCACCTGTGTGTTGTGGGGGTGGGGTGGTCACTGTCTGCCTCCACGCCCTCTTGCAGCTGGGTGCCAACATGCTGCTTTTCCTCTGCACCAACGTCATTGGCATCTGCACGCACTACCCGGCCGAGGTGTCTCAGCGCCAGGCCTTCCAGGAGACCCGCGGGTACATCCAGGCCCGGCTGCACCTGCAGCATGAGAACCGGCAGCAGGTGGGGCTGCCCCCCGCCAGGGTCTTTCCGCTCCCCGCCCCAAAGAACCCACACACTGGGTCCGCCACCCGGCCCCACTCCGCGGAAGGAGTGCGGATGCTTCCCTGATGGTGCGGCACACGGGCCCTGTGACGGTGGGGTTCCTGTCCTGCCTGAGGCGGGGAGAGGGGTGACGGAGCACGAGTGAGGGCTGAGGCGTGTGTCTGCTGTAGGTTCTCCTGGGCGCGGTCTGGAAAGGCGGCTCAGGGCTCCAGAGGGCTGTGGGAGGGCCCTGGGTGGCAGAGGCCTCGGGAGGGGTCACAGCGTGAGGCCGAGAAACCTGCTGAACCGCTGGTCTAGGAACGGCTGCTGCTGTCCGTGTTGCCCCAGCATGTTGCCATGGAGATGAAAGAAGACATCAACACAAAGAAAGAAGACATGATGTTCCACAAGATCTACATCCAGAAGCACGACAATGTCAGGTAGGGTGGGGGTGGGAGGAGGCCAGGAGGGCTGGGGGACCTGGGGGTCTTTGAGGGCCATGTGGTCCTTCCGTCTTCTGCCGTTGTCCACAGCATCCTGTTTGCGGACATCGAAGGCTTCACCAGCCTGGCGTCCCAGTGCACGGCGCAGGAGCTGGTCATGACCCTGAACGAGCTCTTCGCCCGGTTTGACAAGCTGGCTGCGGTGAGGGGGCATGGGGTGGGGGGGCGGGGAGAGCCCAGCGTTACTGGGGTGGCCTGGCACGGAGGGGACAGATGGTGACTCGGTGAGGGAGCTGGGCGGGCGAGAGAGTGAGAGCGACTCTCCTCAACTCTCCCCTTTAGGAAAATCACTGCCTGAGGATCAAGATCTTAGGGGACTGCTACTATTGTGTGTCGGGGCTGCCGGAGGCCCGGGCAGACCACGCCCACTGCTGTGTGGAGATGGGGGTGGACATGATCGAGGCCATCTCGTAAGCAGCGCCCCTCCCAGGCTCCCTGGAACCGAGGGTGCCTCAGCCGACTCATACGCTTTGATGTGTCCTCAGGACGTTTTCTCGGTTGTGAATAGTCCACTATTTCTCTGTCTCCGAGATCTGTCCCCGGGGAGGGGACTGGATCCTTCTTCAGCCTGTGCAGCTTAGACCCCAGCCAGCCCGGCAGGCCCGGGGAGCCAGCGTGAGGGGATCTGGGCTGGCGTGAGTGCCGGCTGAGCAGGTCTGAGGGGAGCATGGGGACTCAGTTTCTAGCTCAGTTCCACAGGATGCTGCGGGGCCACAGCTGGTGAAGACACTTCTCAGACATTTGTCCCTGAGACCCAGGCAGCCTTGTGCCGGTGTCTAGCCAGAGGCTGTAGTCTCGTGCCCCACGTCTGTGTCTGTCCCCGTCTGGCTCCGAGGGGAGTGAAGGGCCCGAGCTCTGGGCTGGGAGCGGGGGGAACCATGCCAGGAGCTGAACCGAAGCCGCCTCCTCCCAGGCTGGTGCGCGAGGTGACAGGTGTGAACGTGAACATGCGCGTGGGCATCCACAGCGGGCGTGTGCACTGTGGCGTCCTCGGCCTGCGGAAATGGCAGTTCGACGTGTGGTCCAATGACGTGACGCTGGCCAACCACATGGAGGCCGGGGGCCGGGCCGGGTGAGTGTGGGGGCCGGGTGGTGAGGGGCGGGAGCGAAGGGGGCACGTCGGTCTCACCCCCTGTCCCCTCGCAGCCGCATCCACATCACCCGGGCCACGCTGCAGTACCTGAATGGGGACTACGAAGTGGAGCCCGGCCGCGGCGGTGAGCGGAACGCCTACCTCAAGGAGCAGCACATCGAGACCTTCCTCATCCTGGGAGCTAGCCAGAAACGGGTCAGGCTGGCGGCTGGCGGGCTGGGGGGAGGCAGATGTGGGGAGCAGACAGACCTCAGCTCTGGGCCCCTTTTCTGATCGTGCGCCCGGCCACCTTCACAGAAAGAGGAGAAGGCCATGCTGGCCAAGCTGCAGCGGACGCGGGCCAACTCCATGGAAGGGCTGATGCCGCGCTGGGCCCCCGACCGCGCCTTCTCCCGGACCAAGGACTCCAAGGCTTTCCGTCAGATGGTGAGACGCCTGCGGCACCAGGGCCCAAGGCCTCACTTTCCTGACATTCTGTGCTCCCTTCCCCCTTCTGCCTTCCTTCTTGTGGCTCATACATCTCCACGCATGACTTCTGGTATGGGTGGCAGGAGGAGTGACCTCATATGGGGGGTCCCAAGGCCCCCAAAGTACACGGGGGGATCCCTCAGCATCCTATTGAGCATGGGGAAGGGATGACGGAGGCCAAGGTGGTCTGCCCTTCACCTCACTTGCACACTTTGTCTCTTTCTCCAGGGCATTGATGATTCCAGCAAAGACAAGTAAGTCAGGTTATTGAGGAGGGAGGGAGGAAGAGGAAGGAAGAAGGCGCTTGCACCCTGGGTCAGGGTGGCAGGGAGCCGAGACCCCCTCTCTCCTGGACCTTAGCCGTGCCCTGTGGGAGCAGGGCCCACACACCCGCTCACTCTACTCTTGGGTGCTGTCCAGGCCTGTCCCTTCTCGCTGCCTTTCACGGGGCAGTGCTCATGCCCCCGGTGAAGCCATGTCCCCTGCCCTTAGCCGGGGTGCCCAAGATGCCCTGAACCCCGAGGATGAGGTAGATGAATTCCTGGGCCGCGCCATCGATGCCCGCAGCATCGACCAGCTACGGAAGGACCACGTACGCCGCTTCCTGCTCACCTTCCAGAGAGACGATCTTGAAAAGAAGGTTTGGGGGATTTGAGGGCAGAGGGACGAGGGCCAGGTGAGGAGGGGCAGTCCAGGCAGGGAAGGCCGAGCACAACTGAGGGAACGGCAGAGTTATTTTGGGAATGGGGGTGGGGGCCGACCACAGGGCACAGGTGGGATTCCTCTCAACTGGGCTACTGCTTCCCCTCCCTGAGCCCCCCGGTACTGCCCCACTGCCCCCGGGGCAGAGCCCAGCACCCAGCTCAGCCTCCTCTCCCTCAGTACTCACGGAAGGTGGACCCCCGTTTCGGAGCCTACGTGGCCTGTGCGCTGTTGGTCTTCTGCTTCATCTGCTTTATCCAGCTCCTCGTCTTCCCACAGTGAGAGCCCTTCCCCTCCTCACTCGGCTTCTCTTCCCTCCACCACTTCCCAGAACCTTCCTAAACACCCATGGAAGCTCACGGTCCCTGGAGCCCGCACCCTGCCCATCCGGGGAGTGGGACGAGGACGCCCAGGTATTCCGAGTGACGTTTTTCCCGGCCCTCTTCTGCCACAGCTCCACCGTGATGCTTGGGATCTATACCAGCATCTTCCTGCTGTTGCTGGTCACTGCGCTGACCTGTGCCGTGTCCTCGTGTGGCTCTGTACGTTGGCGGTTCTTCCAGGGCTGGTCGGGGAGGGCTGGCTGGCTGGGGTGGTAGGGAGTCCCGCCGGGAGAGGGAGGAGGAGGCCAGGCCTCCCTGCCGCTGGGCCCCATCCCTGGTTGGCCTTACCCCTTGGCTGGCATCGTCTCTAACTCTCTGTCCCTTGCCCGTCTGCAGCTCTTCCCCAAGGCTCTGCGCCGTCTTTCCCGCAGCATCGTCCGCTCTCGGGCACACAGCACCGTGGTTGGCATCTTTTCGGTCTTGCTCGTGTTCACCTCTGCCATCGCCAACATGGTAAAGGCCCAGTGGGGATCCTTCCACCCTGTGTCTGTGCCGAGCACTGCTCCGGGCCCTGGGGGTAGGCAGAGGAAGAAGACCCATGTCCTGCCCACCAAGAGCTGGTTATCCCAAAGGAGGGGATGACATTAACTCCAGTCCCTCTCTTTCCTTGCTCTCTGCACCTCCTGTCACCCTCCGTGGGAACTTTGACCTCCAGGGTATAAGGCACTGGGACGTGGCCCTCGTAACCGCCCCCCTCCATGCTCGCCCCCAACTCTTGCAGTTCACCTGTAGCCACACCCCCATACGGACCTGTGCAGCCCGGACGCTGAATGTGACACCCGCTGACATCACCGCCTGTCACCTGCAGCAGCTCAATTACTCTCTGGGCCTGGACGCTCCGCTGTGTGAGGGTGCCGCTCCCACTTGCAGCTACCCTGAGGTGTCCAAGCCGTGCTCGGGCGAGATGGGGGTGGGGGCGGGCCTGATCAGTGCTAGTTATTGACTCCTCTGCTTCAGGCCCGGCGATGGGCACTGGGGGCCCAGTTTTCACCAGAGTCCCTGCTGGGGGAGCAGCTCGGGGCCTCCGTGCGGTGTGGGGTGGGGTGCGGAGGCCGAAGGAGCTTTGGGTTTGAGGTCATGGAGGTGGGTGCGGGGCTCTTCCTGCTTGGGGTCAGGGTGCCGTGGCTTCTGCCTTCATCCAACACCGCCTCTGCCGTCGCCCCCCAGTACTTCGTTGGAAACATGCTGCTGAGTCTCTTGGCCAGCTCTGTCTTCCTGCACATCAGCAGCATCGGGAAGTTGGCCATGATCTTTGTCCTGGGGCTCATCTATTTGGTGCTGCTTCTGCTGGGCCCCCCAGCCACCATCTTTGACAACTATGACCTGCTGCTTGGTGTCCATGGCTTGTGAGTTTATCCTCAGCCCCTTCAATCCCCTAGGAGCTTCCTGACCCCGCTGGTCACTCTGGTGCCCAGGCCTCTTATGCCCTTGGAAGGCCACCACTCACCCTCTCACCTGTGGGCGAAGAGAAGGCCGCGGAGGAGCTCCCAGCATATGACTGCACAGTCGCCCCCAAGGAAACCCCAGTCCTGGGAAGTCCCTGTGTCTTTAGGCCAGACATTTAAAAAAATTCCCTCTCTCATTTGTATGGTTCCTTTGTATGCGTTCTCTTAACCACCTGTAGGTCACATAGCTGCTTGGAGGCAGAGCCCTGGCTAGGAACCAAAACTGACTCTGCTTAGGGCCACCAGCACACTGGCTTTTCCTCTGCAAACCCATCCCGTGTGATGTGGGGCCATAGCTTGGTGTGGTGGGAAAAGCCTCTGGAGTCACTTGGGTTTGAATCCCGCTCTGCCGCTCATTGGCTGTGTGACATGGGACAGGCGAGTTAACATCTCTGAGCCTCAGTTTCCTCATCCGTAAAATGGCAGTGGTGCCCGCATCATGGGCAGTTGTAAAGATGATGGTAACTCACATTCGTCGGAGCCTTGCTGCACGACAGGTGCCACGCTGGGCCTTTTGCGCGCGTTATTTAGATCTCGTCCCTCTTTTACTGGTGAGGAAACAGGCCTGGACTTAAGCCACTTGTTCCGGGTCACACGGCAGGCGAGTGGAAGAGCTGGGGGCGGAACCCTCTCTTAACCTCGCTCTTAACGAGTTCCTGTGGGCCAGAGCCCCGGCCCTGCGCCTGATTTCGTGCTCCCTGTCTCCCCTCCCCCCGCCCCACACCCAGCAACCGGAGAAGAACCGGTGACTTTGTTTCTTGTATCTTCCCTCCAGGGCTTCTTCCAACGAGACTTTCGAGGGGCCGGACTGGTGAGTGAAGGCTCCGGGGCGGGGAAGGGTAGGGCTGCCACGGGCCTCTTTCGGACACCAGACACCGAGCTCGCCTCTGCTCCCCTCAGCCCAGCTGCCGGGAGGGTGGCGCTCAAGTACATGACCCCCGTGATTCTGCTGGTGTTTGCACTGGCGCTTTATCTGCACGCCCAGCAGGTGGAATCGACTGCCCGGCTGGACTTCCTCTGGAAACTGCAGGTGGCCGGGAGGAGGGGGGGGCCTCTAGGGGCGGGGAGGGTCCCGAGGACAGAACCTGGGCTGAGCCAGAAATGCGGCTCGCTTGCGGGCCGAGGCGCCGGCTGCCCAAGCCCACCGTGGCCCCAGACCTTCTCCGCGCCCATCCCCTAACCCCTTCCTCGTCCTGTCCCGGCCCCTGGCACCCCTTGGCCTGTTCTTTAGGTCTCCTCCGTCCATGCCCTTCTTCTCCCCCGGATTCCCTCTGATGCCGGGCTCCAGGCCTTGGCCGCTGGACCCACCCCTTGTGACTGTTGGGCAGTGGGTGATGGGCGTGGTGTCCACAGGCGACAGGGGAGAAGGAGGAGATGGAGGAGCTCCAGGCCTACAACCGGAGGCTGCTGCACAACATTCTGCCCAAGGACGTGGCTGCCCACTTCCTGGCCCGGGAGCGCCGGAACGATGAGCTCTACTATCAGTCGTGTGAGTGCGTGGCCGTCATGTTTGCCTCCATTGCCAACTTTTCGGAGTTCTATGTGGAGCTGGAGGCAAACAACGAGGGCGTCGAGTGCCTGCGGCTGCTCAACGAGATCATCGCTGACTTCGATGAGGTACTTGTCTGGTGGGCTGCTGCTGGCAGAGCAGCTGGGGGGGACTAGGGGAGTGGGGGGACCTTTGGACGGGAAGGGCAGGATGGGAGGGGTAGCTGGATCGGGAGGGGGAAGGGAGGTTTGACAGGACCCAGAGACGTCGGGGTCGGAGTCAGGGAAGGTACGGCGGAGACAAGGCCAAGGACCCACCAGGGTGTCCGAGGCAGCGAGGTCGGCCTCATGGGGCAGGGTCGTCACTGCTGGGGAGCCAAGGACATGAGGATCTGTGGAGACGACAGGCTAGGTACCAGGTGGAGGTCACCTGGTGAAGGAGGAGGCAGTCTGTGGGCAGAACCCCTTGAGCCCAAGTAAGCAAGATGGGGCTCTGAATAGAGAAAATGGAAGCAAGCTCCCTCCAGAGTATCCAGGTCGGGTATGGGCCATTCGCCGCCCTGGAGCCAAGTCACTTCTTCACTCTGGCGCTGTGTCCCACAAAGTGACGGTCAGAGTAACTGATGGCTGATATCCTTTCTGTGGCTCCGGATTCTGTGAGGGCGCTTGTGCCCCTGAGCTGACGCTCTGAGCGCCGGTCGTGGCCTGGGGTCCTGCCTGGTGATGGAGGCCTGCGTTCCTGGCTCCTCGGTCCTGCCTTGAGAACAGCAGCTGGAAGGCGGGAGGCTCACTCCCTCAGAGGAGGGCAGCTGTCGGAACAGGGCAGGGGGAAGAGGCCAAGGCAGGGCAGGAGTGAGCACGGGGCGGGGTGCCTGCGCTCGGCCTCTCTGCCTCGACAGCCCGGGCTCCCCGTGCCCCGCGCAGATCATCAGCGAGGAGCGCTTCCGGCAGCTGGAGAAGATCAAGACGATCGGGAGCACCTACATGGCGGCCTCAGGGCTGAACGCCAGCACCTACGATCAGGCGGGCCGCTCCCACGTCACCGCCCTGGCGGACTACGCCATGCGGCTCATGGAGCAGATGAAACACATCAACGAGCACTCCTTCAACAATTTCCAGATGAAGATTGGTGAGATGGCCTGGTTGCATGGCAGCTTGTCCCAGGGCTGTGTCTGGTGAGGCCGAGGGAGCGGGCCAGGGACGGATGGCATCCGGGCGCCCCATCAGGAATCCTCTGCGATGTCCTTTTCTCCCAGCTCCCGTCTCGTCTTGTATTTAGAAGAGAGATCGTTTGTTGAGGGTCTACTGTGTCCTAGACGTTTTAAATCTTCACGTTATCAGATTAAATAACTTGGCCAAGGTCAAACAGCTGGGAGGTGGCTGCCCTGGGATTCAAAACCAGGTTTATTTAAGCTCCAGTACCTGTGCCCTTCCCTATGGCCAGTCTGATAAGAGGCACTTCCTCTCAAGGGAGCTGGGAGCTGGTGGGCGGGAGGAACGGTTAACAGCATCACTCTGGTTTGAAGTCTGGCTGTTCCACTTACTGGCTTATTAGCACGTTGCTTCCCAAGGCTATCTGTAAAATGGGGATTTTTACCTACCGTTGAGGGCTGTCGAGGGGATGAAATAATGGAATGCAAAATGCTTCCCAGAGGGGTTGGTGCTGAGCGAGCCTTCGGTGGATTTAGCTACTGTTATGGCAATAACCGTCTCAACTCAGGGGCGCTCGCAGGACATGTCCAGATCTGCCATTCTTTACAACCAGGACACCTGTCCCTTTGTCACTTTCTTTTCTGGGTCCTTCTGCAAGGTTCCAGGAGGTGGGAGAACTCCCCAGGCTGACCCTGGAATGTCCATTAGTCTCACTTTTTTGCTGCTGTCCCCATCACAGGGCTGAACATGGGTCCCGTCGTGGCAGGCGTCATTGGGGCTCGGAAGCCTCAGTATGACATCTGGGGGAACACAGTGAATGTGTCTAGCCGTATGGACAGCACGGGGGTCCCTGACCGAATCCAGGTGAGGGGGATGTGAGCCGAGGCTGGGAAGGGTAGGGCGGCAGTGTCGCGTGGTTGGGGGTGGGGCGTGGGGGGGGGCTAGCACGATTAGAGAACCCCTGGGCCCCTGCAAATGCAGCAGGAAGGATCCCGGGCTAAATGGGTTCCCTTCCCACCCCCCAGGTGACCACGGACTTGTACCAGGTTCTAGCTGCCAAAGGTTACCAGCTGGAGTGTCGAGGGGTGGTCAAGGTGAAGGGCAAGGGGGAGATGACCACCTACTTCCTCAATGGGGGCCCCCCCCGTTAGCAGGGCCCAGCGACCGATTCGGCGATCAGGACCAAGGTGGGCGTCTGAGTGGACTCTGTGCTCACTGGCTGGAGCTGTGGCAGGGGGCACCGGGCCCCCAGACCCTGCTGGCCACCAAAGGGAACGCCCCAGCAGGCTGCGCTCCCACCGCTCGTCGGCCCTCAGGCTGGTGAACAAGGGATACCAAGAGGATTATGCCAGTGACTTTTACTTTTCTAATTGGGATAGAGCTGTCGCCTCTTTCTTCCAGCTTTTGGGAGCAGGGGAGGCAGCGGCCGCAGAGGCAGCAGGAGCCTTCCTGCCTGAGGGATTAAAATGGCAGCTGGCCATGCCTGTCCTTCCCCGTCTGTCTGGGCAACAGACTTAGGGCTGGGCCCTTCCTTTCCCTGTTTTTCCTGGGAATATTTTGTACAAAGACTGGGGCACGAGGAGTGCCTATTCCAGGCTTGCCTCTGCTATGCCTGCATCCCCGGTACTGGCCTCGGGTACCCCGCCCCGGTCAGGTCTCCCTCCAGGCACAGCGCAGAGGAGGGAGATGCTCTGGGGACCCGGCTCTGTCCATACTTCAGGGGAATGTCTCCATTTGCCAAATCCTAGTCCCATGATCTGTCCCCAAAGGGGAACAAAGGGACTTTTGACAGCTCAGAGTTAGCCCCAGTTCCTGCACAGCTCCAGGGAAAGGGGCACCTGGCCTCATTGGTACTGTGAAAATGCCCAGCCAGAGAGCATGTGTGGGGATGGCAGGAGAGCAGGCGTTGTAAGCGCAGTTGCAGGTGCCAAAGAGAGCAGGCCGGCCAGGGAGCGGGGTGGTACCAGACTCTTGATCGCAGGGCCCCGCTGGGGTCATGATCAGGTAACTGTGTCCCCGCGCCTTCTCGCGGTCTGCTGGCAAGGGGGCACAGAGCATCTCTACCCATTCTGTTGCCAAATGGAAAAGGGTCAGGGCACAGAGGAGGATGACCCTGATCTCAAACCTGCCCTCCCCCGTCTCTGGCTCTGGGGAGGGCCTGTGTGTCTGTGTAATGTGTGTGCATGTAGGCCTTTGTGTGTGTATCTGTTTCCCAGGTCTGTGTGTCCTTGTGCTCCTTCTTCTGCTCTCCACCCAGCATCGCCTCTCTCCTGCGGGCCTCTGTCTTCTGGGAATAAGGCAGGGCTTCTGATTTCAAGGGATGGAGAGAGATGCCTAGATTGCCCAGAGTGGTATGGGGTGGGGTAGCAAGAGGAAGGGGGCCCTGGGGAGAGCAGTCTTTTTTGTGCCAAATCCCTAAGTGCCATTTGGGGGCCACATGTGCAGCACGACTGTCTCCCTGCCTGGGGCAGGGACCCACGCACCTGCTTGAGCCTCAGTGCTCCATGCACTTGAACTGTCAGAGGCACAGGAATCTCCTGGGTGCCCCAGCTGCTGGGGCACTTTGGGACCGAGGTAGCATGGGATCTGAGGACCCGGATACTGGTACTAGGGGGTGGGGCAAGGGAACCTGAACTTGGGGTTCTGCAGCCTTCCGTCTCAGTTTAGCATGTTCCTAGCTTCCCATTCCCCGTGAAGCCTGCAAGGGCTAGGAGGAAGGTTGGAAGGTCAGACTCTAGATTCTCTTCCTATCTCTGCCTTCCTTTTTCTCCTTTCTCTGCAACCTCCTTGCCTCAGGCCTGAATTAGTTGGTGCCTTGGTTTCTCTCGTCTGTACCAATTTTAAGCCAGAGGCATTTGCCTGCATGTTCCTTGAAGATTATTTCGTCTGGGAGGTGATTAGAGAGACAGGAGAGAGGGTCCCAGAGTTGCTGGGTTTGGGGAATGGAAGGGGTGGGGGGTACTTTTGCCCTTCCTCGTGCCCTTTTGGACTCCCGCTCCTGGCAGAGACCTGGTTTTGGCTCATATTGCCTCCCTGTGGGATCTTCATGCATCAATCAAATGGGCCATCAGGCGCTTCATTAGCCATGGCAGGAGGAGGGCACAAGACGAGTTGGTCCAGACAGAAAATCAACTTCCTTTCCCCAGCGGTATCCCTGGATAGGAAAGGACTGCTTGGAGCCCTGGAGTGGGGGTGAGGGTGTAAGGAGACCAGAGTGGGAAGACCTTGGTCTTTGGTGACTTGTCTTTGCTTCTTGCCAAGTGGGAGGGGCCTGTCCACACCCTGACTCTCCATACCACAGTGCCAGCCATGCCCTTCTCCTGGGCTACCATCGCCCCCTTTCTTACCAGGTGTTGGGGGAGTCAGTGGATGGGAGGCCCACGGACTTTGGTTTTATAATGTACCACTGTGGGGGGGGTGAGGGTGGTGTATCATGTATTTCCGTGAAATATTTAATATATTTAAATGTCAATAAAATCAAATTCTTTGTAAAATTCTTAGCTCTCTGAAGATGTTCTGGGCCCTGGGTTGGGTCAGAAGTGGCAGAGCTGGGTACAGGAGGCAGCCTCCTGCCGGAGGGCTCTGTGAACATTTTCCTGGGTGGTTAGAGGCTTCCTCTGGTCTTCTCGCTGTCAAGGTGAGGTTGCAGTCTTCAGAGAGCATGACTACTCTAGGCCCTTCGGCATCATGAGGACCAGTGTGTGTCTTCCCGGACTTGTTATTCTGACACCTGCCATTCATGAGGTCCAGACCCCTTTGGTGGTCTTTTCTGTACCCTGGCCCCTCCCAACCCAAACACCCAGTTCCGGTCCCACGGGCATTTGGGCATGGGAATATTTCCCTCCGCCTCACCCCCAGTGAACGCGGGTGATTTCTAGTCCAATCTGTTTACTCTGCTTTGGCGATGCCCTCCTCCCATTAGTCAGTCAGGGAACCAGGACACCTCCTCCCACTTTGTCTTTCTTTGCCGTGCTTCCCCAGTCCATCCTGCCCTTCTGCAAACACATCCTGCTCAATACAGACTGTAGTTTCTGTCACTAAGAACAGAGTGATCCATGAACCTGGAAAAGAGAGAGAGGGACTCAGATCCGGCCAGGTCAGACTGTCTGTGTGGTGGTGTCTTTAAACATAGCCCGAGACTGCCTCAGGCAGAAAGGGCAGGGGCAGCAATGAAGAGGTATGGCTACTGCCAATGAATGGGGGTTGGGAGGGTGGGAGGCAACAATGAAGGGAGCAGAAGCATCCCCAGACTCCCCTAGGAAAGCTACAGACACTTGTCTTGTGCTTGCTCCAGAAGGCAAAGCCACAAGGCAAAACACGAAGATACAAACAAATCTTTAACTCCTTTGAACGCCGGATTCTGGGGCCAGCTATCCCTGGTAAGACCCAAACTTGTCTTGTATTCCCTAACTGAGAAGAGATGAAACAGTCTCTAAGGGTTTAAGTGAAGGGAGGGAGTACTTCCCTTAGTCTCCTCACCCTCACCCCTCCCAGCCTAACCTGGTCATTGGGCTTTTGATGAGACAGTGGCGGGGGCTTCGGATCCACGGCATGGTTTCCTCTGGGCGCACTCCTGCATCATGGGACCGCCAGAAGCTGAAGTTCTGAGCATCAGTCAAGGGGACTCTGAAGACCTGATTGGGGACTGAATGGTTGAGGGAGAGCAGGTTATCCAGTGTCTTCAAGTTCTATCTCCCTTTTGTGCCTCGCGGCAGCCCAATCCCAACCTAGCAACTGGGCCTGACCAGGTGCCGAGAAGTCCTGGGACTCTGGCCACCACACCCAGCTTCACTTCCGGATTCCAGCATCTCACACCCTTCGTGGTCAGTTGAATCAGTCTTGGTTCTTCCTGCTGCTACTAAGCCCTTTCCCCAAGAGCGCTCCCCCCAAGTGCTAAGATGGTGGAAAAACAGGTGGTCAACTCACTTGGGAAATGTGCAAGATGGCTCTACTCTACTGGCTCCCCGCCCCCCCCCAGGCTTAATCATCCTCTTTCCCTTCCCCCTTCTCTGGAAAACTCCCTTCCTTTGCTCATTCTGGTAATTCTCTGAAACTAACCTGCAATGATATCACCTCATGTTTAGATACTGCTAGTAGATTCATTTATCAAGTGCCTATCATGTTCTAAATATATTAGATGTTCTTAAGATTTTGAAATAGTGGGACGCCTGGGTGGCTCAGTTGGTTAAGCAACTGCCTTCAGCTCAGGTCATGATCCCAGCGTCCTGGGATCAAGTCCCACATTGGGCTCCTTGATCGGCGGGGAACCTGCTCCTCTCTCTGCCTCTGCCTGCCTCTCTGCTTGCTTGTGTTCTCTCTCTGTTAAATAAAATAAAATCTTTAAAAAAAAAAAAAGATTTTGAAATAGTATCAGACTTCCCTAGATTTTTGGTGTTTTTATTCTTGATGTGGGTAAATCTAATTATACCATTGTATAAAAGTTGTATATCTTTTAAACTTCGAATTATAGCCCAATATCCTGGCTCTATAGTCTTTATAATCATTATTTTTTAAAAATCTGTAATATACCATTGAGTAGATGGCACATTTTTTACTTAGTTGTTTCCCTATTGATTGATGATAAGCTCTTAAAAAGAATTTGCTATTAGGAATAACTCTTACTCTACCCATATGTCTTTTTAAATTTCTGAAAGTATCTTCATTTTTTAAATTAAACTTTAATTTTGAGATAATTATGGATTCGCACATAGTTGTAAGATATGATACACATAGATCCTGTGTACGCTTTACCCCATATCCCCCAATAGAGAAAGGGAGTTGCCTCCCTCTTAAAGATTTTATTTATTTGACAAGAGCACAAGTAGGGGCAGCAGCAGGGAGAGGGAGAGGGAGAAGCAGGCTTCCTGCTGAGTGGGGAGCCCGATGCAGGGCTCGATTCCAGGACCCTGGGATAGGGACCTGAGCCAAAGGCAGATGCTTAACCGACTGAGCCACCCAGGCGCCCCAGGAGTTGCCCTTTTATCGCCATGTCCTCCTAGCCCCTGTTGGTGTTCTTCACTTCTATAATTTTCTCATTTTAAGAATGTCATATAAATTCGTGTGTGTATATATATATGTATATATGTATATGTATATATATATGAATGCATGTGATCTTTTAGGGACTGGCTTTCTTTGCATAGCATAACTCCCTGAAGATTCCTGGAAGTTCTTGCATGTATCAGTAGTTTGTCCTAGATGCTTTCTTAAATGTACATTTTCTCTAACTTTTACAACAATGCCAGAGTGTGATTCCCATTTTCAGATGGTTCAGAGAAGTTAAGTGGTTAAACTTGCCCAAGGTCACGCTATTTGGAGTTTAAACTCAGTTCAAATTCCAACGCCAGTGCTTGGTCTCCCACTCCTCACAGGCGTAGCACATAATACACAAAGTACTGTCCTAAATTGTCTCATTTTTTTGTGATCCTCAGAACAATTCCCTGAGATTGGTAGGGCAGGCATTTTTTCTTCTTTTTTCTTTTTCTTCATGAACGAATGAGAAAGCAGATCAGCAGAAGGTATGTGGCTGCCCAGAGTAAGACACTTAAAAGAGGCAGAGCTAGGACTCCAATACAGAGCTTCTGCTTCCAAATCTGATTCAGTTTTTCTTTTATCTTGCTCACTACTTTCACCCTCCTTTTCTCAGTCTCCCTTCTGGGCTGTTTTTCCCCCTGCCCTATAGCCATGCCCCATCACAGCCCAACCATTCTTTACAAACTCAGGCATATCTGTTCTGCCCCTCGCATGGTGCCTGCTCCAAGATACTTTCGTGTCTTTAATTTTTTAAAGACTTTATTTGAGAGCACATGAGAGAGAGAGAGAGAGAGATTGAGAGAAAGCGCACTAGGTAGGGAAGGGGCAGAGGGAGAAGCAGGCTTCCCACTGAGCAGGGAGGCCTCTGATCAGGGCTAGATCCCAGGAGCCCGATCCCAGGAGCCCCAGATCATGACCTGAGCCAAGAGCAGAAGCTTGACTGACAGCCTCCGGGCTCAATACTTACATGTCTTTAACAACACCTTCTTCACAGCTTCGTGGTACCGTGTGTGGCTATTCTGGTGCACGGAATAATTCCCATCTTCTGGGACAAGAGGGGGAAGCCTAGTGGGCACCAGTTCCTTCTGGTCTGAAACAAGAGCAGACTTGTGAGTACTTAGCAAATGGGGCTATTTAATTTTCTGAGTCTCTAGTCTCCATGCCAACCGGGCACAAGGCAGGGATCTCTCTTAGCCCCTCGAATCTGATCTCAGGGTCTCTGATGTCAAATTACAATGCCTGTGTCAGGAAGAAGGGAGGGTGGGAGGGAGAACCCAGTGATCATGAGACCTCCCTCACCATTCCCTTGCTCCTCTCCCACTCCTGGGTTTTGAGTGGCCGCCTACTGGAATCAGGATATTGACAGATACTTAGGGTTAGTGCAGGTGAAAAAGGTCCTTTATCTGGACACTCATTTCCTGGAACTGGCATATTTGCAGAACTTGAATTGGTCTAATAGGGGAAGTTATGGTTGAGCTAAGTCTTGGAGGATAAGGAGGAGTCCGTGGGACATAGTGGTATCAGGAAGAGCATTTCAGGCAGCAGGATAGCAAATATGTAGAAGATAGAAGCAGTAGAGAGGTTTCAGCTTGCTATGGATTTAGAGCGTGATTAATGTGAGGCAAGATGGAGAGGGGCAGAGAGGAGGCTCAAAAAGTGTAGAGTAGGGTAAGGTAAGGTAGGGCAGGGCAGGGCAGAAAGAGAGAGAATGAATGGGGGGAGGGGCAGAGAGAAAGGGAGCAGCAGACTCCCCACTGAGCAGGGAGCCCAATGCAGGACGCTATCCCAGGACCCTGAGATGATGATCGAAGCCAAAGGCAGACTTTTAACTGACTGAGCCACCCAGATGTCCCTAGACCTAGCAATCTTATGGGGATTTGCGGATCCCCTCTGAAGCAAAACTGAAATCTCACTATGGAGGCTGGAAAGACCAGAGCTTCCTTACCCAGGTTGGAATGTCTGTATTCCCCCTAAATTCCTATGTTGAAAACCCAATTCCCAAGGTGATAGTATTTGGAATTAGGGCTTTTAGGGAGTGATTAGGTCATAGGGGAGAGCCCTTAAGAATGGAATTAGTGCCCTTATGAGAGAGGCCTCAGAGCGCTCCCTCGCCCCTCCCACCACATGAGGGCACAAGGAGAAGTCTGTAACCTGAGACAGGGCCCTCACCAAACCAAGCTGGCTCACTGATGTCAGACTTCCAGCCACCAGAACGGCGAGAGAAGTAAACCTCTGTTGTTTCCAAGCTATCCAGTCTACAGCATTCTGTGACTGCAGCCCAGATGGACGAGGACGCCAGGCTCTCTTGCAGCTAGGGCATGACCAAAGACTTCTGCTAGGCCAGACCCGCCTGCTTCAGATTCTGAATCAACAAGGAAGGTTGCAAAGAAGCCGGGGCTATATAGAGTCCTTTTCTACTAGTGGGAAGTTGTACCAGTGAGGCACAGTCGGAGCCTGGGGTCCTGAGCGGCAACAGTGCCTGCCACGGTACCAGCCACAGCAGTGTCTACGCCCGACCAGGTCTGTGGCGGGACTCTGGTCACTGTCCACCAAACTTGCTTCTCTGTTCCTTTTACAGCCTGTATGTACTTCCCAATATTCTTTTTATTAAAAAAAAAAACTACTTTGTTGTAAGATTGACAGACAAGTAGTTGTATGTATTTAATACGTACGGCTTAATGAGTTTAGAGGTAAGTATACAACTGTGAAACCATCACCACAATCTAGGTCATAAACATCCGTCTCCTCCCAAAATTTCCTCCGACCATCTTTATTGTTATTACTTATTTTGTGATAAGAACATTTAACAGAAGATCTATGCTCTTAGGAATTTGAAAGTATAGAATACATTATTAACTGTAGGTTCTCTGATGTACGGCAGATCTCTACGATTTATAAATCTTATATAACTGAGACTTTGTACCCTTTGACTGTTGCCCCTCCGTGTCTTCCTCCCCACAAGCTTCTGGCAACCACCATTCTATTCGCTGCTTCTACAAGTTTGATTACTTTAGATTCTTCATATAAATGGTGATATGATATTTGTCTTTGTCTGGCTTATGTCACCTAGCATGTCTTCCAGGTTCACTGTGTTGTTGCAAATGGCAGGACTTCTTCATTTTAAGGCTGAATAATGTTCCACTGTGTGTGTGTGTGTGTGTGTGTACCATATTTCTTTACCCAGGTGTGCATCGATGGACATTTATGCTGCCTCTATGTCTTGGCTACTGTGAATAATGCGAAGAACATGGAAGTGCAGATAATCTCTTTGAGATCATAATTTGAATTCCTTTGGATCCATATTCAGAAATAGGATTTACTTTCACTTTTTTGAGGAACCCTCATACTGTTTTCCATAGTGACTGTACCAGTGTACATTCCTATCAGTACGTTTCTCCACATCCTCACCAACGTGTTATCTTTTTTTTTTTATAATAGCCACTTTTACAGGTATGAGGTGGTATCTCATTGTGGTTTTAATTTCCTTGAAGATTAGTGATGTTGAGCATCTTTTAATATGTCTGTTGGCCATACATGTGTCTTCTTTGAAGAAACATCTACTCAGACCTTACGCCAATTTTTAAATTTATTTATTTTTAAGATTTATTTGTTTATTTATTTAATTGAGAGAGAGAGAGAGAGAGAGAGAGAGATCACAAGTAGGCAGAGAGGCAGGCAGAGAGAGAGGGGGAAGCAGGCTCCCCGCCGAGCAGAGAGCCTGATTCAGGGCTTGATCCCAGGACCCTGAGATCATGACCTGAGCCAAAGGCAGAGGCTTTAACCCACTGAGACACCCAGGCGCCCCCTTCTGCCAATTTTTAATCAGTTTTTTTTTCTTTTGAGTTAAAAGAGTTCCTCATGTATTTTGGATATTAGTCCTTTATCAAATATATGGTTTGCAACTATTTTCTCCTATTCGGTAGGCTTCCTTTTCATTTTGTTGTTTCCTTTGCCGTGCAGAGCTGTTTAGTTTGATGTTATCCCACCAGTATTCTTTTAATAAATTCATGTTCTGCTTCAATAGGCTAGATTTGACTTGCATCTCAGAATCCTGAGCTTGTCAGGAACTGGATTACAGTTTGCCATTCTCTGGAATGTTGCGATCTCCGGAAATTGTTGCAATCACAGACTCACTTCTGGTGGAGAATGGGGATGCCACTTCTCTTCTGGATATTTCCCCAGCTCCTGCTGTCCCCCTTCATTCTGGCTTGACCCGACTCATTCATTTCTGTCCTTCCTTCCCCACTTTTGCACTCCATTCTTTGAGAATGATCCCGCCAGAGTGGAGGACTGTTTGAAACCCCTCCTTTGACACAACTGAAGATTTCGACAGGTGACAGAATATAGAGTTCTGGAAGCCTAAACTGAATCAGGGGGCTGATCTGTACCTCATCACAGGTTACAGCAATGAGGGACCACTTCCTGGAAGCAGTGTCATTTGACGTTGGTCATTTGACTTTGGGCAAGGTGGGGGATTCCAGAATGTCTGTGGCCAAGTAGATATGTTCTGAGGAAAAAAGAGTAAGAGCATATTTCTAGTGGGCAATGGGACCTTGACTGCGAGTAATTACTGGTCTGGGTGCAGGTAGTTGTACGAGCTCTTTGTCTGGTCCTGAGGCCTCAGACTGACTGTCTGCAAGGCTACAGCCAAGTGATATTCTCTATTATCTCGGTTTCTACGTGGTAGCCTCCTAGCTTCCCATGTAAATGGCTACTGTGTACATGGAGGTTTGCTGGGCAGCAACACCCATCTGGATGCCTTCCTCCTGAATCAAGCACCAGTAGGCATACTATTTGGATTGATTTTTGGCAAGCTAGAAGATATTTTTGGCAACCCATAGTTTCCCCCAGCTGCCAAGTTTTGAAAGCCACTTGGGGTGAAGGGTGGTGAGCTGTAGGTAAATATCATGTCACAGCTACTGTGAATGGGCATGTTCGGGGTAGAGGGAAGCAATGAGTTCTCTATAAGCAGACTACACTGTGGCAAGGTAGACAGACTTATCATTTTGTGGGTAGATAGTGTAACAGAGGTTCTTCATCCACCCAGTTAATACTATGCTCCACATAGTTTTCAATGGTCGTTAGATACGAAGGGCCCTGACCGTTTCTTCTAGAACTGGGCCATAAATTGGGAGTTGCCCTAAGACCACATTTACTGTTTTGGATGTACCATGAAGGACACTGGCGTGGTGCAAAAGTACTTGGGTGGATCTTCCACTTACTCAAATTAATGTTGCAGATTTTTCAATACTATGGGCTTCCCAGGACCCCTGGGGTAGTCATGAAATCATCCTTATCCACTACCATACCTATTGCCTCTGGTTAGTTGTAAGTGGGACTGACAAGCCTCAGTGTTTTCAGTTGGAAGAATTTTTAGAATGGATCTACCTCAACGACTCCCAGACTTCTGACTTCTGTGTTAGGATACTTGCCTGGCTGTTCCAAATGCTTAGTAACATAATGGTCATAATATCTAACACACGTTACTTGCAAGTTGGGTGCCACTGCAAGCAGAGTAATACCACCCCAACTAGAAATTCACACGAGATCAGTTTGAGAGAAAATACGGTATTGTACATAAAAAATGACTCCTGTCTAGGATTTCCTATTAGATGCCGGGCATTAATCCCTTGAAGTTGGCTGGAGCAATAATAACATGGAGTGAAATTCGCTGAAATGTGTTTGGAAGGCTATCTTGCATTTATTGTCTTCCTTGACACAAGGAAATTGTCAGTGCACTGGGAGGAAGTGGACAGGAGCATGAGCCCAGGGAACTAGGGCACATTTTACATATGGGGGCAGTTCTTTTGCCTCCATGTCCAAAAATACCTTCCTCAAAGTGGTGTACTTGTTCAGGATTCTGAACGTGGGAAGTAGATGGGGCATGGGATAACAGAGAACTTAGTGTTGGCTGCAGACTGCTGATGTAAAAGGGGCTGCATGGATCTTCTAGAGATGGTAACGGTAAACCAAGCTAATACTTAGTGAATGCACTTAGCACAACTTACTGAATGCACTTAGATACTATTATTATCTTATTTCACAAATAGGGAAACAGAGTCCCGGAGTTTAGTGATTTGCCCAGGTTCACTAAACTAGCATATGACAGAGGCATGAATTTAATGGAAGCAGTTTGGCTCCAGAGCCCATGGTCTTAACTACCACCCTGTTCTTGAAATCATCTAATCAGGGCTTCCAGGCAAGACAAAGGACTATGGGAAACATAAACTGATAGAACTAGCCTCTTGCTAGAATCCCTTGTGTGCAACTCCATGGGGGTCCTGTCAAAGGCGTCTGTTCACCCTGGAAGCAGCCTTGAGTTAGGTGGGGCACATGATATCCCTTACCTTGTTCCAGAAGCAGATCCCTGCCTCCTCGAACTCCGTTGAAATGTGGAGTATCATTTCCTGTGTCCAGAATTGGGGCAACAGAGAGGAATGAACCTGGTGGGCCACTCTGCAGTAGATTGGACCATTCCCAATGGGGAAAACCAGTGAGGAAAGGCTGAGCATTTATGGAACAAGTGGCCCCTCTGCTGCTATACAGACATAGTCACCCGTCTTGGAGGTGCCTACTCCTTAGACTTTGGCGGATTGAAGCTATGAGTAGCTTGAGTGTCTTCTCTAGTTTCAGGTGGATAGGGAGGATGGTCTGTAGCAGCTACAAGACATATGGGTTGTTTCCAAGATAGAGGTCCTTTTTTTTTTTAAGATTTTATTTATTTGACACAGAGAGAGAGAGAGAGAGAGAAAGAGAGAGAGAGCGAGCACAAGCAGGGGGAGTGGGAGAGGGAGAAGCGGGCTCCCCATTGAGCAGGGAGCCCAGTGCAGGGCTTCATCCCAGCACCCTGGGATCATGACCTGAGCCAAAGGCAGACACTTAACTGACTAAGCCACGCAGGTGCCCCAGGGTACATTTCTATAACTTCAGTAGGTTTACCCATTTGGAAAGGCAGAAGGGCTTAGAGGCTTTGGTCAGTTCATTCAGGGCTGCATGGTGCAGTTCCTGCTCCTGTTCGAAAAGCCGGAACTACAGTGCCCTCTGCTGGAGCCTAAGAATGGCATCCCCAGCTGTTTCTTAACAGGTGGGTCACGGAACAGGCAGTTCGGAGAGATCAGAAGACCTAGAAGACTGAGCAAAGAACATTCCAGCCAGAGTGGGGAAAACCATCTATTCTATCTTCTGACAGGATCCAGAAAATGAGAACGCAAGTGAGATATGCTCAACTTTTACCACCTTACCATATACTTGAGACTTAGTCTTTCTTTGAAGAGATTCATTTAGAGCTACAAGAGCAACTCTGAGGACTCCGTGAATTCCTGGGAAGAGGAATGATAAAAGCAGCAGTGGAGGAAGATGTGTGGAGCTTGGACGTCATTGTGTCTGTGGCTAGAGGGCAGTTGCTAAAGAGTCTGGCAGGGAAACGTCATTTGTCTCAAGACGAAAACAAGCATAATCTTTTCCTATCATCACCCCCATCAACTTGCCTCTGAGACTCTTATCAGTGGGAAATGTCCTAAGTGAAGATTTGTGTTATGAGACTTAGCCTCACCTAGGTTTTTCATATGAAAGGGGGAGGGAATTGTCTTAGCAAAGGGCCAAATAAGAGTTAATTTGTCTGAAATCAAGACCACAACAATCTGGACTAAGAGGACTTAGGTATGAAGGTATGAACTAAGGTATGAAGCTTAGACAGGAAAGCAGAGTTCAAAGCAGGTGGCGAGATAGAGTCTGCAAAGGACAGGACAGACATAGGGCCAAGTTCCCCAGGGGAGGACAAGAGAAGAGAAAGCTTAGACATTCGAGAAACCAGGGCATAAGGTGAACAAACTCTGGAAGCTGGACTGAACCTGCAGGGGCCATCGGTATTACGATCAGGAAAGGGGAGTCTCAGAGGGCAGGAATCTATGATTGGTGAACATGTGCGTTCTGGTCACTGGTCAGGGGTGCTCTTCTGTGGATAGCTATAACTGGATGAAAAACCCTTTGAAGTCAGCCAGGATTTTTTGCTTCTCAAGGAAACTTTAAAAAGTTAAAAATATTGCTTTCCATGTATCCTATCCTGGCCAGTATGTCTTGAGAAGTGGACGCTATTTCAGTCATAGGAAAGGTATATATATTCCACATGTATATAGTAACTTATATGTGATTGTCTCTAACTTATACGTGCAATTACCTATTGTACAGTTTTGTGTGCTAGGTCTTGGGTGTGTTACATAACTTCATTTAATCTCCACAACAAAGTTGTAAGGCATTATTATCTCTCATATTTACAGGCAAGGAAACTGAGGCACTCTGAGTTTGCTTAGTGTGACTTAGCCCCCTGAATCTGAACAACTTTGGATACCTATAAAACTAAGTTTATGAAGTCAAGGACAGACCAAAGTATGCTCTCCACACTCTGTTTTCCTCTTTGTTTTTTTCTATTTTGGTTCTTTATCATAGAAGGAAAAAAAGGAAGGAGACAGAGACTTGCAGAATATTTGGTTACATGTGTTGAGTCACCTCTATGAGTTTTCATTATGATGATAATAAGGAAAGCTTGAGTGGGCCTCTTTAAGTAGAATGTTAATATACTCACACCTACTAAGAGGAAAAAAACCCCTATCTTTCTTCAAAGAAAAATTGTGAATGATTTAAAAATATCATTATAGTAGAGTGTTAAGAATGAAAAAGTGTTGGGGCACCTGGGTGGCTCAGTGGGTTAAAGTCTCTGCCTTCGGCTCAGGTCATGGTCTCAGGGTCCTGGGATCTAGACCCGAGGCTCTCTGCTCAGCAGGGAGCCTGTTTCCCCCTCTCTCTCTGCCTGCCTCTCTGCCTACTTGTGATCTCTGTGTCTAATTAATTAATTTTAAAAATCTTTAAAAAAAAAAGAATGAAAAAGTGTTCATATTAATAGGTTCATTTTTATGGTTGCTGTTCAAGCCCTAGCTGAAGGGTGAGGTTAAGACAGTGGCTAATCTGAGCACGGAGAACAGGCTGAAGCCTTGAAGCCAGCTGAGTGAATGTGTTGCAATCAGCCAGAGAATCATTCTAAAGACAAGTGTGGATTACAAATTAGAGTCCTGCAAGATCGTTTGGATTGTGGAACTAAGGGTGAGTAGAATTAGATACTGTGGGTTCCTTGAATTAATGGGTGTAGCAATTGGGATTAGGAAGACTGGGGCACGTGAGAAGGATATGGGCTTGCTAGGAGCCAAACAGAAGGCTGTTTTTTACCAGTACTCTTCCTGCCCCCTCCTTGTTAATTTCCCAAACCAGTTCTGAAATAGAAATATATGAGGCAGGTTCCCCAGTATGGTGGTCCACAGGCCCAAGCCTCTCCCAGCTAACCAGATATTGCAAGCAATGTCGGCAGTAGCAGGAGTCAGAACAATCTGAGCTCTGTTGTACTTTTCTGTTGATCTGCTAAACAGGATGAGGGCTAAGAGCTTAGCAACATGCTAAGTGCATATGAGCATTGGTGACTAGACATAAGTAGTTTCAGTGGAGTGACTGGGGCAAAAGCCTGACTGGCATGAGTTCAAGAGACTGGGAGGAGAAGAAATGGAGACAACAACTTTGTCTTTTGAGGAATTTTTCTGTATAGGGGGCAGGGAAATAGGAAATGTAGGGCTTTGTTAAAGCGGAAAGAAATTGTAGCTTGCATGTATATAGATAGGAATGGTCAGAGATGGAAACATTGATGCAATAGCGTACAAATATTATTGGAGTAGTAGTGTCCTCGAATAGGCAAAAAGATGGGAATCCGATGCACAAGTGGAGGGTGGGTCTTAATAGGTGTGCGGACCATTCATTTAATAAGATGTGAGCACAGATGCAGATAGACGGATAGATGTAGTTTGTGAGAGGTTATAAAAATAATCTTCCAATTGCTTCTGTTTTCACAAGGAAAACTATGAAGTAGAAAGCAAGTTGGGGCACCCGGGTGGCTCAGTTAGTCAAGTGTCTGCTTTGGGCTCAGGTCCTGATCTGGAGTCCCGGGATGGAGCCCCCGTGTGACCTCGGGCTTCCTGCTCAGTGAAGAGTCTGCTTCTCCCACTTCCCCTGCCCCTCCTAGTGGTGCTCTCTCTCTGGCTCAGTCTCTCAAATAAATAAATCAAATCTTAAAAAAAAAAAAAAAAGCAAGTTATTACGTGGAAGTGAGGATCGAGGACATTGGAGGTCTGAGGAAAGAGAAGGTATAAGGAGACCTCCAGGAGGGTGAAAGTGCAAGGAACAGGGAAATGTCTGACTTCCGCACAGCCATAAAGGCCCACCTGAGTTTAGTGATCATTAGTGAGGCCTGTCAGCATGGTTGTTTTTCTCTGCTTGATGGGAGCAAATTCCTCTTTCTAGAAGTTGAGATGTAATCAGGGTGGGAAGGGGGAGAGAATGGATTAAGAAATGGGAACAGTTTGAAGGTTGGGGGTGGGGTCGTCCTTTTTTCCTTTTTTTATTCCCAGATAGAAAATGTTACAGCACATTTGTCTACTGATGGAAATGATTTAGGAGGAGGAAAAACTGAGGGAGAGGGGGATAGTTTCAGGAGCAAAATCCTTGAGTAGGTGAGAAGGGATCAGATCCAGTGCACAAATGGGAGTCATTTTATCCACTGTGCCAGAGGGGAAATTACAGATGCAATGGAATGTTAGATGTGATGATGGAAAGTCTCTTTGTTTCTATTTTCTTAGTGAAATAAGGTGCAAGGAAGTTATTGGGTGGGAACTCAGGGTGGGAACGGGAGAGGGGTTTTGGAGACTCAAGGGGAGAAATGTGAAATAATTGCCTTGAGGAGTAGGAGAATAACCAGAGAAATATAATAGGATTGTCAGGCAGTCCTGAGTGCCCACCTGAGATTTGTGGTTATGGTACTAGTTATTCTAAGAAGGCTAAATGTCCTAGGTGGAGAGCCAAATACATGCATCTTTGTCTTGATAGGTTTTCCTGGAGTGCAACACTCCGACTTCCTGAAGTTTCATGGCCTTATACTGAGCTCCTAGAGTCAGTCTTTGTGCCCCAGCCCTTGACCTGTGGGCCTGGACTTCAGCTCTGGGGCAGCTCAAAAGGCTTCAAGGAAATCCTAGAAATAGAATATAATTACTATTGAATGGAATTTTAGGTAGAGGTCTGAATGACATGGTTGAAGTCAATTGGTGGAGGGCAACCACATTGCCTGAGTGTCTTTGTGGAAAAAGGGTAGTAGTACCAGAAATACTGTTCCAAGTTTCCTTTTGTTATGAGGTCATGAACAATGGGCAGAGTGCATAGATGCTTCAGGGTGTACATGATTAAAATGGCTTTTCATAAGTGGGAGATGGGTTTCAAGCTTCTGGCTGGGATGCAGTGAAAGCAGTCTCTGAGCAAATTGGGGGCTGCAGGTGTTTTGCTACAGTTTTGGCCTCGAGTTGCATCTAGATTTTAAAATTTGCTATGAAGATAAAGCTCTAGCCCCAGCTCTATGCATGGCTGGGTCATTCTCATTCCTCAGGGTGTAGCTCAAACATTACCTCCAGGATTACTGTTTTAAGTGGGCCTTTCCTAGTTACTCTCCATTTTGGGATCTGCAAACGCACTCGCCTGGAAGAGCCAGGCAGATGATGTTTATGAGTAAAGCAAACTCAGTAAGAAACCCCATCTAAAGATACAGCTGCTATTTTGCTCTGTTTGTGGTTATGTTGGAATTTAGGGCTAGGGTGATCAGTTCTCATTTTTTTTTGAGGTCATATATGTGGGTTTTACATAAAAATCTCCTAATTTTTAAATGTTGGTCCAAATTTTTAAGAAAAGAACACTGCAGGCTAAGTATGGCCGTTTGGTCAACAGTTTATAACTTCTGATCTATTGCATTGCCCTCCCCATATTTCCTTCCCAGCACTTGTTATAATCTGTGAATCTTGTTTACTTATTTACTGATTTATTGTCTGTTAGTCACTATTGTATTTCCAGTGCTTAACACAGTACTTGGCCTAGTCAGTTCCTAAGAAATAAATGTCTGATGTTGGATGAGAAGGGGAGTCTGGGATCGGTGCCTTACTTGGGAGGTTTTTATATATTCTGAGTATTATTACGTCCATGAATTATATACATGAGGATATGTATGTACATATGTATTCATATATATACACATCCTTATATGGCTAATATTTTCTCTCAGTCTCTTTCTTGCCTTTTAACTTTATAATGTCTTTCGTTACACAATTTACAATTTTTATTTAGTACAAATTGTCAATCTTTTTAGGCTTCCTGGTTTTAATGTCCTACGAAAAAAGCTTTCCAAAGCCACCCTAAGATTGTAAAAATACCGTTTTCCTCTAATACCTCTAGTTTTTTTTTAAGATTTTTTATTTATTTATTTGACAGAGAGAGAGAGATCACAAGTAGGCAGAGAGGCAGGCAGAGAGAGAGGGGGAAGCGGGCTCCCCACCAAGCAGAGCCCGATGTGGGGCTCGATCTCAGGACCCTAAGATCATGACCTGAGCCAAAGGCAGAGGCCTTAACCCACTGAGCCACCCAGGCACCCCTCTATAGTTTTGTTTTATACATTTACCTCTTTAATCCATTTGCAATTTATTTTTATGTATGATGTGAAGTGGGAGGTCCTTATTTCATTCTTAATTTACAAGGTTTTTTTTTAAGATTTTATTTATTCTTATTCGTCAGAGAGAGAGGGAGAGAGAGAGCACAAGCAGAAGTGGCAGGTGAAGGGAGAAGCAGGCTTCACTGCTGAGCAAGGAGCCTGATATGGGACTGATCCCAGGACCCTGAGATCATGACCTGAGCTGAAGACAGAGGCTTAACTGACTGAGCCATCCAGGCGCCCCTACAAAGTGTTTTTTTTTTTTTTAATAGCAAGTGCAGGGGTGCCTGGATGGCTCAGTCTGTTGTGTGTCTGACTCTTGATTTTGGCTCAGGTCCCTTGCGGCCTCCCCACTCCATAGCTTGTGTGCTCTCTCTCTTAAAAAACCCAAATGCCTTTCTAATTTCTAGTGAGATCATTTGACATAGGTATTATGTATTTATATTAATCTCTTCTGATATTAAGTCATTGTGTTCCTGGAATAAATCCTACTTGCTGGTAGATGGTTATCTTTAATATATTCTTGAATTTGATCTGATAGCGGTACTTGTCCATTTATACTTACATTGATCTACGGGCTCCTCTTTTGTACTATATTCTATAGTATGTTTTATGTTAGTGTTAGTATTACAGAATTATCTTCATTGCTTTTAAAAATGGAATGATTTTTTAAAAAGATTATTTATTTATTTGACAGAGAGAGAGATCGCAAGTAGGCAAAGAGGCAGGCAGAGAGAGAGGGGGAAGCAGGCTCCCCGCTGAGCAGAGAGCCCGATGTGGGGCTCGATCCCAGGACCCTGAGATCATGACCTGAGTCGAAGGCAGAGGCCTTAACACACTGAGCCAGCCAGGTGCCCCTAAAAATGGAATGATGTCTTAATATTATGTCTCAAAATTTTGAAAAAATTCCCTATGAATATTGCACACACAGCCTTTTTTCCCAAGCAACTGTTTAGTAAATTTTTATCTTGTGATCATTGACTTAACATGGGTTTATACTTTATTTTTTTTAAAGATTTATTTATTGGGGTGCCAATTGTTGAAAAAACAATTCTTTTCCTATTTGATTGTCTTGGCATTCTTTTTTTAAAATTTATTTATTTGTTGGAGAGAGAGAGAGAGCACAAGCAAAGGGGTGGCAGGCAGAGGTAGAGGGAGAAAAAGGCTCCCCACCAACCCAGGAGCCCAATGCAGGACTTGATGCCAGGACCCTGGGATCATGATCTGAGGCAAAGGCAGACACTTACCCGACTGAGCCCCCAGGCATTCTTGTTGAAAGTCTATTGACCATAAGTGTAAGGGTTTATTTCTAGACTCTCGGTTGTATTCCAATGATTTATCTATATATGTCAATTCTTATGCTACTATCACATTGTCTTGATTACTATAGCTTTGTAGAAAATTTGAAATTGGGAACCGTATCCTCCAACAGCTGTTAATTTTCAAGATTGCTTTTTCTTTTTTTTTTAAGATTTTATTTGTTTATTTGACAGAGAGAGAAAGAGCACAAGTAGGCAGAGGGAGAGGGAAAAGCAGTCTCTCTGCTGAGCAGGGAGCCTGATGCAGGGCTCTATCCCAGGACTCTGGGATCATGACCTGAGCTGAAGGCAGCCGCTTAAGTGATGAGCCACCCTGGCGCTCCTTTTGTTTTGTTTTGTTTTTAAAGACTTATTTATTTATTCTGGGTCCTGTGCATTTCCTGAAATTCAGGAAACCTTGTTAATTTTTGCCAGGAACCATTATGTTTGGATGATATGTCAGCACAAAGAATTCTAAGAATCTAAATTGCATCTGGAAAGGGATCTCAAATTTATCCCTCTCCCACATCCTAACTCACACACTGAATTTGCAAACATTCAGGAATCTCCAGTTTGGTCCAGAACAAGGTTATCTAAGTTTCTATTAGTAATTAATTCTTTAAGATGCTTTAATTTCTTGATGTATTTTAGAACATTAAGTGTGAATAGCTCAATATTAGAAATCGTAGAAGCTACACTGAATAGGCTTGCTAGGTTAATTAATGTTCTTCATTTCCTCTGAAAAACATTAAAAGATGCCTGCAACATTCCAGTTGCAGCTGAGAGCTACTTTTCAGCATATCTGCATACTTCTGCTCTTACAAATTAAACTGCATGGTTACCAAGAGTCAGCAGTGTTGTGTTCTTATTCCCCCCAAATTTGATACTGGGTTACTTTGTAATTACAATTTTGCAATTTAAAGAAATATCAGACTATTAGATTACATTTTAAAAAAGAGGAGTGAGGGGCGCCTGGGTGGCTCAGTCGTTAAGCATCTGTCTTTGGCTCAGGTCATGATCCCAGGGTCCTGGGATGAGCCCCACATTGGGCTACCTGCTCATTGGGGAGCCTGCTTCTCCCTCTCCCACTCCCCCTACTTGTGTTCCCTCTCTCGCTGTGTCTCTCTGGCAGGTAAATAAATAGAATCTTAAAAAAAAAAAAAAAGAGCAGTGAGTTATATAAAAACTAAGTTGAATGTTTTGGAAAAACTCAAAATGTAACAAATTACTGTAATCTTTGAGTTAAAATAGATTTGAATTAGAAAATTATCATTTTGCAGCTCTCATAGAAATAATATCACTCAGAACCATCAATAGATACTAAAACGAGCGGGTAAAAATTTGATGAAGAATAGGGTCTTTGTATTTTTTTAAGTATCTTCCTGGAAATGATTACAAATTACAAAACAAAAATAGTAACTTGAAAAACTACAACACAAAAATAACAACTGGACCGTGGAGAAAACTGTCAAACATCACCTTAATCAAAAGACCAATGTTACCATCACCAATGATGGACAAGTTGATATTGTGAGCCTCCTGGTGGGACCTACTGAAGACCTAGTGCTGCTTATTGCTGCCGAGAGTATCTGTACCCGGTCTCATCATGAGCAACACCAGACAAGCCCATATTAAAGAAAACTCTATAAAGCGTCTTATATGTACTATTAAAAATGTCAATGTCATGAAACACAAAGGAACGGAGGAATTTTTCCAGATTAAAGGAGACTAAAGAGGCATGCCAACTAAATGCATTGCTGATCCTTAATCAGATCCTGGAAGGAAAAGTTTTGCTCTGAAGGACATTAATGGGACAACTGGCAAAATTGTAATGTAGACTATAGATAATTAGATATAGTGATTAGAGATAGAATCACTATTAAAATTTGCTGAGTTTAATACCTACATTGTGGGTTGTTATCTAAGAGAATGTTTTTATTCTAAAGAAATACAAACTGGGGGCGCCTGGGTGGCTCAGTGGGTTAAAGCCTCTGCCTTTGGCTCAGGTCATGATCTCAGGGTCCTGGGATCGAGCCCCACATCGGGTTCTCTGCTCAGTAGGGAGCCTGCTTCCCCCTCTCTCTGCCTGCCTCTCTGCCTACTTGTGATCGCTATCTCTGTCAAATAAATAAATAAAATCTTTAAAAAAAATACAAGCTGAAATATTTGGGATAGTTATGTAAAGATATTTAGTAAAGGGATATAATATGAACAATTTATTCTCAACTAGCTGAGAAATATATCTATATCTGTTGATTATATACACACACACGCGCACACACACACATATAAGTTATATATTTGGAGAGAGAGAGAATGAGAGGGAGAGGGAAAGCAAATGTGGCCAAATGCAATGGCTAATTTAGGTAAATTTCTTTGTCCTAATCTTACAACTTTTCTATAATTTTGAAATTATATCACCAAATAAAGTTTTAAAAAAATGACTGGCCATCTATGTTTCCTTCTTCTCATGATTTTGCTAAAATGACACCAAAATAACAACCACGGCATCAACCTTCAAAGGCCAAGAGAGGAAGAGCAAGGATACGAGAGCAGATGATGCATTTCAGGAGAAATATATTTGGGAAAACAGAAAGTGGACAGAGGGGTAGTAACTAACCTCTTGGAATGGAAAAAGTTCTAATTTAAGTTTCTGCAGGGGAGGATAGAACTCGAATTGGGCTAATTCATCTGAGAGGTTCAAACCTTATAATGTAACAGGTACCACCAAAGGCAAGAGTTAAGAACAGGTCTGAGAACCGGAACGGGAACACTGGGACTCTGTTCACAGAACATGTAGCACAAGCAGACAAACAACCTGCCCCAACGGAGATATAAAGGATTTCTCTGCCTAGCAATCCCACTTCTGGGTATATATCCAAAGGGAATGAAAATAGGATCTTGGAGAGTTACCTTCACTCTCATTTTCATCCCAGCATTATCCACACTAGCCAAGATAGAGAAACTTAAGTGTCTGTCAGTGGATTAATGAATAAAGATGTGGTATATACACACAGTGAAATACTACTTAGCCACGAGAAAGAAGGAAATCCTGCCATTTACAACAACAGGGATGGATGCTGACGGCATTACGCTAAGTTGGTAAGTTGGACAAAGACAGATACTGTATGATCTCATATGCGGAATCTAACAAAGCTGAACTCATAGAAACAGAGAGTAGAGGGGTGGTTACCAAGGACTGTGG
>CM052807.1:62336560-62397989 GCA_028533885.1 Nasua narica | reverse complement strand
AAATGATAATGTATGCAAATTTTCTTAGCATAGGGTTTGGCATATAATGGAAACAAACAGTATTTAAATGTGAATATGATATTTCCAATGAGTCTTTATTTCAAGCAGTGGTGTGCTGAACTAATTCATACTGATTTTTGAGCTGCCTCTTAAACTTTCAGGAATTTTACAAGCTGGTTGTTAAACAAGCCATTATTTAAAATTATCTAAACTTACAATTAAATAAATTATATGAAAAGTAAAAACTCATCTCTTCCTATTTTACTGCATTTTACTATTATCTATGCTCATGAAGTTATATCTATTTTATGTGTATACTCTGTTGTTTTCATTCTCTTTTCTGTTTGCTTTTCAGTTTGGGAAGTTTCTGTTAACGTATCTTCAAACCCACTATTTCTTTCCTTGGTTGTGTCCAGTGCATTGATAAGCCCATCAAAGGCATTTGTTTCCTTTACAGTTTTGTTTTTGTTTTTAAGTAAGCTCTAGGCCCAACGTGGGGCTTGAACTCACGAGTTCAAGGTCAAGAGTCACACGTTCTACTGACTGAGCCAGTCAGGCACCCACTACAGGTTTTTTTATTTCTAACATTTCCTTTTGATTCTTAGTTTTCATTTTCCTGCTTCATTACTCACCTATTCTTGCATGTTGTCCACTTTTTCCAATAGAGTCCTTAGCATATTAATCAGCTAAATTCCCAGTTTGACAATTCAAAAATTTCTGCCATATACAACTCTGGTTCTGATACTTGCTTTGTCTCTTGGGACTGCATTTTTTGCCTTTTAGCTTTCCTTATAATTTTTTTTTGTAGAAAATTAGACATGATATATTGGGTAAAAGGAATGGATGTCTTACATTTATCTGTTTGGGAGTTTGGCTGCTGCTTCCTGTTTGCTATGGTTTGTAGGTATCAGAGGCTAAAATTTCCTCGGATGTCTTTGTCTCCCCTGTTGTGTTTGGGTTTCCCTACAGACTCCTTCTTACATTGGGTCTGAGTCTGTATTCTTTTGTTATAATCCCCTGTTATTATATAGGAGACCTACTGATGTGTTGGTAAGGGGGGCAGGTGAGAAAAGTGTTTTATAATCCTATCAGGTTTCAGTTTTTTAGTAAGCTTGTGTCCCCTCCGGACTGTGACCTTCACAGATGCTGAAGTTGGTTATTTTGCTTTTCCTACATTTGTTAGGTTTAGTTGAGTAGCTTCCATTGAGGACAGGCCTTTGTTAAGGACAACTGAATGCTCTGGGTCTATTTCCAAGTAGCTCTTTTCTCCCTTTCCCTGACAGAGGACAAGGGGATTTTTCTCCAATCTTCATAGTAAGACCTATGGGGTTCCTGGAAGTAAAACTCATGAAAGTGTGGGGGTCCTGAAGAGGTTTTGTTTTCTTTTTAAATATTTTATTTATTTATTTGAGAGAGAGAGTGTACAAGCAGGGGGAGCAGCAGGGCGAGGGAGAAGCAGAATCCCAGCTAAGCAGAGAGCCCAATGTAGGGCTCGATCCCAGGACCCTGGGATCATGACCCAAGCCAAAGGCAGACGCTGAGCCACCCAGGTGCCGCTTTGTTTTTGTTGATTTTTTTCAGTCTCTCAAGCTAGGCCAAGTTTAGTCTCCAGCAATTTGTCAATTGCCCTTTACGTATTCCTACCAGTTGCTGGTTTCAATAGTAGTTTTCGGTCTCAGTAAGCCATGGGTCTCTGTTCTGCCTCTTCTGATACTGCCTGTCTTTCCAGTTTTTGTGGTGGAGGTCTGCCCTGTCCTCTTAATTCTCTGCTCGATCTAACAAGGGTGTTGATTTTCAGTTTATTCAAGTTTTGTTGTTGTTGTTGCTGTTGCTGTTATAAGAATAGGAGCAATGACTTCCAAGCTCTTTACATATCAGACTGGAAACCAGGAGTTCCTGTTTATTGTATCTATATGGAGGAAATACTATATGATGGTGTGTTCATCTCTTCCTAAGTCCATGCTCTGTGATATCATGCTGGTAGCTTGAGATTGGCTATAATGGGAGAATTTAGACTACAGAAATGGTAAATGCTGCAAACAAAAGCTTGATTTATTTATTTTGTTGACTAGACTTAAGAAAGTGATAGTATGTAAATAATGTAGATTAAGTTTAAAAGTATATCATGTCTATGCCCATTACATTGTCAAGAGCACAAAAAATTGAAAAGTTCTTCCAGTTTTCAAAAATGATTATTCAATTCAGCAAAGATGTTGCTCAAGTCACTGACAAATAAATGAAGTTCCAACATAAGTCTCATTGTTTCATTTTTTTTTTTTTTTCAGAGGGGAGAGGGGGAAAGGGAGAGACAATCTTAAGCAGGTTCCACGCTTGGCCCCTTATTGTTTCACTTTTATCTTACTGATTAATGCAAATGAAAATGTCAACCAACAGTTAAAACTATCCTCATTTGCTGGGATGCCTGGGTAGCTCAGTCAGTCAAGCATCTGACTCTTGATTTTGGCTCAGGTCATGCATGATCTCAGGGTCGTGAGATGGAGCTCTGCGTAGGGCTCCATGCTCAGTAGGGAGTCTGCTTGGATTCTTTCCCTATCTCTCTCCCTCTGCTCCTCCCTCATTTGTATATGTGCTTGCTCTCCCTCCCTCAAATAAATAAATCTTTGAAAAAAAAAACTATTCTCATTTGTCAAATGCAATCACAGGTTGGTTCTTGAATCAAAAAGTTGGCAAAACTGAGTGAAAGCATTCTATGAGAATCAACTGGCTATAAGAAATTTATAATAATAAAGATCATATATTGTATTTTTTATATCAGTAAGTTCATGTTTGAACTTATGTATGTATATATACACATGCAATAATTTTCTGGATACCTGGTTGTTAATAATTTACCGGTACACCCATACCATGGCCAATTTCAAGCTATCAGTATGACACCAACTGAATGTGGAATTGGGAATAGTTACAAATAGCACACCATCTTTTCATGTTTTAATCTGGAGACTATATAAATGTTGGCAAGAAATTATGTTGACAATAAACATGTACTGAACACCTGCTGTGTGCCTGATGATATCCCATGAGGATCCATAGATGACATTTAGGGTCACACAGCGAAGGGACCCTGGGTGGCTCAGTCAGTTAAGTGTCTGCCTTCAGCTCGGACAGTGATCTTGGGGTCCTAAAATCAAGCCCCACATCTGGCTTCCTGCTTAGTGGAGAGCCTGCCTCTGCCGCTCCCACTCCCCCTGAAGGTGCTCTCTCTCTAATAAATAAATAAAATCTTTTTAAAAAAATCACAAGGTTAAAAAAAAAATCACAAGGTAGTTAAAAGAATAGCTGGGAATTTTAAGGACATTATATTAAATGAAATAAGCCAGTCACAGAGACAAACACTGTATGATTCTACTTACATTAGCTATCTAAAGCAGTCAAACTCATAGAAACACAAAGCAGAACTGGGGTTGTCAGGGCTGAGAGGAGGGGGAAACGAAGCATATAAGAATAAAGTTTCAGGTTTGCAAAATGACAAAGTTTGTGGAGACCTGTTGTGTAACAATGTGCATACAGCTGACACTATGAAACTATTTACACAGAAACAGTCGAGGGTTAAAAAAGAATAGCTGGGATTTGAATTCAGGCCTGATTTAAAAGATTAGCAACTGTTATTACTGCCTCCTACTTTCAAATATTAAAAGGAAAGAATATTTCCTTTCTCTGAGTTCCACAGGTCCCACTCTTCTGTATGGCAGGATAACAAGCCACTGATAACCAGATACCAGAACTTGTTAACAGATACCAGAACTTGTTCTTGGAAAATTGGTATACTCATCCAGGATAGCAAATTCAAAATGGACCCATCAATCCAAGAGTTTAAATGGAGGACAAGGGTCATCTGGGTGGCTCAGTTGGTTAGGCATCTGTTTTCGGCTCTGGTCATGATGCCAGGTTCCTAGGATTGAGCCCCTGGGTCAGGCTCCCTGCTCAGCAGGGAGTCTGCTTCTCCCTCTCCATCTGCCCCTCCCCCCAGCTCATTTTCTCTCTCTCTCTCAAATAATTAATCTTTAAAAAAAAGAGAATATGACTACATAATTGAAAAAAATGCTTATTTTATTAAAAGAAACATCTGTGACGTTAGAAGTTTGAAATCATGTTTTTACATGTTATAACTTGAAATAAGTCATTTAAATCTTCCTGAACCTCAAAAAAAAAAAATTTCCTGAACCTCAATTTTTCTGGAGTAAAATGTAGCTAATGCTAATTATAGGTATTATATGGCAAAAGAGGGCCTGAAATGGAAGGAAATACTTCTGAGAATGAATTAGAATCAAACTGAGTGGGAGCAGCCATGTCTAAAATGAAAAAACTCAAAATATTATAAAAGACAAAGGATTCTAATACTATTCCAATTTAATAAAGGTAAATTGTTTCAGAAAAGCAAGAATACAGTTTGCTACAATGGAAAGAACAATGGAATTAGACAATTAGACTTGATTTAAAAATCAGCACTTACAAGTAGTGTAGCCTAAGGCAAACTACTTAATTTCCCCAAGCTTTCTTTATTGTAGGGTGTTGTAAGCATTTATTTGACAAATATTTATTGACTACTAGGGCCAGGACTGTATTAGGTAGGTGCCATGGATACATTTCAATTTTAATATATAGAATAAAGACTATGGTAGTATCTACTGAATGTTTTCAATGTTCCTATGTGCCAGGTACTATTACAGAGGGTTTGAACTAATTATATCTTCACCTACTCCTTCCCACAACCTAAAACGTAGGCATTATTGTTATCATTTACATTTACGCAAGAGGCACAAAGAGGTTAGGTATCTTGCTCAGGATCAAACAGGCATCAGGCGTTTAGCTGGGATATTTCTCGATGGAGGACAAGAACTTGTAAGTTCTTACGTGTGCAAGGTGGAGGTGGAAGCTTTCTACAATGAAGGAGCAGTTTCAGTTCGCTCGTCCACAGAACGGGGGTTGAAACGTTACTACCTCTTGGAGTTGTGTCTTTTAAATGAAATAGTGTATCATTAGTGTGCCTGGAACATGGTAATCACTAAATTAACACTACGAATTAAATTTCATTTCCTTACGTTGAATGATTATGGCGAAGCACAGAAATTTTTTCAAGGCTTTAGATAAACGTTGTACAGCGGCTTTGCAGATGGGTAGTTTCCACTGCTACCAACAACGTTAAGAGCTTTCTACTTGCTTTATATTACGACATACGATAGGGCCACTCTCTGATCACTTTTTTCAGTTTTTGACAGTCTCACCTGTTCTCTGTCAAGTTCGCTATCTCCCTCATTTTCTAGCGCCACCTCCGCCACAAACGAAGTTCTCCGAGGAACCGCCGAGGGGCGCGTGGGCGGGCGCCTTATCCCGCCACAACAGTTGACTCGCCGCCTAGTCCAACACGCGAAAGCTAAACCCTGCTCTCGCGGGAGGAAACGTGGTTTCGAGCGAGAACTTCTACCCCATCCTACCTCCCAAGGGTCACATGACTGGCGCCTGCGTCCTAGATTCAAGGTCTTTCCTGGTCGCCTACTGGCTGTTAACTCGGGTACAGGTTGTCGCGAGGTCCATTCCGGAAGTGGACTCTTTAACTAGCCCTCCTTTGCGGAAGCTTGTCACAACCTAGCCGTCCACCTTTTGGCGGAAGTTCGTCACGTCGCAGTTGCCCCCGCACAGCGGATGTGTGTCGCCGCTTAGGTGACGCTGGGAAGTGCTTGCAGCCGCCGCCGCTGCCTTCTGGTTGAAGCACTATGGAGGGAGAGAGGAAGAACAACAACAAACGGTGGTATTTTACTCGAGAACAGCTGGAAAATAGCCCATCCCGTCGTTTTGGCCTGGACCCAGATAAAGAACTTTCTAATCGCCAGCAGGCGGCCAATCTGCTCCAGGACATGGGACAACGTCTTAACGTGTATCCTTGCGGCCTAGGCCTCCGGCCTGGGAGTCAGACCCGCCTTGCTCGGGTGTCAAGGCCTCAGGGTCTGTCAGGGATGGAAGAGAGAGGAGGGTGGGCAGGGGCTGAATGTCTAGGTGGGAGAGCCTCCATGGGGCGGGCTGAAGTTCAGTATTGCGCCAGGGAAGCGAGGCGGAGTTAATTTCCCGCTCGCTCCCCAGTGCCATCAGCTTTGCTGGGAATTCGTATCCTTCGCAGCTTTGTGTTTGTGGTCTCCTGGTCTCGTGACTTAGAGATTGTAGTTTTACGCTATACCCTAAGGGTTTGGTGGAGGTTTCACTGTTGATGGCTGCCTCTTGAACTTAGTGTGTAGAGAGAGTTTTGAGAAATTCAAGACCAGTAGGTCATATGAAGAGAAGGTGGCCTAGAATTAATGTTCCAGCTATGGTTCAAAATCCGTTCCTTCCACTTACTTGCTGTTTAAGAAACCTGTCAAATTCTTGGTTTTCTTTTCTGTAAAATGGAGTGATAGATAACCCTTGCATGTAATTTCTATACCTAAGAAAATGCCTGGCATTCATGTTCAAATGGTAGCTACTGTTAAAACTTTATAGAATTGCAGAGGAAGGATGTCAGTTTGTTTGTAAGGATTTAGACCTAGGGTTCTAATGTTTTAAAAAACCATTTACAAAATGTTGAGTTTTTAATTTACTCAGTGTTAATGCGTATTTGTATTCTTTATATTTCAAAGATCAGGTAAGTTAGTGATTTTTCCCCCCTTCAAGTATTTTTGTCAGAAAATATACTCACTTTGTAGCAGAGAAAGCTTATATAGTTTTAAAGTTCTTTCCACTCTGAAAGTGAAAAATTATTTCTGGACGCAGCTCCTATTTAAGTGTGTGGCTGGCTGTAATGTTTGTTGTATCTTAAAGTTGTACTTACCTCAAAAGAGATGTCCTCGTTATTGCTGACATCCGATATTTTTCCTAAGTAACCAGTCAGTACTAAGTTAAACTTCTTGTTTGAAATTCTGTTTTAGTACATCTAGCCCTTTTTAATGTTTGATTTGTTATTAAGGTTGTTGATGTCTTGGGACCACAACCTCTTCCCTGAATAACCCACATTGTCTTCTGAGGGCTTTAGAAGTAAGGCATTTAAAGTTTTGTCAGTGAATGAGTATCAAATCATTCCACAGTGTTTCTTCTCCCAGGGATCACCATATAAGAAGGCTTAGTTGCCAAACACAAGTGGGACTGAAAAGCTAATTTTTGGAGCTTAGAAAGTGAGGAGATAGTAGAGACATAACCCAGGGGCCAGATCACGGAGGGTGTTTTAAGTCATTCAAAGAGATATCCTGAGCTAATGGATCATCACTGCAGGATTTTCAGGAGGCAAGTGATAGGTTTATGTCTACATAAATTTTTTATATTCCTCCATGCATATGTGCTAAGAAGCTTGGTGGCTTATCAGCAAGTTTACATGTTGAATACCGGTTGTGTGTAAGGCATTATGTTAAGCGTCAGTTGGTGGTTAATAATTTGGTGAAAGAAAACAGATTTGCTCTTCAATTTGGAAAATTAAGTATGATTTCGTTTAGATGGAGATACTGTGCTTAGCTGCATGGTCCTTTTGGGAGGATATATAGGTTGTATTTTTGGGAATTGTTCTGCCTGCCTGTTTTGGGGCCTTAACTTTAACGTTTTAGCTCACAATTGACTATCAACACTGCTATAGTATACATGCATCGATTCTACATGATTCAGTCCTTCACACAGTTCCATCGAAATGTAAGTATTATTATTGTTTTGTATGGTATAATCATTTTGTGGTTGATTCCAACAACTGCCTGTGTGTGTGGGGTGAGGAGGTTGATCTTTGTTGCTGAACTGGGATTTGAAATTTAGAAAACAGGATTGATCACTGTCATTATGTGTCACACTGAATCCAGTCTTCCAGTTTTTTGGTAAACTGGCTAGTTATTTGGTAGGTTTAGTGTATCTTTAGGATAGGTGGATTCTCTGATAAAGAAATAGATTATTGAACACTTCCATTTTTGGGTTGGGAGAGGAGCATTAAAAGGGAGATGATGCTTAATTTAAGTGTAATTTTTTAAGTGGTAAATAGTAATGTAGCCACAGGAAAATAAGTGAATGTAAGTGATTTATATTTTCTAAAAACCTTTGATAGAATTGCAGTCAGTGACTGGTTAGAGAGGGAAGATACATTATGTGGTGATGGGGGTGACTTTTAAGACAGGAAAAAGAAAATAATAGTAATAAAGGGATTTTTTTTTTCCTGGACAGAATTGTAAATAGTGCTATTTTCAGTTTTGATACCTGAAATGGTCCTATTTAACATTATTATAAATGACTTGGAAGCGAGTGCATAGTGATATCCCAATTGCAGGTAAGATTGTATTTGTTTAATAAAATCACAAGATAATAGGGCTAAACTTGACGAATGCTTCAGATGGGTTTGTGACTCAAATATTTCTTTCTTTTTTTTTTTTTTTTTTTTTTTAAGAAAGGTTATGTTTTGAAGAAAAGTGTTTAAGGCTTACCCTTAGGATGGTAGGCTTTGAGCTCTTTTTTTTTTTTTTAATGCCATGGAAAGAATCTATGAGGCTAGATATTGCTCTTGTAATATAAGTTGGCATACCCAGTATTGGTAGTAACTGTACTGGAAACCCTTTGGATCTATGGATTAAGTATTCCCAATTTTTTTTATCCAGTCAGCTTGGCCTTCTCCTACCAGTAGACCTCTTACTTTAAGCCATGCCCTACCTCTGATTGCAAGAAGCAAGTTTATTTAAAAGAGAGAAAAGCATTTAATGAGGATATCTGTCTGATAGCTCTAGAATAGAAGCTAGTGGATAAAGAATGAAATATGAAGAGGAACTCCATAGCTGTCTTGCCAAATCTGAATGTTCTTCGTGTCTTCCCTTTTATTATGGTAAAGATTTGAAATCCAGGATGAAATACATCTCAAATCAATTTGTTCACTTTATGCACATATATATTATATACTTCTACTTATATCTTTTAAATTATATTTTTCCTTATTTCCTGTATATTAAGTTTAGCAAAGACAGAGACTCACTTTTCTGTGTATCCTCCAAAGCACCTTCAGTAAACTTGAATGAATGAATGAATGATCTGGTAATTGTCCAGTAAATATAGAGAGATTCCAGTGGATGACGTGACCTTTTCCAAAATCCAGTGACTTTTAAAATTTGGGATTGTTGATCCTCTAGAGAATTGATTTTAGGCACATTCTGGAATTAACAGATCAAAAATATCACCCTTTAATATCTTAGTTTTAAGACTTGTGATAAATCCAAGTTCAAATTTAAGAGGACTTCATACATTGTCATAGCATTGATATTTGTCCTATCAAGCTCCTGTGCATTTTTCATATTATTTTTTTCTCATTATAAAGGTAATAAATACGGTAAAAATCAATACAGAAATGTATAATACAGAAAGTGAAAGCTCCTCTGTAATCCCACCCTCCAGGGGTAACCATTGATAAATGTTTTGTCATATAGTGTCTTGGACATTTTTGTGTATAAATACCTAGTATTCATGTGTTTCTATTAAAAAATAATTTCTTACTATACTACTATTATGTGAATTGCCTTTATCAGTTAACAGTATTTATTGGATATCTTTTCATAGTGGTTTTTCATTACATTTGACCTTTGAACGGTGTGGGGGTTGGGGTACCCTACACAGTTGAAAATCTACATGTAACTCTTGACTCCTCAGAAAGTTAACTAGCAGAAGCCTTGCCAATAACGCAATTAACACATTTTGTGTATGTATCATATACTGTATCCTTGCAAAAAAAAAGGCTGGAGAAAAGAAAATACTAAGAAAATCATGAGGAAGAAAAAATACAGTTATAGTACTGTACTGTATTTATAGAAAAAAAATCTGCATATAAGTGGACCGACACAGTTCACGCTAGTGGTGTTCAAGTGTCAGCTGTATTTTGTTTTATTTTATTTTATTATTTTATTTAATTTTTTTGTCAGCTGTATTTTAAATGGCCACATAGTATTTCTTTGTGTTGTTACGATAATTTATTTCACCTCCATATCGGTCGATATTTGGGTTGTTTCTAATTGAGTAATTATAAATAATGTTACATAAAATTGGTACATATAGTATATGACTTACATGACTATTCTAATATAAATTCCTATAGGTAAAATTACTGTGTCCACAGGGCTGCATTTAAAAAATTTTTGTCCTGGGGCGCCTGGGTGGCTCAGTGGGTTAAAGCCTCTGCCTTTGGCTCAGGTCATGATCCCAGGGTTCTGGAATCGAGCGCTGCATCAGGCACTCTGCTCAGCAGGAAGCCTGCTTCCCTCTCTCTCTCTGCCTGCCTCTGCCTACTTGTGATCTCTCTCTCTCTCTGTCAAATAAATAAAATCTTAAATATATAAAAATAATTTAAAAAATTTTTGTCCTGTCAATTTGCCTTACTGAAAGATTATATCATTATACATTGTTTTGTTGTGTCAGTTTGCCCTACTGAAAGATTTTATCAGTATACATTGTTTTGTTGTGTCAATTCGCCTTACCGAAAGATTATATCAGTATACATTGTTTCCAGCAATGTAAAAGAGGGTCCTTTTCTCTGTATCCTCACAAATGACATATTTATTACATCAGGAAATAGTAAGTTTTAACTACTTTTTGAGTACTTGGGATACAGTGGTGAACAAGATAGAAGGTGTCCTAAATTGTTTTCTTAATTTACATTTTTTCAATTAGTGAAGTTGAGCTTCTTAAACCTATTTAGGTCATTGTTCTTATGAAATTGAAAAATTGACTTAAAAATTGACTTGAGTCTCTTTGTTCTTCTTTTACTCTGATTTTCTTATTTATACGAGCTCTCGTATATTAGCGCTATATGTCATGTGTTGTGAATACTTTTCTCATTTTGTTTTATTTCTTTGTTCAGTATTTTGGAGCCTAGAACTCTTGCCTTAAAAAAAATTTTTTTTTTAATTTTTATTGAGGTTTAACAGTAAAGCACAAAAATCTGAAGTGTGCAACTTGATTACTTTTTGCATTATTATTATTGTATGTATATGTAACCATTCAGATCAAGATAAAGTATATATTTCCAACACCCTGGAAGATAGAGAACTTGTCTTTCAATGGAAATAAGTTTTATTTCTTTAGTGGACATGATTAAATGACTGATTTATTTTCATTTAATTTTTGGCATTGTATTATTTTTGAGAAGAAATTTAATCTCATGAATTGAATTTCTAAATGTACTGTCTTAAATGTTTTCAAATGAGGGAGTGTAAAATTAATGGTGAGCAACTTGATGTGTTTATGTAATATTTCATATGTTATATAAAATCGAGAGTTGTATTTTAATACCTAACAGATTTAATTGGTATATTTTATTCTGGTTAGCTTATCCTTAAGGGGTCAAGCTTAGTGGTTAAGAGAATGGGCTCTGGAGTCAGACATGTCTAGGTTTGGATTTTGTGCACTGCTTCCTAGTTATATGGCTTTGGGTAAGTTACCACAGGCCTCAGTTTTCTCATCTCTTTGGAGTCAGTAATAGTGCCTATCTCCTAGAGTACAAATAAGATTTATTTATTTATTAGAGAGAGTGCTAGTGGTTGAGGGGCAGAGGGAAAGGGAGAGAGAATCTCAAGCAGACTCCCTATTGAGTGCAAAGCCCAGGAGCCCAACTCGGGGCTTGATCCCATGATCCTGAGTTCATGACCTGAGCTGAAACCAAGAGTTGGACACTTAACCAATTGAGCCATCCAGGTACCCCAGTAGTTAATATTTAAATGAATTAACATATATTAATATTTAATACATATACTATAATATATCATTATGATATTTTATATATTAATATATAACAATGTAACATATAATATGTAATAATATATATAATATATAAAGATAATATAACAAATAAATACTGGGTGGCATTTTTATTCTTTTACAATGGAGAAAATCTTATATTCTTACCTGGTGTAAGAATTCCTCTTAGAAATTGCCTTTGATAGGAAAATGCTTTGGTAAACTGGCTTGGTAAGTGATTCCATGAGGAGCAATGAGTATTACATGGCTGTGCAAAAATTAGACTGAAATTTATCTCTTACAGTCTTTCACTTAATGAGTTATTACCTTGCCTTCTTAGCCGTTGTTTGTATACCATATTTTAGTTTGTGCCTTTTGAATATATTGTTAGCTCCTTGAGGACAAAGTTGTAGGATAAAAATCTTAGTGTTGTCTTTAAGTAGTTCTTTTCCTTTCTGCTTTTTCCAATCAATTATAAAGTCATGTTAATTTTTAGAGTGTTAACTCTTTTTTTTTCTGTATGTAGTCATAAAATTGAAAGAAGAGAGAGAGAGGCGCCTGGATAGTCTCAGTTGGTTAAGCATCTGCCTTCAGCTCAGGTCATGATCCCAGGGTCCTGGGATGGAGCCCTGAATTGGGCTCCCTGCTTAGCGGGTGCGTGCTTCTCACTCTCCCTCTTCCTGCCGCTCCCCCACTTGTGCTCTCTCTCTCTGGCACGTAAATAAATAAAATCTTTTTTTTTTTTTTAAACAGAGAATAAAAGAGGAAATGATGATATTCCTGTAGCTAACTGCTCAGAGAGAATCCTGTTGACATTTTAGATTTTTTTTTCTCTGCACGCAAATACACACAGATTTAGTGAAGTCCTATTAATTTTCTAAAATCATGCCTATGGTTTTCCCCCCCGTTTTTCTTTTTTCTTTTTTTTTTTTTTTAAAGATTTTATTTATTTATTTAACAGAGAGAGAACACAAGCAGGCAGAGAGGCAGGCAGAGGCAGAGAGAGGAGCAGGCTTCCTGCGGAGCAAGGAGCCCGATGCGGGACTCGATCCCAGGACGCCGGGATCATGACCTGAGCCAAAGGCAGCTGCTCAACCAACCGAGCCACCCAGGCGTCCCACCCCCCCCTGTTTTTCTACTGCTAATGCTTACTCTAAACTTTATTTCTTAATGCCTGGAGTACTAATTTTTTTTTTTCTTTTTTAAAATTAACTTTTAATGAGTTTCTTTCCTCCTTTTAGTCCTTCCTAGGACCGGATATGTCTGTCTGTTTGTCTTTACTTCCTTCCTTTATTAAAGATTTTATTTATTTGAGATTGAGAGAGAGCGTACATGTGCGAGCAGAGTGGGGGGAGGGGCAGAGGAAGAAGCAGACTTCCCACCAAGAGGAGAGTCTGAAGTGGGGCTTGATCCCAGGACTCCAGGACTAGGACCTAAGCCAAAGGCAGATGCTTAACCTACTGAGCCACGCAGGTGCCCCCAGATATGTCTATCTAAATGTTTCTTAAATTATATTCTTTTTTCTAAAATCTTTAGTGTCACTTTCTTGTTAAAAATCTTTTGTGTTCTAAATCCCATTATCTGTGTCACCTACTCAATTTAGTGTGCTTCTTGCTCTGATTCTTCACATCTTGTCATGCCTACCTTCCTCTGGTTCTGCTTTTTTTATCCTGAGGTCTAGGAATATAGATGGAGTTTGCTGCATACAACTGCAACAAATATGAAGGAAGAGAATTATTACTGTGAATTGGATTTGTGGATAAAAATCTCTTCCAAAATAGCAGATAGCAGCAGGGATATAAATAAGTATTAAAATGCCTGTCAGTTTTACTCAGTAAAGTGAAATAGATATTTCACTTATATAAGATTATTTATTATATTTCTTTGACTCCTGGTTCTTGCCATTGCCATCTTTGATGCATTGAAATATTCTTAAGATTCAGTAGAAGTTTTTCCTGAGATTCCGCAGATCACTACCAGGCTACATTTATGTCGTATTACTCTCATCTGTTATATTGTTTAGTGACTGAATTAGTTGTCTACTTGTATTGGCTTGAGATTTCTTTTTCCCCTTGTGCCTTTTTTTAAAAAAATATTTTATTTATTTATTTGACAGAGACACAGTGAGAGAGAGAACATAGCCAATGAGAGTAGGAGAGGGAGAAGCAGGCTCCCTGCTAAGTGGACAGCCCGATGTGGGGCTCGATCCCAGGACCCTGGGATCATGACCTAAGCCAAAGGCAGATGCTTAATGACTAAGCCGCCCAGGGGCCCCTCCCTGTGTGCCTTTGTATAACATCTTGAATATAACACTGTTTTTTGAATTCCCTTTTATAAGATTTGTGCTCCCCCCATACATGAGTACAATTAAGATAATTCACATACAATAAAACTTATCCTTTTAAAGTGTGCAGTACACTGGGTTTTGTTGTTTTAAAAAAAGGTTTTATTTATTTTAGAGTGTGTGGGAGCAGGGAGAGAAGCAGAGAGGGAGGGAGAGGCAGGGGGAAAGACTGTCAAGCCAACTTCTCATTGAGCATCTAAGGCAGACTTGGAGCTCAATCCCTTGACCCTGAGATCATGACCTGAGCCAGAACCAAGAGTTGGACCCTTAATCGACCGAGCCATCCAGGTGACCCAGTTCACTGGTTGTTAATATATTCACCAAGTTCTGCAACCATCACCATGGTCTAATTCCACAAAGTTTACATTGCCCCAGACAGAAACTTCTTCCGCATTCTTGGTCACTCCCATTTTCCTGTTCTAGCCTCTGGCAATCACTATTCTACTTTCAGTTTGTTCCTTTAAAAAAAAAGTGTATAGAGGGTTATGATATGAACTTAAGAAAGAACCTCATTTTAAATAGAAAGCCAGCTATTTACATGTAGTAGTTTTTCACATAGATAGCTTTTAACGAATTTGTTGAAGGATTGGTTTTGGGAGTGGATGGATGTAGATTAACTGATACAAGGGGGGGGCATTTTAAGGAGAAGAAAAGGTATTAACAAGTGGTGAAGTTGAGGCAAGCAGGGAATTTGGTTTGAAACTTAGTTCTTTTTTAGATCTACCTTGATCGAGGAATAAATAATAAATGTAATTTATTTTCTCTCCATCCAGTCTGTGGCTCCAGCAGCCTTATTTCTAGCAGCTAAAGTAGAGGAGCAACCAAAAAAATTGGAGCACGTCATCAAGGTAGCACATGCTTGTCTCCATCCGCAGGAATCACTTCCTGATACTAGGAGCGAGGTAGGGGATTCATTACACATATCTGTTTTTCTTTATTTATTTTGATATTAGCTTAGTTTTGTAACTTTCATTTACTGAAGTCTGAGTGGGCGCTGTTTTAGTTTTTATTTTTTCTTTACAAAATCATCAAACTATGGAAAAAGTTGATTGTATTCATTATAGTAAAATTTGAAAATACAGAAAAACAAGGAAGAAAATGTATTACCTAGATATAATTTGGACCACGGATATGTAAGTGAATCATTATTATTTCTAGCTTCTTTTCTGTGGATAGCTACACACATACGTATTTTGTATGTCTTTTCCACTTACTATATTGCAAATATTTTCCCATTTTATTCTCCATTTTCTCTCTCTCTCTCTCTCTTTTTTAAGATTTTATTTATTTAAAAGAGAGAGCCCATGAGCTGGAGTGCGGGTGGGGCAGAGGGACAAGCAGAGACCCCTGCTGAGCAGGAAGCCTGATGTAGGGGCCTGATCCCAGGACCCTGAGATCATGACCCAAGCTGAAGGCAGAGACTTTAACCCACTGAGCCACCCAGGTGTCCCTCTTTTTTTTTTTTTTTTTAAAAAAGATTTTATTTATTTATTTGACAGGAGAAAGAGATCACAAGCAGGCAGAGAGGCAGGCAGAGGGAGGAGGGAAGCAAGCTCCCCACTGAGCAGGGAGCCCAATGTGGGGCTCGATCCCAGGACCCTGAAATCATGACCTGAGTCAAAGGCAGAGGCTTTACCCACTGAGCCTCCCAGGCGCCCCAAATAATATTCTTTTTTTTTAATAATTAAAAAAAATATTTATTTGATGGAGAGAGAGAGAGATCACAAGTAGGCAGGCAGAGAGAGAAGGGGAAGCAGGCTCCCCACTGAGTAGACAGCCCCATTTGGGGTTCAGTCCCTGGACCTTGAAATCATGACCTGGGCTGAAGGCAGAGGCTTAACCCACTGAGCCACCCAGGTGCCCCCCCAAATAATATTTTTACCAATAAGTTTTTGTTATGGACTCTTTAAAAAAATGAGTCCTGTCATTTTTTTTTTAAAGATTTTTTTTTTTTTTTAATTTATTTGTCAAAAAGAGAGAGAACACAAGCAGGCAGAGTGGCAGGTAGAGACAGACGGAGAAGCAGGCTTCCTGCTGAGCAAGGAGCCAGATGCAGGACTCGATCCTAGGACCCTGGGATCATGACCTGAGCTGAAGGCAGCCGCTTAATCCACTGAGTCACCCAGGCGTCCCTTTGTTTTTAACTTTTAAAGAAATTACAAAAGTTATATATGCTTGTTAAAGAGAACCCAAACATTCAAGAATCATTTGTAGTAAAAGTTTAAAGCTCATCTCCCCTCCTCCTAGCAGAATAGTGTTGATTATAATTCTAGTATATGTTCTGTCAACCTATCCTATGCATGTACGCATAGCTTTTTTTCCTTCCATCCTTCCTTGACTTTCTTAAAGAAGGGAAACTCTGTCCTGGTTTTAGAAGTCTGTTGTTGGAGAGTGATGAGTGACTTGTGAGAAATTTTGAGGTCTGATGTTTGTTAAACTGTGGATTTCTGTTACTAGATTATTTAAGTCTCTTATGATGGAAGCATGAGTCATATTTTATCAAATAGATAAATTTACATGTTCTCATTATATTGGAGAAAGTGGTTCTTTGAGGGGTTGTTTTTGTTTGTTTACATATTTATTTGAGAAGAGAGAGAGTGTGCAGGGAGGGGCAGGAGAGAATCTCAGACTGACTCCCTGCGGAGCGTGGATTCCCACAACCCTGTGATCTAACCTGAGCTGACATCACAAGTCAAACATTTAACCAACTGAGCCACCCAGGCACCCCTTTATTTTGATAATAGCCCCTAATTATGATTATTGTTTCACATAGCAGTGTTTTCATTTCCCTTTGGTTTTTCTTGGGTTCAGCAATAGCTCTTATGAAGAGTTAACTGCCCTGGATTTTTATTTAGGGATTAGACTAATAAATGCCATTGGCACGTAGAATTGACCAAATGAAACAAAATTTTTTTTAAGAAAGTAAAACAAAAAATAATTCACTTTTTTTCCTTTAAAGTATATTTATATAATTTCTCACCTGAGTTTCTATTCCTTGTGAGATGGGGAATCTTAGAGGAAGATATTTTCTTTACTATATGGAAAGGAGTACTAACATAGTTTAAGTCCTTATTGGACTTAATTCAAGATTGTAAAGTTAGGTGGAACGACACTGTAGATCTAACTGCTGCCCCAAGTCTCATTCTTTCTCCTAGAGTTCTCGACTAGTACTGTCCAATAAAAATATAGAAGGAGTCCTATACATAATTTAAAAAATTTAACTTTTCATTGAACTTCATTTAAAATCTTCATTAGAAATAAAATCTTCATTTAAAAGAAGGTAAAATTGGGGCACCTCGGTGGCTCAGTCTTTTAAGTGTCTGCCTTCAGCTCGGGTCATGATCCGGGGATTCTGGTCCTGGGATGGAGCCCTGCATCGTGCTCCTTGCTCAATGGGGAGCCTGCTTCTCCCTCTCTCTTGCCCCTCCACCCCTGCTCATGCTTACTCTCTTGTGTTGTCTTTCTTTCTCAAATAAATAAATAAAATCTTTCAAAAAACAAAAAAATAAAAGGTGAAATTAACTGTAATATTTTATATTATTAATTTATTTAATCCTGTGTCAGCATTTCAGCATAAAATCAATATTAAAACATTAATGAAGTCATTTACATTATTTTTTAATTAAGCCTTCAAAATTTGGTGTGTATATATGTATTTTTAAAATTTTATTTACTTATTAGAGAGCAGAGGGAGGGGGAGAAGCAGACTTCACACTGAGTGGGGGGTCCAATGTGGGGCTTGATCCCAGGACTCTGGAATCACAACCCAAGGCAAGGGCAGATGCTTAACCAACCGAGCCACCCAGGCACCCCAATTTGGCGTATATTCTATTGCACATCTCAGTTTAGACTAGCTGCATTTCATGAGGTGCCTGGATGGCTCAGTGAGTTAAAGCCTTTGCCTTCGGCTCAGGTCATGATTTCAGGGTCCTGGGATCGAGCCCCGTGGGGCTCAGCGGGGGGCCTGCTTCCCCTGCCTCTCTGCCTGCCTCTCTGCCTACTTGTGATCTCTCTCTCTCTGTCAAATAAATAAAATCTTAAAAAAAAAAAAAAAAAAAAGACCAGCTAGATTTCAGGTGCTCGGTAGCCATGTGTAGCTAGTGGCTGTAGTATTGACTGGTACAAATCAGAGAAATTTTTTGTCGTTTATTCCATTTTCTTTTGAACTTTTCTTCTAATTCTTAGAAATCTAGCATTACCTGGGAAGGTTTGTCAGGAGTCAGATGTTTGGGGTTGCCTACAGTACCTTAGGAGGGGTCTACAAATGTATTTTGCTGATGTTGGAATAAGATGCATGTATCTTTAGTTATCTTGTGTCTACATCACTACTTTAAAACCTAAAATGTTAGTCTTAAAAATGAACCAACTCTCTGGTGCCTTTTCTGTAGCTAATTATGAATAAAGTGTTATTTCTCAATATACCACTTTTTTTCTTCTTTAAAGAGGAAAAGGTGTGCTAAATAGAGATAAGGATTGTATTTCAGTTCCTAGGCTACCTCCTCACTTCATCCTTGCCTTTTGTTGCTTTAGTTTTCCTGGAAGGAGTTGTTAGAATTGTTTACACTTTATATATTATGCCTTTTTGGGAAATAATTTATCTGTCTTCTCACCTGCAGGCTTACCTGCAACAGGTTCAAGATCTGGTGATACTAGAAAGCATAATTCTGCAGACTTTAGGTAAATTTATTTTTCTTTAAAATATTAAGAAATACATGTAATGTAAAATTTTAGAATTTACGGAATAGGAAACAGGAAGAAAATCCCTAGTGAAGGTTTTTACAAATTATAGAGGTTGTGGAATGTGGTTTAACTCTGACCTATACCACAGAGAGTCAGATATAGCCATCCTTTGGAATAGCAGCAGGTTTTAAAAAAAATTTTAATTAATTTAATTGATTAATTTTTTAATTCTTAAATTTAATTGAATTGAATTCAATTTGCTTTGAAACGTGTGTCAGTTTTTTTTTTTTTTGAAAGGTGTGTCAGTTTTTAACTTTATGATAAATAATGGCAGAAACTAACGAACTTTTTTCCTGTCATGGATTTTGATGATCTGTTATTTAAATGACAGCATTTATTTTTAAAATTGGTAAGAGTTTTGTTTTTTTTTTTAATGAGTTCATGTAGTTTTGTGGGGTTTTTTTAGATTTATATTTTATTTACTTAAAAGATTTTATTTGAGGAAGAGAGTGAGAGGGATAGCATGATCTGGACGAGAGGCAGAGGGAGAAGCAGACTCCCTGCTGAGCAAGGAGCCCGATGTGGGACTCCAAGATCCATGACCTTAGCTAAAGGCAGATGCCTAACTGACTGAGCCACCCAGGTGCCCCTAGATTTATTTATTTGAGAGAGAGAACAAGTGCTCACATATATGCAGCTGCATGGAGGGAGAGGCAGAGGGAAAAATCTTCAAACATACTCCCAACCCTGGGACTTCATCTGGGGCGCCATGGGGCTCGATCTCACAACCTATGAGATCATGACCTGAGCCGAAACCAAGAGCTGGATGCTTAGTGGACTGAGCACCTAGACCCTCCTCTAATCAGTGTTTAGAATAGCAGAGTGGTGGTGCACAAATTTCAGCTCTAGTGGTTGATGAGCAACCCTGATGATTATCTATTATTATTTTTATCAGAGATACTACCTTTAAAATTTTAGCAGATTTGGAAAATAAAGATTTTTTTCCTAGTTTTTTTGGGCTGTTTTTCTCTTCTCTGAGTTCATGAGTTGGGTTGAAAAGTTACTAGTACACCTGTACTTTTTATAGCATGCTTGTACACACAATTCTTCGGGGCTTATCTCTCTCTCTTTTTTTTTTAAGCATATGTGCTGCCAAAGTGAGCACTCAAAGCTTATCTCTGAAGTTAATTTCTTTTACTTTACTTTTTACTTTAAATAATCTTCAAAGTAACTGTATTTTAGGGGACAATTATCTTTTTGGTGGAGTAAATTTTTATTATTTTAATGTGGAAGCCAGTAAGACCTAATTGCATGAATCATTTGTTCATTGAGAATAATTTTCTGTTCAGAGATTATTAGTTCCTCAGGTGTCTTGAGACTCCATTAGGTTTATTATTTAGTTCAAAATATGATTGTCTTTGAAGAGAATGTGTCTTAGAGAAGAGTGTGCTGTATGTGTTGTGTGACCCTCTTAGCCTCTGAATAGTAATTTTGGGAGAGGAAAATGAGGGAGGCCGTTAATGATGACTCAGATAAAAGAAGTATAAAATGTCTCCAGTATCTTTAGCATTTTAACCAAAGTACTTTTTTTTTAGGCTTTGAACTGACAATTGATCACCCACATACACATGTGGTAAAGTGCACTCAACTAGTTCGAGGTAAGGAATCCCAACTTGAAATGACTGTCTTAAATTGTTTTACCATTTAATGGCTATGATTTATTTATGGTGGACAAATATATAACACAGCTGCTTTGGCTAGAAATTAAATTGAAAGGATAACCTGGCTTAAATCAAAATGAGTGTTTCTAACTTGGGATTTTTCTGCTGAGTTCTTAAAGTTTTTAGGTGATCTCCAGTCAAGGAGAATTAGTGTATTGAGTATGTATGCCAGAGCCTGGAGCAGATTTCATAAAGTCAAATGACAAGTATCTAATAGCAGTTTAAGAATACCTTGAGAGTGGTGATCTTAATGCGATTCTAGGAGTGATGGCCCTGAACAGCCTTTTACAGGCCACCCAGAGGATCTAGAATTTACTTGACTTATTTCAATGATTGACAAAGCCTTGGAAAGACTTTCTTTTTATTCTGATTTAACCTTAGTAGCTATAATTGCATGAAACCTTGTTCTTATTTAGTTTAAATAGTAATATCAACATATAGACACTTGTGCATTGAAATTTTGTAGATGAAACTGATAATTGGCCTTATTTTATATTTTGCTAATGTGTGCTTCATCTGTAAATTCCCAAAGTTTTCCTAAGTTCTTTATATTTAGAAAACATTAGCAGGTTTACATTGAGCAAGGGTAAGGTTAAACAAAGGTGGATATATGCTGATTTGAAAAGACTAAGTTTTAAGGAAAATGAAAATTTACTTTATTACCCAGAGAGGTTTTTTGGGGGGAGGGATATGTTCCCCCCCCTTCATTATGGTATATTATGTAATTTATGTTATTTGATGATTTGGGGTCTGAATCACAGGCTACTCAATCAAAAAAAAATTTTTTTTTAAGTACAGATCACTTTTCCCAAATATACAGAGGTCTTCTGGGTTCTGATCTTGCATTCAAATTTGTTCATCTTCTAGTTCAGTATTTTTCAGTGAACACTTGCATCAGAATTTCTAGGTACCTGTCAAAAATGCCTGTTTCCTTCTCCAAACATACTCCAAACCTTCCTCTAGGAAGGATGTCCAGGAATTGCATTTTAAACAAGTACTCCAAATATTTGGTGTGCAGTGTACAGCTTGAATTCCTAGGTCTGGAAGCAGCATAGTTATTCTAATTAAAAGTTGCTGATTTGTCATCTTATGTAGAATGTTAAACCTCAAGTGGTCAGGGACCATGTCTGCCTTATTCGTTACCATGTTCTCTACTTGGAAATATTAAATGCTCACTAAATAATTGAGACTGAATGGAACTAATAACTTTTTCCCTGTCCCCTCCTCTTTTTTTTTTTTTAGCAAGCAAGGACTTAGCACAGACTTCTTACTTCATGGCAACCAACAGGTTTATATTTTAATATTTTTCATTTCTATTTTTGGGATAGGGTTTTACTTGGGTTGGAATCGTCACTTTTTGAGGGGTATATGGAAAGACAGCAGGTCTAGCACTTAGTAAACTAGAACCCAAAGACTCAAGATGGATCTCTGATATAGTGTATTACAGACAATTCTCTGGTAAATGCTGATTTTTCTGTACAGTTTTCATATTTTCCCTTAAATTTCCACAGTGCTTTTTAATTTGCTAAAGTAATGTAATTATGTAGTACTGATTGTTTGAAATCCTCCCCAATTCTGCATGTCTTCCTTTGCTTTAAAATATCAAAGAGCAGGGGCGCCTGGCTGCTCAGTTGGGAGAGCATGTGACTCTTGATCTCAGGGTGTGGAGATTACTTAAAAATAAAATCTAAAACAAACAAAAAAATCCCAAGAGCATAGTTCTGTAAGTTTAGGTAAACTTGGAGTTGATAGTGACTGAGAATCTAATTTGGAGGATTCTACAATAGTCACAGTATTTATTTATTTGTTTGTTTGTTTAAAAGATTTTTATTTATTTGAGAGAGAGAGAGAGAGCGCGTGCATGCGCATGAGCATGACTGAGCACACACAAGCAGGGTGTGGGGGAGAGGGAGAGGAAGAGGGACAGAGAGACTCCCTGCTGAATGGGGAGCAGGACACTGGATTCGATCCTAGGACTCTAAGATCATGACCTCAGCAAAGTCACACGCTTAACCAACTGAGCCACTCAGGTGTCCCAGTAATTATGGTGTTTAAAAGACTTCCTTTTCCTTCCCCCATTGCCAGATAAATGTGCATGGATATGTGTAAAGACTAACTTTTTTTTTCTTTCTTCTCTTTTTAAAATAAAATTAATACATAATTTGTATTACCAAATTACTTGATAAGTCTCATCTCCAATTGATTGTTCATGGAAATCAAAGATAACTTCTATTGACTGTTACTTCATTTTTATAGCCTGATAGAAATTTTTGAAGTAAATCATCAATTAAGCATATTCATAATTGAGAGAGTGATTGTTCATTATTTTAGTTTGTTATATTTTTATTTTTTAAATTTAGATTTAATTTATTTAACATATAGTAAAATATTAATTTCAGTGGTAGAATTTAGTGCTTCATCAGTTGCATACAACACCCAGTGCTCATCATATCAAGTGCCCTCCTAAATATCCATCTCCCGGTTACCCCTCTATTCGTTATTTTAAATTGACTAGACTTTTGATTGGCAAGAGATGAGATAATTTTAAGGGGGTTTTAAGTATTTGATATAGGGATTACACATAACTAAAAATCTTACAATTTTCCTTAAGTTCTAAGTTTCTTCTCAGGGTAATAGATCCTTATTTTAAAAACTGAGTACCCTGTCTCTTTGGTTTTGGTCCTAGTCTTTTGTCAGTGTGTGGGATTGAATGATGTACAGCCAAAAAATTCAGAAACGTTACCTGAGCAGGTGGGTTAATGGAAAATCATGTTGAGTGCTGGATCAGAGTACTGGATATTTCCTGCCCTTCTTACTCTCCAGTGTTTTTAAAATTTTTTTTTTCTTTTTAAATAATGGAGAGTTTTAACTTTGGGTTCAAAATTGAGAGCTCATGACACTCTCTTGTTTCCTTCCCTCTGATGCCAGCCTGCATTTGACCACATTTAGCTTGCAGTACACACCTCCTGTGGTGGCCTGTGTCTGCATTCATCTGGCTTGCAAGTGGTCCAACTGGGAGATCCCAGTCTCAACTGATGGGAAGCACTGGTGGGAGTATGTTGACGGCACTGTGACCTTGGAACTTTTAGATGGTAAGTTTTAGAGTAAGGGACCTTGGAAAGCACTTGCTCTTGATCTGTCACATATCTGGCCCAAAGTGACTTCATTTAGATGAAAATAGTTAGTTGAGGTTATTCTTGTTTTTTTACTTCTGCTTCTCTGAGTTTTGCTTAAATTTTCTATTTCATTTGTAGAACTGACACATGAATTTCTACAGATTCTGGAGAAAACCCCTAACAGGCTCAAACGAATTCGGAATTGGAGGGTAAGAATTACTGCTATCAGCTTGTGGTACAAAACCAGTTTTTTTTTTTCTTTTGACTGCACAGTGAATATACCAGAATTGGATATGTACCCCCAGGTTTGGAATTTCCTTTTTCTTAGTTATATAATAATCATGACTTAAACTTCGTAGCTTGGATACTGGCTCAGAAGTTAGTGGTGATAGTTAATAGCAGGATTTGTTTTGTGTTGTGCAACTCTTGTGATATAGTCAGTAGGCAACATTGGTTGAGTGTTTTTCTGTGTGGAGACTATTAAGGAAAAAATGTGGCCTCTCTGAGTCAAAAGTGTTGGGTTCTGGTAGAGAAAAGATAGAATTACAAGGTTAGAACTGGTATCATTCTGCTTTGACATTATTTGCTTTTTAAATGGATTTTAAAATTTTATTTTTATATCGATTGCAGGTTAAAGTTGTATTTCACTTATTTTTCAGAGTCTTGCTTATAAAATGGAATCATTCTTTTTTCCTTTGGCATTAGATAGAAAGCTCATTTAAAAATGTTCCCTGCAGGGGTTTCTGGGTGGCTGAGTTGGTTAAGTGTCTGCCTTTGGGTGGGGTTATGATTCTGGGGTCCTAGGGTCAAGCTCCCTGCTCAGCGGGGAGCCTGCTTCTCCCTCTTTCTCACTCTCTCTTGCTCACTCTCTCTTTCTCTCAAATAAGTAAATAAAATCTTTTTTAAAAAAGAATCTTTTTTAAATAAAATCTTTTTTAAAAAAGATTTTATTTATTTATTTGAAAAAGAGAGCAGAAGTCAGAGGGAGAAGCAAACTCCCTGCCGAGCAGGCAGCCCCATGTGGGACTTGATCCCAGGACTCCAGGATCATGACCTGAGCTGAAGGCAGTTGCTTAACCAACTGAGTCAACCAGGCGCCCATAAGTAAATAAAATCTTAAAAAGATGTTCCCTACATTCTCAGAAATCCAGATTGACAAAATTAATTTCATTCTCTTGAGTTTAGAGAATTGCGGAAAATGAGTTTGCCTAAGATTCAAAGGAGGCCTGAGAGCACATAGCTCATCACTGTGATCATATGACACCTCACCAAAATTTATGGAATTTGCTTTTGGACTAACTGCTGTCATAAGCAGTCATAAGGCATAGATGTTCATGAATGAATTTTAGATATGGACAAATTAATTTTTTTTGGATTTTATTTATTTATTTATTTGACAGAGAGAGAGAGATCACAAGTAGGCAGAGAGGCAGGCAGAGCGAGAAGGGGAAGCAGGCTCCCTGCTGAGCAGAGAGCCCGACGTGGGGCTCGATCCCAGGACTCTGGGGTCGTGACCTGAGCCGAAGGCAGAGGCTTAACCCACTGAGCCACTCAGGTGCCCCACAAATCAATTTTTTTAATTGGCTTGTAGCATTGGTATAGATTGCTGTAACTTTTTTGGGGGGTATGATAGAACACTTAAGATTACCCTTTTAGCAAAATTTTGAGTATACATGTAGTCAATATATTGTGCAGCAGGTTTCTAGGACTTACCTTCTATAATTGGCTTTGTACCATTTGACTAAAACCTCCTTATTTTCCCCCTCCCCCCAGGCTAATGTTTTACTCTGTATGAGTTTAGATCTTAGATTCCTCACATAAGTAAGATCATATTTTGTTTTTCTGTGTCTGGCTTATTTCACAGTAAAAAGCCTTCAGGTTCATTTATGTTGTGACAAATAACAGGATTTCCCTCTTTTTTTTTTAAATTGTGGTAAAATGCATATAGCATAAAATTTACATCTTAACCATTTTTAGATGTACTGTTCAGTAGTATTAAGTATATTCATATTGTTGTGCAACCATCATTACCATTCATCTCCCTAATTCATTTCATTTTGTAAAACTGAAACTTTACACCCATCAGGTAACTCCCCATTCCCATTCCCTACCCAGCCCCTGGCAACCACAGTTATTTATACTTTGTATCTTTGTGATTTGGCTTTTCTTATAAGTACTTCATGTAAATGGAATAACACAGTACTTGTCTTTTTGTGGTTTATTTCACTTAGCATAATGTTCTCAAGGTGCATCCATGTTGTGGCATATTGTAGAATTTTGTTTCCTTTAAAGGCTTAGTAATATTCCATGGTATGTATCCACCATATTTTGGTTATCCATTCATCTGTTGATGGACCCTCGGGTTGCTTCCGTATTTTAGCTGCTGCGAATAATGCTGCCATGAACATGAGTGTACAAGTATGTCTTCAAGACCTTGCTTTTTATTTTGGTTATATATCCAGAATTGGAATTTCTGGATTATATATTAGTTCTGTTTTTAATTTTATTGAAGTTGTTTTTAAATTTTTTAATTAGAAAAATAAAATTTGAAGTCCAGATTGTTCCTTTTTTTTGTTTTTGTTTTTGTTACCTGTGCCTGGATATGCTGTCATATCCAGGAAATTGCCAAATCCACTTTGTGAAGCCTTTGTCCTGTTTTATTCCAGGAGTTTTATTGCTTTAAGTCCTTTATTCAGTTTTGAGCTAATTTTGTATATGGTGTTAGGTAAGGATCCAACTTCATGCTTTTGTATGTTGATATCCAGTTTTCTGGATAGGTCACTTCAGGTAATAATTTCACATTTTAACAGTATGAAGTCTTTGAGTCCAGAACATGGAATGAGTTTTTCATTTAGGTCTTACTTAATTTCTTTTAGCAGTGTTTTTCAATTTTAATTGTACAAGTCTTTCATTTCCCTGGTTAAGTTAATTCATGAAGTGTTTTTTGTTGTTGTTGTTTTTTGTGTTTTTTTTGGATACTATTGTAAATAGGATTATTTTCATAATTTCCTTTACTGGTTGTTCATGTACGGAAATGCAACTGAAATTTATGTATTGACTTTGTATCCTGCTACTTTGCTGAATTCATTAATTCTGACTCTTTATGTGTGTCGAGTTTTCTATATGAGATTATATCATCTACAAGGGCGCCTGGGTGGCTTAGTCCGTTAAGCCACCTTAATGGACTCTGCCTTCGGCTCAGGGGCTCAGGTCATCTTCCCAGGGTCCTGGGATCAAGTCCTGCATCAGTCTCCCAGGTCCACAGGGAGTCTGCTTCTCCCTCTTCCTCTTCCCCTGCTCTTCCCCCTGGTTGTGTGCTCTCTCTGTCAAATCAGTGAAGTCTTTCTTTCTTTCTTTCTTTCTTTCTTTCTTTCTTTCTTTCTTTCTTTCTTTCAATTTTATTTATTTATTTGACAGAGAGGAGAGATCACAAGTAGGCAGAGAGACAGGCGGCAGGGGGGATGGAAGCAGGCTCCCCACTGAGCAGAGAGCCCGATGTGGGGCTCCATCCCAGGACCTGAGATTGTGACCTGAGCCAGAGGCAGAGGCTTTAACCCACTGAGCCACCCGTGCCCCCAATGAAGTCTTTTAAAAAAAAATTACATCCTTTGCAAGCAGATAATTTTACTTCCTTGCCAATTTGAATGCTCTTTCTTTCTTTCTTTCCTTTTTTTTTTTTTTTTTTTTTGGAGAGGGAGAAGGAGAACGTGAGTGGGAATGGGCAGAGGGAGAGAGAGAATCTTAAGCAGACTCTATGGTCAGCACTGATGTGGGGCTCCATTTAAATCAAGAGTCAGATGCTTAACTGACTGAGCCACCCAGGTGCCCCTGAATGCTTTCTTTTGCCTACTTGTTCTGATGAGAACTTCTAGTATTTTGTTGAATAGAAGTGAGAGGGGCATCCTTGCCTTGTTCTAGATCTTAGCAGAAGAGCTTTCAGTTTTTCACTGTTGAATGTGATGTTTGGTTTGAGTGTTTCATATATGGCTTTTATTTTTTATTTTTATTTTTTTGAAGTGAACATAACCTCAAGATTTTATTGTCTTCATAATATAACAAAATATGAAGCTTAGAACTGGATCACTTGGCCCTTTCTCTTATCTCCTCCCAGTTCAAAATGCTTGCATCTCTTAGTAGCCAGCATTCTCTTAGATCTGCAATTGGGCTCAACACATTCAAGCCTCAGCACAATCTTCTTTGTAGTTTTAGCCTTTTTCCAGAAAATCGGCTTAGTCTACCCATCATAGCCACTCTGCTTCCTGTCGTAACGCTGCTTTCCCTGGGCATAAAGAGGATCTTTTCCTTTCTTGTACTGTGTCACTTTGTGGGGTTGGTGCTTGCCACACTTCTTGCAGAAAGTCCGGTGGGTTTTAGGAATGTTCACCATGTTTGCGAGAGCGCTATCAGCACGGAAAGCATATATGGCTTTTATTATATTGAGCTAGTTTCCTTCTATTCCTAGTTGGGTGTTCTCTAGTTCATGGAAGGTCGTCGAATTTTATGAAATGTTTTTTCTGTATCTGGAAAATCATGTTTTTTTTTCCTTTATTGTGTTTATATGGCATATTACATGATGATTTTTGTATGTTGAACAATTCTTGAGTTCTAGGAATAAGTCCTACTTGGCCATAGTCTATAATCCTTTTAATATGCTGCTAAATTCAGTTTGTTAGTATTTTTTTTTAAGATTTTATGTATTTATTTGTCAGAAAAAGAGAGAACACAAGCAGGGGAGAGGCAGGGAGAGGGAGAGGCTGAGCAGGGAGTCTCATGTGGAACTCTATCCCAGCACCCTGAGATCATGACCTGAGGCTAAGGCAGACAGGTGCTTAACTGACTGATCCACCTAGGTATCTCAGTTTGTTAGTATTTTGTTGAGAATTTTTTTTTTATGCAATTTTTTTTAAGATTTTATTTATTTGACAGAGAGAGATCACAAGTAGGCAGAGAGGCAGGCAGAGAGATAGGGGGGAAGCAGGCTCCCCGCTGAGCAGAGAGCCCGATGCGGGGCTCGATCCCAGGACCCTGAGATCATGACCTGAGCCGAAGGCAGAAGCTTTAACCTACTGAGCCACCCAGGCGCCCCTGTTGAGAATTTTTATATCACTGTTATTAGGGATATTGGTCTGTAGTTCCTTGTAGTGTCTTTGTTTGGCTTTGATGTCAGGGTAATGCTGGCCTCATAGAATGGGTTGAAAGATGTTGCCTCCTCTTCAAATTTTTGGGAAAGTTTTAAAAAGATTCACCAGTGAAGCCATCAGATCCAGAGCTGTTCTTTGTTGGGAAATTATTTTATTACTGATTCAATCTCCTTACTAGTTACAGATCTGTTCAGATTTTCTATTTCTTTATGGCTTATTCTCGATACATTTTGTGTTTCTAGGAATTAGGCCCATTTCATCTAGATTATCTAATTTATTGGCATATAGTTCAGAGTAGTCGCTGTTTTTTAAATTTTTTTAAAGTCAGGTTAATTGGGGTACAATTTACATAGAGTAAAATTCACTTTTTCCCCCTTCTTGATGTCCATCACCCAGTTCCCCCATGCCCTCAACCCTCTCCCCTCCAGCAACCCTGAGTTTGTTTCCTATGGTTAAGAGTCTGTTAAAAAAAAAATAGTCTCTTATTGTCTCTCTCTCTCTGATTTTGTCTTGTTTTGTTTTTCCCTCTCTTCCCCTATGACCCTCTGTTTTATTTCTTAAATTCCGTATATGAGTGAGATCCTATGATAATTGTCTCCTATAATTGGCTTATTTCATTTAGCATAATATCCTCTAGTTCCTTCCATGTCATTGCAAATGGCAAGATTTCGAGTTTTTTGATGGCTGAGCAGTATTCCATTGTGTGTGTGTGTGTGTGTATGTATCACATCTTCTTTATCCATTCATCTGTCAATAGACATCTGGGCTTCTTCCATAATAGGGCTATTGTGGACATTGCCACTATAAACTTGGGGTGTAGGTGCCCCTTTGGATCACTACATTTGTATCTTTGGGGTAAACACTGAGTAGTGTTAATTGCTGGGTCATAGAGTAGCTCTATTTTCAACTTCTTGAGGAACCTCCAGCTGTTTTCCAGAGTGGCTGCACTAGCTTTTATTCCCACCAGCAGTGTAAGAGGGCTCCCCTTTCTCCTCATCCTCACCAACATTTGCTATTTCCTGACTCATTAATTTTAGCCATTCTGACTGATGTGAAGTGGTATCTCATTGTGGTTTTGGTTTGTAGTTCGCTGATGCCGAGTGATGTGGAGCATTTTTTCATGTGTCTATTGGCCATTTGGATGTCTTCTTTGCAGAAATGTCTGTTCATGTCTTCTGCCCATTTCTTGATTGGATTATTTGTTCTTTGGGTGTTGAGTTTGAGAAGTTCTTTACAGATTTTGGATACTAGCCCTTTATATGACATGTCATCTGCAAATATCTTCTCCCATTCTGTTTGTTGTCTTTTGGTTTTGTCTACTATTTCCTTTGCTGTGCAAAAACTTTTTATCTTGTTGAAGCCCCAGTAGTTCATTTTTGCCTTTGTCTCCCTTGCCCTTGAAAGATGTATCTTGCTGTGGCCGAGATCATAGAGGTTGCTGCCTGTGTTCTCTAGGATTCTGATGGATTCCTGTCTCACATTTAGGTCTTTCATCCATTCTGAGTCCATGTTTGTTTGTGGTGTAAGGAAATGATCCAGTTTCATTCTGCATGTGGCTGTTCAATTTTCCCAACACCACTTGTTGAAGAGACTCTCTTTTTTCCATTGAATATTCTTTCTTGCTTTGTCAAAGATTAGTTGACCATACAGCTGGGGGTCTGTTTTTGGGTTCTCTAATCTGCTATGTTTACCTGCTATATTTATTCTGTCTTGATGATTATAGCTTTGTAATGCTTGAAGTCCGGGATTGTGATGGCACCAGCTTTGGTTTTCTTTTTCAACCTTCCTTTGGCTATTCAGGGTCTTTTTGGTTCCTTACAAATTTTAGGATTGTTAGTTCCAGCTCTGTGAAAAAAGCTGATGTGTTTTGACAGGGATTGTGTTGAATCTATAGATTGCTCTAGGTAGCATAGACATTTTTTTAAAAGATTTTATTTATTTATTTATTTATTTATTTATTTATTTATTTATTTGAGAGACAGAGAAAGTGAGAGAGAGCATGAGAGGAGAGAAGGTCAGAGGAAGAAGCAGACTCCCTGTGGAGCTGGGAGCCCCATGTGGGACTCGATCCTGGAACTCAAGGATCATGACCTGAGCCGAAAGCAGCTGCTCAACCAACTGAGCCACCCAGGCGCCTGGTAGCATAGACATTTGAACAATATTTGTTCTTCTAATCCATGAGTATTCAATGTTTTTCCATTTTTTTGTGTCTTCCTCAATTTCTTTCATGAGTAGTCAATAGTTTTCTGAGTATAGATCGTTTGCCTCTTGGTTAGGTTTATTCTTAGGTATTTTATGGTTTTGGGGTGCAATTGTAAATGGGATTGACTCCTTAATTTCTCTTTCTTCTGTTTCATTGTTAGTGTATAGAAACACAGCTGATTTCTGTGCATTGATTTCTATATCCCACCGCTTTGCTGAATTCCTTGTATGAGTTCTCGTAATTTTGGGGTGGAGTCTTCTGGGTTTTCCACATAGAATATCATGTCATCTGTGAAGGGTGAGAGTTTGACTTCTTTGGTGATTTGGATGCCTTTTATTTCTTTTTGTTGTCTGATTGCTGAGGCTAGGACTTGTAGTACTGTGTTGAACAACAATGGTAATATTGGACATCCCTGCCATGTTCCTGACCTTAGGGGGAAAGTTCTCAGTTTTTTCTCATTGAGAATGATTTTTCCTGTGTGCTTTTTGTATATGACTTTTATAATACTGAAGTATGTTTCCTTTATCCCTATACTCTAAAGAGTTTTAATCAAGAAAGGATGCTGTACTTTGTCAAATGCTTTTTCTGCATGTATTGAGAGGGTCATATGGTTCTTGTCCTTTCTTTTATTAATATAGTGTATCACTTTGATTTTTGGGTGTTGAACTACCCTACGGCCCAGGAATAAATCCCACTTGGCTGTGGTGAATAATTCTTTTTTTTTTCTTTTAAATTTAAGACTTTTTATTTAAGTTTTTGACAGAGAGAGAGAGAGATCACAAGTAGGCAGAGAGGCAGGCAGAGAGAGAAGAGGTAGCAGGTTCCCCACCGAGCAGAGAGCCCGATGTGGGACTCGATCCCAGGACCCCAAGATCATGACCTGAGCTGAAGGCCGAGGCTTTAACCCACTGAGCCACCCAGGTGCCCTGAATAATTCTTTTAATATACTGCTGGATCCTATTGGCTAATATCTTGGTGAGAATTTTGGCATCCATATTCATCAGGGATATTGGTCTGTAATTCTCCTTTTTAGTGGGGTCTTTTGTTTTAGGATCAAGGTAATACTGGCCTCATAGAGTTTGGAAATTTTCCTTCGATTTCTGTTTTTGAAACAGCTTCAAAAGAATAGGTATTAATTCTTCTTTAAATGTTTGGTAGAATTCCCCTGGGAAGCCATCTGGCCCTGGGCTCTTGTTTGTTGGGAGATACTTGATTACCGCTTCAATTTCCTTGTTGGTTATGGGTCTGTTCAGGTTTTCTGTTTCTTCTTGTTTCAGTTTTGGTAGTTTATTTGTGTCTAGGAATGTATCCATTTCTTCCGGATTGCCTAAATTCAGAGTACCCTTATAATCCTTTTTATTTTTGTAGAATTGATAGCAATGTCTCCACTTTCATTTCTGATTTTAGTGGTTTGAATCTTCTGTTTTTTTCCTAGACCATCTAGCTAAAGGTTTAATTTTGTTGATCTTCTCAAAGAACCAAGTGCTAGTTTTAATTTTTCTCTGTTCTATTTTCTATTTTGTTTATCTCTGCTGTAATCTTTGTTATTTCCTTCCTTCTGTTTGCTTTGGCTTTAGTTTGTTGTTCTTCTAGTTCCTCACATTATAAAGTTAGTTTGTTAAGTTGAGATCTTTATTTTTAATGTCAGTGTTCATAGTTTTAAATTTCTCCCATAGTGCTGCTTTAGCTGCATCCGGTAAGTTTTGATATGTTGTGTTTTTGTTTTCATTCATCCCTAAGTATTTTCCAGTTTCCCTTTTGATTTCTTCTTTGATCCATTGGTTGTTTAAAAGTGTTGTTTAGTTTCCACAATTTTGTGAATTTTCCAGCTTTCCTTTTATTACTGATTTCTGACTTTATCTTGTTATAGTCAGAAAAGCTAATTCATATGTATCTATCTTTTAAAAATCTATTGAGACTATTTGTTGCTTCGCATATGGTCTATCCTGGTAAATGTTTCATGCGTACTTGAGAAGAATGTTTATATTGTTGGGTAGAGTGTTCTGTATATGTCTGTTAGATCTTGTTGGTTTATTTTTTTAAGTTCTCATTTCCTTATCTTTTGTCTGTTTGTTCTGTCCATTTCTGTGGGTGGATATTGAAGTCTCCAAGTGAAGTCTTTTGTCAGTTTTGATTGTCTTTTATTAGGTGTGCAAATGTTTATAATTGTTAAAATTGATAACTTGAGCCTTTTATTAATATATAATGTCCTTTCATGTCTCTTGAAACCTTTTTTGTTTTAAAATGTATGTTGTCTCATATTAGTATAGCCACCCTCGCTCTTTCTTGGTTACTGTTTGCATGGTATGTTTTTCCCTTTTTCCATTTTCAACCTGTTTGGGTCTTAGGATCTCAGTTGCTTGTAGACACCATATAGCTGGATCATATATTTTTATGCATTTTGACAATCTTTATCTTTATTGGAGAGGTTAATTTGTTTACATTTAAAGTAATTATAGATAATGTCATCATGCTTATTATGCTGTTTGTTTTCTACATGCCTTGTAGTTTTTTGTCCCTCATTTCCTGCATTATTTTTTTTTTAAGATTTTATTTATTTGACAGAGAGAGAGAGACAGCAAGAGAGGGAATACAAGCAGACAAAGTGCAAGAGGGAGAAGTAGTCTCCCTGCTGAGCAGGGAGCTGGATGCAGGGCTCCATCTCAGGACCCTGGGATCATGACCTGAGCCGAACGTGGACGCTTAACAACTGAGCCACCCAGGCGCCCCCACATTACTGTCTTTTAGTTGATTTTTCCGTAGTGAAAATTTTAAGTTCCTTTCTTATTTCCTTTGTGTATATTCTATGTCTGTTTTCTTTGTGGTTACCATGAGGATTATGTTTAACATCATAAAGTTATAATAATTTGAATTTATACTGGTTTAACTTCAGTAACATACAAAATTTCTTTTCTTTATGGCTGGGTCCCCATATCTTTTAGTTGTTGATCTCACAAATTGTCTCATTATACATTGCATGCCCCAGAACATAACTAATAATCCTTTTTTTTTTTAATTTTTATAAAAGATTTTATTTATTTGTTAGAGAGAATGTGTTAGCACAAGCAGGAGGTCTGGCAGGCAGAGGGAGAAGCAAGCTCCCAACTGAGCAAGGAGCCAGATGCGGGACTCAGTCCCAGAACCCTGGGATCTTGACCCGAGCCAAAGGCAGACACTCAACTGACTGAGCTACCCAGACTTCCCTAATAATCCTTTTAAATGCATTAGGGTCCTAAATTAAATAGAAGATAAGGCTTGAGTTACAAACCAAAGTTATAGTAATACTAGCTTTTGCATTATAATAATTGTGTTTTTTTTCCTTAAAATGTATTAGTTGCTTAAGTCATGTAGAAAACAAGAAGCACGGTTATAGACCATTGTTAAAACAATAGTAGCTTTAGGGACACCTGGCTGGCTTAGTTGATAGAGCATGGGGCTCTTGTTCTCAGGGTTGTGGATTCTAGCCCCATGTTGGGGGTAGAGATTACTTAAAAAAAAAAAACAGTAGGTTTTATAGTTGCCCATGTATTTACTGCAGATCTTTATTTCTCCATATACTTTGATTTACTATATAGTCTCCTTTCATTTACCTTGCAGGACTTTGAGCACTTCTTGGATGACTGACTGGTCTAGTAGTCATGAACTTCCTCAGCTTTTACCTGTTTGGAAATGTCTTAATTTCTTGCTCACTTTTGAAGGACATTTTTTCTGGATATAGGATTCTTGGTTTACAGGTTTTTTTTCTTCTAGCACTTGGAATGAATGAATTGGTTCACTGTCTTCTGGCCTTCCAAGTTTCTGATGAGATACCTGTTCATGATCTTATTGAGGATCCCTTGTACCTGTTGATTCACTTCTCTTGTTGCTTTCAAGATTCTCTGTCTTTGGCTTTTGAAGTTTGAAGTCTTTTGTGAGTCTCACGATGCATGTGTTGGTCCAGTTGATGGTGTCCAACAGATCTCTGTTCACTTCAGTCTTTTTTCATTATGTTGTTTCAATGTTTCAATATTTCAAATGTTTGAAATTTTCAATATGTTGAAAACATATTGAACATTCAATATGTTCAAATGTTTCAATATTTCATTCAGTCTTTCATTCATTATGTTCCTTAGACTTAGTGATTTTCATTGTCCTATTTTAAAGTTTAATGATTCTTTCTTCTACCTTTTCAAATCTGTGTTTGAATCTGTTTGGTGGATTTTTCGTTGCAGTTACTGTACTTCTCAGCTCCAGAATTTCTTTTTGGTTTCCTTTTAGATTTTTTATCTCTTTATTAATATTTCCATTTTGTTCATATATTGTTTTCTTACCTTTCTCCATACTTCCTTTAAGTTATTTGAGTATCTTTAAGGAGTTCTTTTAAAGTCTTTGTGTGGTAGTTCTGCCATCAGGTCCTTTTCAGGGGCAGTTTCTGTTGATTTATTTTTTTTCCTTTGAATGGGCCATACTTTCCTATTTCTTAAAATGCTTTGTAATTTTTTTATTAAACACTGGACATTTTAATCTAATAATGTGGTGACTGTGGAAATGAGATCCCCAGGATTTTCTGGGTTTTGTTATTATTTTTGGAGGGGAGTTGGATTTGATTTTGGATGGTGTCTCTGCTGAGGGTCAGCCTCAGGTATAAACTTAAGGTATTCTCACTTCTTTTCTGATTCTTTCCCTGGGAGGGTGTAGTCAAAATTTTCTAATTTTCTCTGTATATGCAGTTGTTTTTTTTTTAATATCCTGCTCTTTAATATCTGGTTCCCAAAAGGGGAAAACAGCAAAAAATGAAGGTGAGAAAAGGTGCGGGTCCTCTAAGTCCCTTGAGAGTCACTTTAGCCAGAGGGTGAGGAGCTTGCAATAGTAGAGAGAGGAGCCTTAACAATGGCTGCCTGCCTCTTAGTCCGTACTCTTTGGTCAGAAGCTGCAATCAGGGATCAGAGCACAGAGCCTGCTATTTGCAGGAGAGAGTCCTTTTTGCTGGAACTGGCTCTCCCAGAGTATGTAAGCTTCTCCAGCACAGCTGCCTCTACTGTGGCTGGGGGTAGGAGATGGGTAGTTGCTAATGTGCTGAGATGTGAAATTGATGTAAATTAACCCCAATTTACTGTGCAAGGCTTACCCCAAAAGTTGCAAGCCTTTAACAGACTCCAGAGTTCCAAAATAGTAACATCAGACAGATTTCTGCCAGCACAGTTGTTTGAGGGAGAGAGATTCCTGTTCCTTCCTACTCTGACATTTTCCCAGAATCCTCCTCCTCCTCTTTTTTTTTTTTTTTTTAAGATTTTATTTATTCATTTGACAGAGAAAGAGAGAGATCACAAGTAGGCAGAGAGGGAGGGGGAAGCAGGCTCCCTGCTGAGCAGAGAGCCTGATGCAGGACTCGATCCCAGGGCACTGAGATCATGACCTGAGCCGAAGGCAAAAGCTTTAACCCACTGAGCCACCCAAGCCCCCCATCCTCCTCCTTTTTTAAGGCTAAGTGTGATTTCATTGTACTTATATACCAGTTTTGCTTATCCATTAATGGACATTTGATTTGCTTCCATACCTTGGCAATTGTCAATAATGATGCAGTGAACATGGGAGTGCAGAGATCTCCTTGAGGTCTTTTTTGTCTGACTATTGACTGAAGGTTTTTAAAATCTTACTTCTAGTGGTTATAATTAATGATTTTATTTTATTTTTTAGATTTTATTTATTTATTTGACAGAGAGATCACAAGCAGGCAGAGAGGCAGGGGGAGAGAGAGAGGAGGAAGCAGGCTCCCTGCTGAGCAGAGAGCCGGATGCGGGGCTCGATCCCAGGACCCTGAGACCATGACCTGAGCCGAAGGCAGAGGCTTTAACCCACTGAGCCACCCAGGCGTCCCTATAATTAATGATTTTAGAGTAGCCTCCTGCCTATGGGCTATCCAGAACTTCCAGTGTTGCAGTAAGCACAGTCTCCTCATTCCAGTTTTTTTTTCCATTTTTATAAATTACCTGAGGTAAAGTGATGTCATTTGGTTTATTCTAGGCATGCCAGGCTGCCAAGAAAACAAAAGCAGATGATCGAGGAACAGATGAAAACACTTCAGAACAGACAATTCTCAATATGATTTCCCAGAGCTCTTCAGACACGACTATTGCAGGTTTAATGAGCATGTCAACTTCTTCTACAAGTGCAGTGCCTTCCCTTCCAGCCACTGAAGAGTCATCCAGCAACCTAAGCAATGTGGAGATGTTGCAGGGCGAGCGTTGGCTGTCCTCCCAACCTCCTTTTAAACTGGAACCTGCTCAGGGTCATCGGACTAGTGAGAATTTAGCACTTATGGGAGTTGATCATTCTTTGCAACAGGATGGTTCAAATGCATTTATTTCCCAGAAGCAGAGTAGTAAGAGTGTGCCATCAGCTAAAGTGTCGCTGAAAGAATACCGAGCAAAACACGCCGAAGAGTTGGCTGCCCAGAAGAGGCAACTGGAGAACATGGAGGCCAATGTGAAGTCACAATATGCATATGCTGCCCAGAATCTTCTGTCACACCATGATAGCCATTCTTCGGTCATTCTGAAAATGCCCATAGAGGGCTCAGAAAACCCTGAGCGGCCTTTTCTGGACAAGGCTGACAAAACAGCTCTCAAAATGAGAATCCCAGTGGCAGGTGGAGATAAAGCTGCCTCTTCAAAACCAGAGGAGATAAAAATGCGCATTAAAGTCCATTCTGCAGCTGACAAGCACAATTCTGTAGAGGACAGTGTTACAAAGAGCCGAGAGCACAAAGAAAAGCACAAGACTCACCCGTCTAATCATCATCATCATCATAACCACCACTCACATAAGCACTCTCACTCACAGCTTCCAGCTGGTACTGGGAACAAACGTCCAGGTGATCCCAAACATAGTAGCCAGACAAGCACCTTAGCACACAAAACCTATAGCTTGTCTAGTTCTTTCTCCTCTTCCAGTTCTACTCGTAAAAGGGGCCCCCCTGAAGAGACTGGAGGGGCAGTGTTTGATCATCCAGCCAAGATTGCCAAGAGTACTAAATCCTCTTCCTTAAATTTCTCCTTCCCTCCTCTTCCTACAATGGCCCAGTTGCCTGGGCATAGCTCAGACACAAGTGGCCTTCCCTTTTCACAGCCCAGCTGTAAAGCTCGAGTTCCTCATATGAAACTGGATAAAGGGCCCACTGGGGCCAATGGTCACAATGCAACCCAGACAATAGACTATCAAGATACTGTGAATATGCTTCACTCCCTTCTCAGTGCCCAGGGTGTTCAGCCCACTCAGCCCCCTGCATTTGATTTTGTTCATTCTTACGGTGAATATCTGAATCCACGGGCTGGTGGAATGTCCTCCAGATCCGGCAGTACAGACAAACCCCGGCTGCCCCCTCTGCCATCGGAACCTCCTCCACCACTTCCACCCCTCCCGAAGTAAAAAAGAAAAAGAAAAGGAGGAGAAAACGTCCTTAAAAACAATTTTTTTTTTAACTACTGATTCTGGACTAAGGAAATTACTTCCCTTATGAAATATGTCACCCTTTTTGAACTAGGGAATAATTAATATTGACATGCAGGTGGGAGGGTGGTAGAGGGGCTTGGTTATTGTATCTACTGCCTCAAATTTAACTATTTTATTATAGTTTTTACTGGTATTAGAGAGGTGAGAATGTGTTGAAGCTGTGAAGGATTAAGAATACTTGCTCTGTTCTTGGCCTCTCCACCTCCTAATTAGGTTGATTAGAGCTGATGTCTTCCCTCTTCTTGCCAGGACTGAAATATGGAGGGTTGGTTTTATCAAACAGTTGTGGATCCTTTTGGTGTTTAATATATCAGAAGAGTGGAAGTATTTAAACGTCAAAATCTTTTAAGAGACTTTTAAAAAAATAATTTAAAGAAAGTAAGTTATCTGTTTAGTTTTTTTTATATCATCGGGGAAGGGATAGGGATTTTGCTGTGTGTATGAGATACATAGCAATGACTCCTGGGGGGTGGGATTGGAGGGTGGGGGGCTGTATAGGGGGGATGGGAGGGTAGGCTTTTGGCCTTGAGTTCTGTCTGATAGGCTCTGGCCACCTGAAGTGTTGAGACCTTTAAGTGTGTACGTTAAGTGTGGGTATGTGTGGTTTTAAGTGTGTGTGTTTAAAAATCATGTTTTATCTTTCCCTCCCTGTCCCTCACAATTTTCACTTCCCAACAGTCTACTAGAGAGAACACGGTGTGGCCTTTAGAACATAAAGGAAGGAAGAGGCATGTGTTAGCATGGTATTTTCCCATTTCTTTATGTTGTAATTGAGTGGTAGCCTTCTAAATTCTAGTTTGGGCAAGTGCAGCCAAGGGCCTGATTCTGGACTCCATTACAAAAACTTCCCCTTTACCCCCTTTTTCCTTTTAATGCAGAACAAAGGTGGGGTTGAGGAAGAAGGAATTGGAGAGGAAGGCTGGCTTCTGCCCTACAGAGTTGGGTGTGTCTTTTTTTCAAGTTGGGCTTTGGGAAAGTGTTCAAGTGAGAGCAATCTCAGGGTCTCTGAAGGGAAGGGGGATGTGTTCTATATCCTGCCTCTGAAAGCCCAGACCATATATGAGGATAGTTCTGGGAGAAGCCATGGACCTAGAGGATACTGAAAACAATGAAATTGTGATTGGGTATTTTTAGGATATTGTATTTTAAATTGCATTATGAATGTAAGACTTGCTTTTTTATCTGTATATCTGAAGGGAAACAGCTGCGTCCTTAGTTTTTGCGACCTATGTGACTTCAGAGATTGGAGCTTGTGAGTTTAACAGTATTGGTGTCATGAGGTGAGCAAGGCTAGCCCGCAGATGCAGATCATCCATCTTTGGTGGCTTTAGTTTCTAGGCAGAGGTTTTTCAGGAGATTTCTAAGAGTCCTTAAAAAAAAAAAAAAAAAAGGGATCGGAGTCTTGAGTGCTTGATTATCCCAGATTTCAGGATAATTGGTGTTCAAGATCCCAACACTCAAAACTCAACACTTTTGTTGAGGAAAGAAATCTCAAGGGACTAAAAAGAATTCTAAGCCAGGTTGTCTAATTGAAAATGCCACTAAGCCACGGATCATTTGATGTGGTATTCTTTGGTCTTTGTGGTATTTTTGCTATGGAAAAGATGATGCAGTTTGAATTTGCCTTGTTTTTAATGCAGCTTCCTTTACACCAAATATTCTGTATAGAAGAATGGAATATTTTTCATCGGAAGTTACAGGGAGATAGGAGTTGTACATGTGCTGCTGCTTGGCCAGGAACAGGTTGGGGAGAAAACCGAGGCAGTTGGAATTGTTGATGCATTGGCGTAATATAGGAAGGAGTTTGTACAGTAAATCTTAAGGTGAATCAGTGTCCTGCATCTCTGCATATTTGAACTGTCGAGAGTGCCTGCCATTGCTGTGTAAAATGAGCTCTTTGCCGACCTATAAACCAGTAATACTTAGAATGTTACTTCATTTTCACTGATGGCATTTTCCTCTATCTCCCTGGTATTTTTTGTGTTGTGCTAGGTAATCTGTAGGTGTGTGATGTGTTTACTAAATCTAGACTTTCTATTTGTTTAGATTTTGTTTGGTGGAGTCTGCTTTCCTTCCTGACCTTCCCAAAACTTTAGTTTGGATCTGTATCTTCGTGGAATCTATCACTGGTTTGATTATGAAAATGTCTTTTCCAGCGTTCAGGTTTTCTCATCAGATGTCACGAATTTTCTAATCGTATGCACTCTTTCACCACAGAGGCAGACATATCCACTTGGCCTCAAAGCAGTTCTCCATGGCATCTGTAGTTAGTTCCTTAGACCTTTTGTCAGGAGTGAACTAGAAAAAGTGCTTACTAGAGCCCAAGAGCTGTTTTATGCTGTGCAGTCTGGCCTTTGCACTAGTAGTTCATTGCTGATGTAGGTCAATTTAAAGACTTCTATATTAATGCCTCCTGATACTGTTGTAAGATACCTACAGTGTCTGCTTTTAGATCTGTGTATATGTCACGAGTGTCCTGTGTGCTCTGCATGAAGTTGCTGCATTTGGGTTAGCAGATATGCCTGTTGACTAGCATGCGTATTGCTCAAATTACATAAACTTAGGCTTCAGAGGGTTGTGTGGTTTCTAAACTCTGTGTTTTCTCTATGCTCACACCTTTAAAGGGTGAGAAATGGGATCCAAAGTTAGTCTAGTTAAACATGGCTTTTTTTCTCCTTTTAACCTAGACTATCAAGGATAAGTGGTGGTAAGCAGGCCTGGAGCCTCAAGTTCTGTAAATCTCATTACTGAAACCTTGCGTGACTCTTATGTTGGCAAAAACAAACACCTGTGGAAATGTCCTTAGGGCTTTTAATCAGATACCTGTGTTGCTGTTGGCTGAACTCTAGTGAAGCATTAATTTAAAGCTAAATTACTCTTCTGCAATATCAGTTATGCTTTTTGGGTTTAGAAAATATGTAGGAATTAGTTTAAGCTGCTCACTCATGAATCAATGTGTTTCCATATCTGAGACTCTCAGCTTCCTCCTTTTTTTTTTTAAATGATTTTGTGTTTTGATTCAGTGTATCATTTTTCATAGTTCTGTATTATTGGCTTCACCAGTGTTGATAGAAAAAAATTTAAATCTCCAGTTGGAAACAGCAATGGATTAGGATATAGAAATAAAAATCATGGTAACATCAGTGCTGGATTTCCTTAAGCTTCTGCTACCTGATTCCCCATGTTGAAAATGCATACCCCTCATACTTTGCTTCTGGACAAAGGCAATTAGAGGGGTCTTAGCCCAATATGGTAGGATTTTAAAGATCTTTGGTTCCCCCCGCCCCAATAAATGTGGGAACTTGGGAACAGATTAATTTTTTAAAAGGATTATTCTTTTGTCAATGAGTTATTTTGATACTAATGCTAGGAAAAGGGATATTCTAGAACATCTTGAAATTGGAATACAAATATTATCTTGGGTTTTGGAGAATTTAAGCAGTCTATGCAACCCTTTACATGATGAGAAATAAGCCCTTTGCAGTCCCAACTAAGCTTTCAGTGACTTTAATACCTCCCTAGATTTCCTGTGTTGCTGCTTGTTAACACCCAGCTTTTAACTGAGTGTTTGCTCCTGATGGTTTGAGAAATGTTGATGTTGTATCACACTATCAAGTTTTATTTTGTCTTTTATCCCTCTGTGGGTGTGAGTTTGAAACAAGCATGGTACTGTAATCCTACCTGATAGAGTGGTCTGGAATGAGAATTATTTTCTAAGTGGGAGACCCTTCCATTTTAATGTTTGTAAAGTCTTTTAATATGAACTTGGCATTGGAAAAGGGAGGGAAAGAAAATGTTTACTAAAAAGCAGTGTCTGCTCTTCCCCTTTATGAATGCGTATTGATGGTTGAATGAAAAGGAGAGAAAGACTCTTGGGTTTTCCGTTGCCATGTTAAGCATGGAGAGGGATGCTTGACAGCATGCTAATTGAAGCCAGAGCAAGTATGTCTCCATCAGGTTATCAGGAACTCTTCAGTCGAATGCTGAGGACCTAACTGGTGAGTGGTAGATCACATTGGAATTGGTTACAGGATGGAAGTGCTGTCTGGGTTCAGCACCCAAAGAAAAGAATGCAGCAGCCTAACTTAGTGTTAACCTAGGTTTCTGGATTTGAAACTGACCTTTCCCTTACCCTACTCTGCACACCTGAAACTGTCCGTTTTCTTATCAGACCAAAGAGCAAAGAAGAAAAAAAAAAAAAGTAAAATATTTTACCAATCTATGTCACTCAGGTACAATTTTGTGGTAATATTTTTGTCTGTTTTCTTTGTATTGCTCTTAAGAGTCCTTTCTCAGCATACTACTCTGCTGTTGCCTCTGTCCTTGTTGGGGCACCTCAGTTCTGGATGCTACCCTTGGGATCTCTACTGCTGTTATGTGATTGATAGGATGTAAGTGACCATTACAGTAAGGGCTCTTTGTAAAAAATTCAAAAACATTTTTAAAAAATTTAAAAAAGGATGTTGTATACATTTTATAGTCTGGCTATCAGTTTGATATCTTGCTGTCAAGTATGTTTCTCAATCTGTATTTATCCATCCCATCAATAAATGTTAATGATAAAACACTCACCTGATTGTTGTTTATGTGTCCTAAGTCTTCAAATTAGTCTTTGACTGTCATCTTACTGTTAGGATTACAGTTTTTAGTTTTGGTAGTAGTGTGTGCTTTCTCACTACACAAGATTCTGTGGGTATTAAGGCCATTGGAAAGACCTAAGATTTGGTTGTCAAGTATAAAATACGATGTAGTCAGAGGGGGAAAAAACCCTCACTCAATACAGCATTCTTGGTGGGGCCTGGGAAAATTTGATAGTAAATACTCTTTTCCTGGAACATAAAAAACCACACACACAAGGCAAATCTTGTAAATTACACACTTAAAGGGAAAGAATTCTTATGCTAAAATACTCCAAACTTATAACACAAAGTTAGCAGAAGCTATAGTTTAAAATCTAAAAGGAAAAGATCAATTTGACAGAATGAATGATGTACACTTCTGAAAAAAAATTACTTGAAAGTTCTGGTCATCCTTCCATTTTCTAAAATAAGACAACTTAAGATTTTGACAATTAGACAATATTGACAAATATTGTCTTATTTGACAATAAGACAATTTAAGATTTGATTGCTATACCTCTCCTGAAACTTTTGTGGAAGTTGCTAACATTTTAGGAATTCTGGTCTGGTTTGAATGGAAGAAAGGAGAAGTAAATGAAGAATGTAGGAATGGATGATATTACAAAATCCCAAGTTTAGCTGTTTGTTTTTGTTTACTATCAACTGTGTCATCCTTGGCAATAGATGAGATATAAATCAATATAAAGGTGGTGTATTACTGGATCCCCGTTAATAGGACTTGTTAAACTATTTGATACAGGGTTAGGCTTCATCTTAAGGTCAATGCTTACATGATCCTGGTCTCCGTGAGACTTGATAGTGGAACAAGATAGACTTGGTCTCTATCATTCAATGATCTGAGGAAAGTTTGAAGCCCTTTCTATGTCTTCTGTGGATTGTATTTACTGTATAAGAGGCATGTATTTGCTGCAATCTGTAGCTCTGGGGCCTATTCCTGAACTTATTTGGTTTATATCACGTGTCCTACTTGTGCTGCCTTTTTTTGTACTGTGGTATATCAGCCCCTTCATTTCACATAACACTCAAAGAGGTAACCGAAAAACCACAGTGGTAAAAACAAGTTAAAACTGAATACTAGAAAAAAAAAACAAAACTGAATACTAGATAGAACTTTTCTGAAGAGTGGTTTCAGGTACTTTCCTGCCTTAAATTTATTCATTCATTAGAAAATAGTACCTATCAAGTGCTATGTATATTTACTGATGGGAATATGGCAATAAACATATCAAACATCCTGCCCTCATAGAATCTACACATTCTAGTTGTAGAGGAGACAAATAAGTAAAACTTAGTGTGTTAGATAATAAGGACTTTGGAGAATGCAAAGCGGAGAAAGGGGTGATAGAGATGTTTTGTGTGTCTGTGTGTAGCTCAGTAGGGCTCTTGAAATTGGAAATAAGATGGCCCGGAAGGAAGGACTCATGAAATTACAGTTCAGCAAAGATCTGAAAGAGGTGGAGAGCAAGCCATGAGAATAGCTGGGTTACTGCATGTTCTTACAAACATTACGGGCTCATTCTAGGAAGCAAGCGCAAGGTTCTGAGGTGAGAACATGCTGGTGTGTGTGAGAAATTGCAAGGAGGCCAGTGTAGCTAATATGGACACAAGTGAGGAGAGGATAGTAGGATATGTGCTTAGAGAGGCAGTGGAAGACTAGATACTTTAAGTCCTTATAATTATGCCACTATGAGGATAGTGAAATGCGCTACTGAAAAGCTTTGGGCAGAAAAGTGACGTGATCTGGCTTAGGTTTTGAAGTGTTCATTTGGCTTGCTGTGTTTATTTAAAAAAAAACACACATTTATTTGAGAGAGATTTTGAGCAAGTGAGAACGTGAGCGGGGGGTGGGGTGCAGAGGGAATGGGAGAAGCAGGCTCCCCATTGAGTAGGGAGCCCAATGGGGAGCTGGATCCCAGCAGTCCAGGATCATGAGCTGAGCCGAAAGGAGATGCTTAGCCAACTGAGCCACCCAGGCGCCCCTGGTCTGCTGTGTTTAAGATGGTTTTCACAGTAATTAAGGTAAGATGAAAGCAGCTTAGACCAGGTAATGAGAAGTTATATATCTTGCAGTTGGAGACAGTAGGATCTGCTGTAAGGTTGGGAGAGTAGTCACAGATGATAACCAGTGTTTGGCCTAAACAACTGCAAAGTTGGAGTTGTCATACTGAGATGAGGATGACTTACAGAAAGGAGTCTGGTCTTTATATCCTCTCTGTCATGCGTGCACACCCACAAACCCCTTTCTCTAGGATTGGCTCCCCAAACCCCAAATTCTCAAAAATTCTCTTTCCTTCAAGAGTTCATCTTTGCCGAATTCAGTTTACAAACAGTTTCAGGTCCACTTTAACCTGTTCAATAGCTAACTAAGTGTTCAGTGGCTTAAAAACAGCCATCTACTTTGTTAAACATCACAAAGAATTTGCCAACATCTTAACCCTTTAATAATATCCTTTCTCTTCCCCACTTAGAAGGAAGTGGTTCTACATAGCAATTTTTTTGCCTGTCTTGGGCTTATCAGGAGGATTTTTTTTTTTTTTAGCTAAGACCCATAGTAGACACTAATTAAACAATGGAAGTCTGTTGCATCCCTATATAGTTCTGATGCCTCTTCACTGTTGACTATAGTAGTTTTAATATTCCTTTTCGATGTCACATTTGGTTGCAGATTCCTATTTTTTTTTTAAGATTTTATTTTTAAGTAAACTCTACACTCAACATGAGGCTCAAACTTAGGATGCCAAGATCAAGAGTTGCATGCTCTAGTAACTGAGCCAGCCAGGCGCCCCTGGTTGCAGGTTCTGATTCCCGTATTTTCTTTTTTTTTTTTTAAATTTTTATTTATTAGAGAGCGAGAGACTGAGAATGAGAGGGGAGAAGGTCAGAGGGAGAAGCAGACTTCCCGCAGAGCCGGGAGTCCGATATGGGACTCGATCCCGGGACTCCGGGATCATGACCTGAGCCGAAGGCAGTTGCTCAACCAACTGAGCCACCCAGGCGCCCTGATTCCCGTATTTTCTGTAATGTGATTTCCTCCAGCTAGTTTTGAGTTGTAGAGAGTTTATAACAAAAGTCCTCTTTGTACCCCTTCTGAGGGTTGGAGTGTTTGCTTATGTGTATAAATCACAGTTGCTATTAATATTATGTTTGTGTTGCATCCACAATCCCAAACTGCTCTAGAACGTTTACTCCGAAAGAATAGGGTTTTTTCTTATACTCTCTGTATCCCTAGGTGCCTGGCACTTAGGTACTCAATAACTATTTGTTGAATGAATGAATTTCAGGAAAGGGCCTTCTAGGGATGCCCTAATCTGGAAATGGCATTTCTTCCAACTGCCCTCCCCCATTTTTGTTCTTGCGTCTAAACTGCTGTTGTTGAGCATTGTAGATTCTCTGTGCTCACCTGCAGTGTGCATCATACCTGCTCATTGGTGCTGGAGAAACTTCTTAAACTCACCCTAGATAAAGAAGCGTTGGAAGGATGGGACACAGAACAGCTCTGGGAGGGTTAGAGGGAGAAATTGTTGTTGGTTCCTTTCTACAAGAGGTGTGGTGATGAAAAAAGATGATTTAACTAAAAATCGTTAAAGTATGATAAAATTGGGATTGTGTCTGCCATTTCTATATACTTGCATTATTTAGCATGAAATTGTAGAAGATTTTAGAGAACCTGGGCCTAAATGAGAACTCTTATGTCCTTATTCTCAGTGTAATGGTCTATACCATATGAGAGGCAATAAGGGAGGAAGAATGAGGGCTGGGTTCAAATTGACCTCCTTCTCCCATTTACTAGACATAGGTCCATTTTGTTCCTCGGTTATTTTATCTGTAAAACGAGATAATAGCCTCTATTATTTCAAGGTTGCTCTGAAAATCAAGTATTTATTTATTTTTAAAGATTTTATTTGACAGAGAGATCACAAGTAGGCCGAGAGGCAGGCAGAGAGAGGGGGGGGAAACAGGCTCCCCACCGAGCAGAGAGCCCGATGTGGGGCTCGATCCCAGGCCCCTGAGATCACGACCCGAGCCGAAGGCAGAGGCCCCAACCCACTGAGCCACCCAGGCGCCCGGAAAATCAAGTGTTTATATGTGTAATTCCCCAGGCTCCGTAAATACTCAATGTTTCAACAAATGAACTCGCAAAACTACAGCCTTTTCCTGTATAAACAATAAGAGTCAACTGTACAGCGATCTTTTGGCCTCTGTGTGTCTGATTTTTCACCCGCTGTGTCGGGGTGGTGAGGTAGTAGCAGCCTAGGTCTATACACAGCGATCAAAAGCAGCCTGAAAACTAGCACGCCGTGGGCTGGAAGAACAGCCCCGCCTCGTGAGCGAGTCCCGCCGCCAGCGTACCACAAACCTCATTCTCCCCGGGGCGGAGTTGCCGACTGACGGACAGGTTGTCTTAGCCACCCCAGCCCCGCTTTTTCTCAGCGCCCCGCCCCCCCAGGCATGATAGGTAGCTGGCCTCGGCCAATGGTGACATACAGCCGTGGGCACAGTAGCCAATCAGAGGTTGGGAGCCTGGAAAGGAGCGGGGCCGAGTTAGAAGCGGGTGGCGCGCCCAGAGGGCTAGCGGCGCGGTGCGGCGCGGCGGCAGAGGTAAGATGGCGGCGGTGCTTAATCTCGCTACCGCAGTTAGGCTGCTGCTTTTCCCCTCCTGCCCTCTTCCAGCTGCTACTTCGTCTCAGTCAGCGTCGAGGTTGCGTTCCTCCTGTAGGCCTCCAGAAGCCAGATTCTCCGGTGCCCGGAGCTGGAGGACAAAATGGCGCTTGCACGGGCGGCCGAGGACGGGCAGGGCCCAGCCGTGAGCTCTGAGGCGGGCCGGGACAAAGGCGGCGTGCAGGGAGGCGGAGGCCGGGCGCGGCGCTGCGGCGTTGCTGCCGCCGCGGCGTTGCTGCCGCCGCGTGGGGCGGGCGCTCCCTGCTCGTGCGGCGGCCGTGCGAGCCTGAGATACTTAGGACGTGCTGGTGGTCTGGGTGAGGGCGGGCATGGGGGAGAAGTTGAAGTGAGACAAATTGACTGATGACCTGGGGAGACGTGAGAGGAGGGCAGTTACGGAGCGTGACTTCTGCCAGTCTTTTGGAAACTATCCGCGATGTCGTGGAGCTGGAATTTTCGGAAAAGGTAAGGGTTTTTGATCTTTTGTGTGACGCTGCAGGTTTTGGTATGAACAGGATTCGGATCCACGTCTTGCCGACCAATCGGGGGAGGATCACCCCAGTGCCCAGGTCCCAGGAACCCCTGTCTTGTTCATTCACTCATCGCCCATGCTCTCAACCTCGTCTGGAGGGTCAGGACTTTTGCATTAAGCATATCCTTGAAGACAAGAATGCACCCTTCAAGCAGTGTAGTTATATATCAACGAAGAATGGAAAAAGATGTCCCAGTGCTGCTCCAAAGCCTGAGAAGAAAGATGGGTATATATGTATAATCTATGTTATTTGTTTAAGTTTTAAGACGAGAGAGGGATATGGTATATTGTGGCCTTGTGAACAGCTGGAGTTTTTGTAAAATTGGGGTTATGGATATATCCCTGAGAAAAAAAGAAAAAAACCGTTGAAAACTGCAAAGAGGCCACTTCCAATTGGGCCACTCAATTTCTTTAGACCTTTTCTCTTGTCTATAAAATAAGGGGATATTCTAGATTATTGTTAACCCTGGGGTCCCTGGCCCTTTGAACCTTGTTAAGTTGTGTGTATGTGTATTCTTCTGGGAAAGGCTTCATAGCTTTCATCATATAAGCAAAAATATTCATGCAGAAACATAACTTGGCTAGTTAATTCTACATGTATATTTTGGATTTAAAATTGTGCCTCACATCTTATTACCTACAGCGGATAGATACTGAAGTAAAATGTAGCGTTACCAGAAACAGTTTTGAGAGATGAAAGTGGATCTCTGATTTGTTCTAAGGTGATGTCAGCATTTTTATAGTTGGGATGTTTTGTTTGATGTATGAAGCACCAGATTATTATGCTACCTACGTTTCCCCTTAGTAAGATCAAATGGGCCAGTTAAATTACTCTGCCTTACTGGCCTTTTTAATTTATAAATGAAGGTAATAGTTATTTTAATTTCCTAAAAATGATCTAAAGACTAGTGACTATGAAAATGATTGAAGTCTTTCAAGAAGGGACCTGAGTATAAAATGTTAATATTTTGTCTCCTTAGGGTGTCTTTCTGTGCTGAACATGCCCGCAGGAATGCCCTGGCACTTCATGCTCAAATGAAGAAGACCAATCCAGGGCCTGTAGGTGAAACACTCTTGTGCCAGCTAAGCTCTTATGCTAAGACAGAGCTGGGGTCTCAGACTCCAGAAAGTAGCCGCAGTGAAGCCAGCCGAATTCTGGGTAAGGATCTTTTCTCCTAGAATGAAAAAGGAAAAAGTAAGTTAAAGAACTTATTTTGGTTTAGCACAGTGCCTTGAACATACATGGCACATGATAATAGAATAATATTGTAACTCATTGACAATTTGTTGAGAATTCCAGGATTACTATGTTCACCTGTTCTTTTCGGTTTGAAGTAGTGTGTGCTTGGATTTACTGTCTCGAGTTTATGACTGTTTCCTTCATTGCTGTTTTTATGCTTGTCTTTGTTGGGCAAGGTAATTTCAGGAAGCAAGAATAATTGTGGTTGACCTTTCTGTCCTTTTGAGGGCACAGTTACCTCATTTATGTTTTAAGTAACCTTACCTGGGTTGTATTTTTTCAAGCCAATTTTATTTGCCAATGCCTTTGTACTAAGTTGCTGGGGGTTTTTGTTTCTTTCTTAAATGTTAATGTTTGAGTTAATGTATTAAGTAATCTAGTTTTGTGTGGTGGAGTTAGAGAGGTGGGAAGTCTTAATGACTGCTCTCCCTTCCTTGCCTTAGATGAAGACAGCTGGAGTGATGGGGAGCAGGAACCCATTACTGTGGATCAGACATGGAGAGGTGACCCTGACAGTGAAGCTGATAGCATAGACAGTGATCAAGAAGATCCCCTAAAGTAAGTTGTAACTCCCCATAAGACTTTAAGATTTTTTTTGAGAAAAAAAAATAAATTTTTTTTGTAGTTAGAATGTAGACTATAGTAATGCATGAGTTAATAGATAAATAACCTAGGAGGGGTGAAGAGAGTTTAGCTATTTGTGAACTGTAATAGCTTCTGTATTTTAAAGTGTCCTAGTTCATCACTATCTTGCTGCAGGGCAAGATTTTATTCTTTTTTGGAAGCCGTGTAATTTGGAAAAAATTTTGGATATCAAATTCTACACATGAAAAAGTATAGGAGAGAAAATAGGAAATTTCTTGGACATAATGGGAGGTTGGTTGAGAAATGCTTAGATCAGTTAGAGAAGAGGAAATGATTTAAATGGATTCCTGGCTTAAACCTCAGGAACAATAATGTGATTGTATTTGCAGCCAAATGCTCTACCACTGAGCTATACCCCCTATGTGATTGTATTTGAATAACTACTATTTTTTTTTTTTTGCAAAGTTACATTTTATGAGGTTTTTTTCCCTAGTAGAAAAATAAAAAGATGTTTAAGAATTTCCTTTCATTTCAGGCCCAAGAAAGAGAAACTGATTTAGAAACCCAGAAATGAGTAATCAGGCTAATTATATCTTAACTAAGGTTCTGCTCTTTACATAGCTCATGATCCCCTAAGGAGTTGTAGGAAAAAAACATTGCCACTCACAGTCTCATATTTCTGTCTCATAGTTTGGGTTTAGTTTAATTTTTTCTTTTTTTGTTTTCTTCATTCTTTCTGAATACTGTCTCTTAACACTTCCATTAACAGTTTGCATAGAAGTAAATAGTATGAGGGATAATGAATTTCTAGTCTCTTTATAAAAAGTCATTTAGGATTACGTTTTCTAGTAGAATAATTTCATCTATTTTTCTTGAGTAATGTAAATATAGTCAGCTCTTCAGGAAGTACTTGTTTGGAAAGTCTCATCTAAGTAGTTTGAAAAGGAATGTTCATTATTGGGTAGGATTCTCTCACAGCAGTGACTTTATACCAAACATTTTTTTCCCCATTGTGCTTCTGGAAATTCCAGACTTGATGCTTTGAAGAGGTATATGCTCTGTACAGTCAAAAAGTGACTGTCCTTTGGTTTGGTAAATAACTCACCTTTGAGGGTCCAGAAACTTGATTTTGTCAGTAGTAATTTAGAACGTATCAGTCTCTAGGGGACATATGTATGCTGGTGTAACTTAAAAATACCAGTTAATTTTATGAGATGTATAAATGTTAAAAAGACTAGGTACTTGATGTTAATTTCTCCTAAAAGAAATATTGAAAGAGGAAAATGAAGTAGGCAACTAAATATAAGGCTTCCCTTAATTCCCCTATGAGATTATCCAAAAAAAACTTCGGCCTCCTAAAATATTTGCATTTTTAGGGATGTTAGTAGAGTTGTTAAATGTCTTTTAATACTAAATTTGTTAATATGGTTACATATTACTGTCTTAAATTTAATAAAAGTCTTTTTATTTAATGAAATTCTTTTAATTTCTTCTCTGGTGTTGGTGTTTTGTTGTCACTAGGACCATTTTTTGAATCATTAACAACAGCATGTGTCTTCTTCACTTGCATTTTCAGAAGGTTGCTTTTTGTATTGTTTATGATGGTGTCATTAGAGATTTTATCCTAACTAGAATTAATATTGGAATAGTTTTCTTCCTCCCTTGTGGGTATGTCTATGTGATTTTCCTCAGAGTAACCATTTATTTAATTGCTTTGTAAAAAGGACCCTGAAGAGTTCATTTACAACAATGTAAATGAACCTGCACTGGTGAAGTTTTAGCTTAAGACTAATTTTTAAATCTTTCCTTTTTTAAAAAGTCATTTTTACCATATGACGTTCTATAGGTATTCAGAACTAGTTTTGGTAAAGGTCATTTCAGGTTATTGGGTCATCATTGTTATTAAAATAAATTTGAGGGAATATTCTTTCATAAGAGACATTGTTTAATAGAATATAAGATGGCTCCCTCTCAAAGATGAATTCAGATAATAAAACCCTGACTTAAATTTGTGAATATCAGAGTAAGGGGAAGTTGGTACATGATTTTAGTAATTAGCTGTGAATGTCTGGAACATCCATCTTTAAATAAATGACCCACTCTCCCACTCCCTCCAGTGATTTGTAGTAAATTCTAATTATAGTGGCTTTCCATTTATAAATTCTAGCCCCTAGACTATTGGTTAAATTCTTTTCTGACAGGGTACAATGAAATTAATTTTATTTTAACAGAATTGATATTAGGTTAAGGCCTCAGTATTTTAGGTTTGCAGACATGCTAATGCAACAAACCTATTTTCCTGAAGATGCAAACTAGTCATCTTATTTAGACTTCAGATGTTTTTAAAACCTTTTCACAATTTTTTGATAGTCTTAGATTTGGTCATTTATATAATTTGCTGGTTTTTATTCATCATATTTTGGTTCTTTTTTTAAAGATTTAATTAATTAATTAATTAATTGTCAGAGAGAGAGAGAGAGAGCAAGAGCACAAGCAGGGGGAGCAGCAGGCAGAGGGAGAAGCAGGCTCCCCGCTGAGCAAGGAGCCCGGATACGGGACTCGATCCCAGGACCCTGGGATCATGACCTGAGCCGAAGGCAGATGCTTAACAGACTGGGCCACCCAGGTGTACCCATGTTTTGGTTCTTAATTTGTTATTTTTACTTCAGAATACTTTGTAATTGTACTTACACACTTACAGTATTGTGTTCCATTTATATTTGAGAAAAATTTGGGGCAGAGAATACTTGCTTTCAGTCCTGAAGTTAATAATTCTATTTTTTCTGTGTGTTTTAATGACTTAACAGCTATTTTTTTTTTTAGATTTTGTTTATTTATTTGACAGAGAGAGATCACAAGTAGGCAGAGAGGCAGGCAGGTGGGGGGGGGGGGACGCAGGCTCCCCGCTGAGTAGAAAGCCCGATGTGGGTCTCCATCCCACGACCCTGAGATCATGACCTGAGCTGAAGGCAGAGGCTTTAACCCACTGAGCCACCCAGGCGCCCCAAGGGATGTATTTTAAATTAGCAATTAAAATTACGTTTTATATTTCAATTAAACTATAGTAAGATAGTAATGTTACTAAATTGAATACTTTTAAGCTGCCCTTACTGGTAAGTGACTAAATAATGAAATGGAATAAGATTGTAGATTAATAAAAATTTTGTGTGTTTTAAATCTTCATTTCTTAACTGCAGATAACTGGGAAAAATAATGAAACCTCTCCCCTTCCTCATATTGTGAGATGATACATTAGTACCCAGTACTTAGGGATTATCTTTATTATGTGTTTTTTAATAACTTGAATGCTGTGTGTGAAACCATATTTAATAAGATGATGGTCTCAGTGCTGACATCCTGTTAAATAACAAACTTAAGTCTCCTCTCTACCCTTTTCTCCTTTTAAGCTTGGGTTTAATATTGTGTTTTCTTATTCTTTGCTGAATTCTGTTTTATCCCAGACATGCTGGGGTCTACACAGCAGAAGAAGTTGCCCTGATAATGCGCGAGAAGCTAATTCGTTTGCAGTCTTTGTACATCGATCAGTTTAAAAGACTTCAGCATCTGCTCAAAGAGAAGAAGCGACGTTATTTACATAATCGCAAAGTGGAACATGAAGCTCTAGGCAAGTGTTATGCTAGTCCCAACCAGCTGTTTGTGGGTTCACAATGTGAATTTGGTAGTAGTTAGATTTATCTGTTTTGATACCTGGAATGAAGAAGAATTTGCTTTTGGAAGTAGCTATCTTATGGCCAAAGTTTACCCTGTTTATTTCTTGTTAATTTGGAGCAGCCATCCTTTATTTATTGGTTGCTTGGCACATAACGTCTTGACTCTTGTGACTTACCAGGTAGTAGTCTCCTGACTGGCCCAGAGGGACTTTTGGCCAAGGAACGAGAGAACTTAAAGCGTCTAAAGTGTCTTCGGCGGTATCGTCAGCGTTATGGAGTGGAAGCCTTATTACATAGGCAGCTGAAGGAACGCAGAATGCTGGCCACAGATGGTGCTGCCCAACAGGTAATTTGTGTTTAGACCTCTAAGGGGTGTGTATTTGCTTTGTTTACAAAGGTAGGGTAATAGTCAAAACACTGTACTGTCTTGGCTCTGAGATCTGACTTAATTGGACGTGGGGTAAATTGAAAAGAGCACTGAGTCCAGAGACTGTTGATCTTGAGGTTGTCAAATGTTGAGTTTTTTAGCCTTTCAGGACATACCTTTTTTATATAAGTAACTATTCTCATAGATAATTCGTTGTATTTCCTTCCTTCCTTCCTTCCTTCCTTCCTTCCTTCCTTCCTTCCTTCCTGATTGATTTATTTGAGAGAGAGCGATATAGAGAGAGAATGCATGTGAGTGGGGTGGGGGCAGAGGGATCTTTAGGCAGACTCCCATCTGAGCAGGAAGCCCAACATGGGCTCCATCTCTCAACCCATGAAACCATGACCAGAGCCGAAACCAAGAGCTGGATGCAAACTGAACCACCCAGATGCCCCAGTTGGTTGTATTTTCTCTTGATGGTTTGTTTGTTTGATTTGTTTTCTCCATTGTAGGCTCACACGACTCGTTCCAGTCAGAGGTGCTTGGCCTTTGTGGATGATGTTCGTTGTTCCAATCAGTCTCTTCCAATGACCAGACACTGCCTTACCCGTATCTTTTTTATTCAGTTCAGTTTTCTAGCTAGACTAAAGGCTGGTGGGAATCTCTGATAGTTTGCTTAATTGAAGGCTTTGTTTTTGTTTGGCCCTGAATCAAGGCCAGCAGTTTGCTGAAGCTGTTGGTTTCAAGCAGGAGCCTAAAGAAATGTCTTTCTATGGTCTGTTGGCCATTTCAGAACTTTGGAAATGTAATGGTCAATTCATTAGAAAGAAACATCTGAGTCATTGGAGATAGTGGTCGGCTAATATTTATTTATAGTAGGTTAATATTGGGATTCCAAAATACAGAGATCCATGATAGAACTTTTCCACTGGAGACAGAATAGTGTTAAATCCAGTTATCTCACACACACGCACACACACACACACAACTAATAAAGGTTTTCCACCAAAAATCAGTAGATTCTAAACTGTGACCTTCCTTTGAGAAGTATCCTTTTGTATGGTCAGGCCCCTAATTTGTATATTTTAGACTTCATTCAAATTGAAAACTTACTGTAATTTCCAAAAATAGAATGATTCCACTCCCCACCCTCCCAGTTAGTTTGCCTTTGAACCATCATAGCATCTCTTGATTCTGCTATGAGACCACATTTATTGTCAGGTTGTAAGACTTTTTGAGTTTATTGGGTTGTGAAAGTGCATCCTTATTATGGATATCAAGGAAGTTACTTTCACAATAAAAGCACTTGTTAAGTATGATGATCTTTATTATCTGAAAGCCTTAAATCTTGCTGGATTTCATTTGCCTGGCAAGAGATATAAAATATTTGGAAATGAAGTGTATCTTCTTTAATAGGAAAAGAAGAAGAATCTTCTCTTGGTCTTCTGAGAGGAAAAAATTTTTTCTTTTCTGTTTATTGAATTTTTTACCAGTTTATGTTTTTTACCAGTTTATTAATTATTATATGAAATATCTGATAAAGGATTACTGTCCTTAATATGCAAATTCCTTGTGCAAGGTAATTAAAAACTAAAGATAAATGCTCAAAACATAATTGGACAAAGGGTGGCTCAATGTTGAAAAGTGTCTGTCTTCACTGTATGTAAGTGAAACAGGAAATAAGGAAATTTTTAGTCTATGAATTTGATACTTGTATATATGTGTTTAATGAATGAGTGAATTTCAAGTTGGTGAAGTTGTGGAGACTGGGTCCTAAATTCTGCCAGTGGGAAGGTCAAGTGGTACAAGCTTTTTAGAAAGTAGCTTGGCAGTATTGTTTGATATGATAATGTTACCTTGGGATTTACTTTAAGGAGATAATCAAATGTATACTGGCATGTTTACATAAAATTCCTTCAACTGGAGACAGGCTTTAAATTTTCAGAAATGGGGTATAGAGAAGAAAATTATAATGTAACATTATATGGAATATGTTTAGGCAGTAAGCATTAGATTTAACAAAATTTATGAATGATAGGAAAATGTGACAAAAATAGGATATGGAATTATTTATAATCAAATACTGGGAGGGGAATTAACAAATTGACTACTTTTGGTTGGTGGGGTTATGAAAGCCCTTTATTCCTCTGCCTTGTGCTTTTCAGGTTTTCTTCAGTGAGCTTGAATTACTTTATAAGTCAGAAAAACTCAGTTTACAGATATTGAGGAATATTTTAGACTTATAGTATTATACTCAAATAGTTTATTAGGTTATTGATATTTTAAAAAGCAAAGTTGAAAATGAAATGTATTTGAAAAGAGAAGGGAAGTATGATTTCTTTTGTTTTATGCTTTTTTCCTTTCCACTCCATAGTTGCTTAAGTCACTTACCCTTCCTTAAGTCCTTATCCCAGAGAAAGATGCGACTGCCATTGGTGACCTGTTAACTCTTTACACTGGTCTAATGGATACAGCACTGGACTGAAAGTGAAGGACCCAGACTCTAGTTGTAGGTCAACCATTCCCTTCTCTTTGTCTCTCTTGTCCCCATTGGAAAGGAAAGGGGGTGGAGGAGGATGGGGGAGGGTTTTTCCAGGATATTGTATTAAATAAGAGACTTGTGAAAGTCCTTTGAATTCCATGAAGAAAGTTCTGATTAAAACATTTAATTTAATGGATTGATTTTAAGTGTTAATGATTTAATACGATTGGGCTTTTTAAGCACATCGGAGACTTTAGGTTTTCTTAAGCACATAGAGAATGCAAATCTGGTTCTTCCCATTAGATTCATGTGTTTGTTCATTTGATCATTTTCATTTAATAAATATTGTTTACTTTGTACTATTTACTTTCCTTTAGAGAAGTGGTTCTCCACTGGGGACCATTTTATCCCCATTTGGTGATGTGTGGAGACAGTTTTGCTTGTTATAATTAAGGGATGAGAGTGCTACTGACATCTAGTGGGTAGAGGCCAGGAATGCTGCTAAACATCCTACAATGCATTGGACGGCCAATAATGTCAGTACTACTACTACGGTTGTGAAACCCTGCCTTAAGCGTTTAGCAATTTCTAAGAATTGATTGAAACAAATGACTTTATTCAAGAAGTTTTATTTGGTTTAAAAATAAAATATATGTTAGACTTTTTAAATTTCAGAAATTACTTAAAATTTGGGAGGAAAGTTTACCCATAATTCTATAATCCTGGGTACAGTTAGTTTATAGAAAATTGTGTTTTCTGGTTTAAAAATAAGCCCACATTTGAAATAACAGTTGTCTGTTAATCTAGGGGGAAAACCATGTAGTTAAGATTTCAAGAATTGGTTATCACTTGAATAAAACATTTCACAGAGAGTAACTTGAACTAAATTTTGTTTTATCTAATCAGTTTAATTTTGATTCATCCTACAGAGCGGCTTTGCCAACTTGGAAACTTGCCCTTTTCTGTAGAAGTTGTTAGTGCTCCTGGAGTGTTCCTGGGGTACTTCCTTTCCATGGGACCTCATAATCAAAATTAACTTCTTTCCTTTCTCTTTGGGACCATGACAGAATTCCCCAGCACTAGCACCCCTATCCCCCAAAAAAGTAAGGGGGCATGGAAATTTATTTTTATTTTTTGTCTATTATTAGAGCTTCTGTTTTCCGCAGTTCCCTGCTGCTTTAAACGTACCATGTAAACATTTTGGAAACAAGATTCAAGACGTTTGTGCAGTTTTTTTTGCCAGCGTGCTTAACAGCAGAAACAACACTGTCTCTTGACTCTTGGTTGGCCTTGGTAGCATTTCTGCAAGCTATTTGCCTTTGCTATATAGCATGTTTCTTCTGAATAGGTATAGCTAGAATTGGATGCTTGTGAATGAAACTTTGACAAGAACTTTAAAAAGTTGTTAACTGTGTTTGATTCTGTTCACATGTAACCAGTTGTCTTCTCTAGTGCAGACCTTGAATTTTACATGGCAGACAACACTTGTGTTTTGTGCCTCCAGTAGATCCATTTTATTTCCCTTGACCATTTTTCTACAGATATTTGTCAGGACACGAATCAGGTTCTCTTCAAATGCTGCCAGGGTTCTGAAGAGGTACCCTGCAACAAACCAGTTCCTGTAAGCCTCTCTGAGGATCCCTGCTGCCCACTGCATTTCCAGTTGCCTCCTCAGATGTATAAGCCCGAGCAGGTACTGTCTGTGCCAGACGATCTGGAAGCCGGCCCCATGGATCTGTACTTGAGTGCTGCCGAGCTTCAGCCCACTGAGAGTTTACCTCTGGAGTTCAGTGATGTAAGTTAGAGAAGCTCTGCTCTGGTTGGCCCTTGAGGCAAGGCCTTATTTATTAATGGTGAGACTAGATTAGTTTTTTGTGGCCAGGAGACTTGATCAAGTTTTTGAAATGCTACATGTATGGTTGTATTTGTATGTTAACATATTAATTTAGGGACCATTAAATTGGCAGGAATTTTTCTTTTTCTGAGGGAATGGTAAAGGAATTAAATTGTAAACTATGGGAAGCTGGAAAGTCAAGATTATGGTTGGATTTGGTATAGCCAGGAAACTTGGTACCCATCCACAAGGTGAGTGATTCACTAGAATCTTAATAATACAAATGAATTCTCATATCTATTCTTGACAGTTTTAAGCTTGTGTGTTTGCTCTGTAGTAGCAAAGATTTCATTTTCAGGTTACTACGCACCCCAGGAAATGACTCTAAACCTAGCTCTGGCTGCTGGCTTTTATTTTTGATGTGTTATTGTGGAGTCTTGTTGCGAGTGGAGTAGAACAACAGTGATCTCTTTTTAAGTATTTATAGCCTTCTAAGTATGTGCACAACTTTTTTATTTTGTTCCTCAATTGGTCCCAACCTGTAAAACCATCTCTGATTTTGTCCCCTAGTTAGCACTATCCTGGTATCAGACTCCGGGGATCTGAGACAGACCGTCTCTGTCTTAGCACTTTACTTAATATTTAGTGTTCTGGATAAAGGTCTTCATTATTTGTTCTGAAAATAGTCTGAATTTTATAATAAATGAATATAACCATGACATGTTTAATGTAACAAATCTAAATGGAAAATTGGATATAGGTTGCAAGATTATTTGCTAACGGTAGAAGCAAAGTTTGGGTGACTTCAAGGGTCTTGCTTGCTAAAAAGGATATACCAGGACAGGGTAATATCTGAAAAAGAAAGGTGGTATTAAGAATAAACTGATTCTATTTTTTTTTTCATAATCCCCTCCCCCCTTTTGGTTACATATGGTTTATAGGCTTATTAAACTTTTTTTTCATTATTTCATTTATAATAAAGTTGTAATTTTTATTATAATCTTGATTATAATTGCTTTTTAAAAAATTTCTTTCACAAAGATTCCACAGAATATGAAAACTAGAAAGGGACCTTTATACTTCACTACTCCCAAGTTTTTCCCAGTGAGATTATGTTGAAGAGCATAAGTGAACAGATAGCCATTTGTTGATAAGGACAGAGTCTTGTCCTACCTACTTCGCTTCATTTTAAATGTGAAGAAAATGCAGAGGTGCTATCTTCTTTTTTTGTTTTTTAACTTAGTCACATGAGCAACTTTATAAGGTCTAAAAATTAACCTAATAAACACTGCATCACCACATTCCTTTCAGATAATAGTGTACATATGTAGAAACTAGCACATGTATTTCATGTAGATGTATTAGGGTAGTAACTTTCATCTGATGATTAGTTTCTTAGAGCTATTTCTGTTTTGACCTTTTTGCTTTTTCCCTTTCACCTATGTTTGCCATATTAGTATTGCTCTTTGGAGAATTTTTACACAAAATATTAGAGATGATACGATTTGTGATTATATGTGAAACTGACATTTAAGGAATCTTAATTTTAAAAATATTTAGAGGCGCCTGGTGGTTCAGTCAGCTAAGGGTCTGACTCTTGGTTTTGGTTTAGGTCATGATCTCTGTCCTGGGATCCAGCCTTGCTTCAGGGCTCTGCACTCAGTGGGGAGTCTCTTTGGCCTTCCTTCTCTCTCTGCCCCTTCTCCCACTTGTGCACGCATGCTCTCTTGCTCTCTCTCAGATAAATAAAATCTTTAAAAATATTTAAAAACATTGTCAAATCTGTTCTTATTGCTTGGATTTTTTTTTTTCCAAAAGAATGTGTGAGAAGTAACCTTATTTTGGGGATTCCAATGGGTTTTTAAGATGGACCTTTAATGTTAGAGGTTTAAAATGATAATCATTTGTACTTGATCATCTACTATGTTCATGTTAATATTCTTTTGATAAATCATATTGGTCATTATGAGTATAGTTTTATTCTTAATTTTTGGAGGTAAAAATTCTCCAGAAAATATTGAAACAAAACCCAGTTTTAGAAAAGAAATTTTGTCCTCCTATAAATTTTGTTGGATATAAATATATCTAGTTGCTGGATATATTTATTACTATATAATTTTCCTGGGGGAAAATGATTTCTTAATTTCTTTCTATAACTTGCTAATAACTTCTGGTAATTTTACCTACGGGAGGACCAGGTGTTAGATATTAATATAGGTTAAAATTCAGTCTTTCCTTCTGGATATTACACTTGCCTGTTTACTGTGCTTTGATCCAAGGATGTTTGGCAAGTAACAACCTAATACCATAATCCTATTACTTGTGTGTGATTTTTGAGATTAGAACAAAATGTGGATTCTGTCTTTATGTCCTGATGGACTTATGTTTCTAAATATTCCTGTTGTGATAGGCATTTCTGCTGATCCTCTCTTCTTGTTTTAGGTTCCTTTCCCCAATTTTAATTCTTGTAACAGACCACATGAATATGTGAGAAAAGCCTTTTGAGCCTCTATTTTCTTCAGAAGACATTTCCATATCATTGTTATCTTGAGACTTGGAAACTTTATGCCTCATGGGTTCTTTTATTTTCATTTATTCATTTATTTTTTTATTTGCCAGAGACAGAGTGCAAGAGCACGCACAGGCAGGGGGAGCAGCAGGCAGAGGGAGAAGCAGGCTCCCTGCTGAGCAAGGACGCAGACTCAGGGGCTCCATCCCAGGCAGGGTTAACCTACAGAGCCACCCAGGCATCCCTGAATGGGTTCTTTTAAATGCCAAGTTAATTATTTGTATAATAATTGTGCATAGTAAAAGAATTGGAGAAAAGTTTATAGACTTGACCATGTGAGAATACTGTTTTCTGTGAATAGTACAGAAGTTTCTAGGGGCACCTGGGTGACTCTGTTAGTTTAGTGTGGGACTCTTGGTTTTGACTCAGGTCATGATCTCATCAGTTGTGAGAGTCGGGCTTGAAGATTCTCTCCCTCTGCTCCTCCCCC
>CM052807.1:62307812-62336060 GCA_028533885.1 Nasua narica | reverse complement strand
AAGGCAGAGGCTTTAACCCACTGAGCCTCCCGGGCGCCCCTACAAGTCTGTATTCTTGTAATGAATTATCCCAGTTGTGTAGGATATTAACTGAAGTTTTACTTCAGCCTCTTTCCTTTTAGGTCGAGTGCAGTTTTGAGATTTATATTATTGTGCTTGTAGTTGACCCTTCCAGTTTTATTTTTTAAAACAGCTTTATTTTATTCTTTTTTAAAGATTTTACTTATTTATTTGAGAGAGAACACGAGTAGGGGGAATGGCAGAGGGAGAGGGACGAGCAGAATCCCCGCTGAGTGGGGAGCCCCACACAGGGCTTGATCCCAGGACCCCAAGATCACGATCTGATGCTTAACTGAATGAGCCACCCAGGTGCCCCTCTGGTTTTGTTTTTCTTTACATCGCCTCAACCGTATTTTAGTTGATTTTTGTAGAATTAAAAAGAATAATGTTGCATTTTCAGGGGTGAGTAAAAATATCCTGCACCCAAAGCTCTGTTTAAAGAAGTGCCTCCCCCAAACCTTTTGTTTCATAAATGCCTAAACAACATTTATAGAATCTAAGTATACATTCCCTTCATTGGTTTATGTGGGGAGAGGAAAAGAGCTATATTAGATTAGAGCTATATTAGATTTTGATTAAGGGCCCATTTATATTAGTTACTAGTTGGATTATTCTGGGGACTTTAGAGTCTCTCCCTGGGTTTGTAATAGGATAAAGGGCAAGGCCCTCATATAAATTCCTTTTCAGGGCAATTAACCACCAAGTAAAGGCTCAGTAAACATATTTAAACTAAACGTAATGCAAACCCGCCAAAGGAGGTACAGAATCTGCTTCCTCATAGTGAAGGATCCTGCCAGTGGGGGTAGGAATCCAAGTGGGGATAGGATTTGTGGTGGTCCTGTAGGGGGACAGCTCTGAGAAGACACAGGAGTAAGGACGAATATTAGTTGGTTTCTTTTTCTTTTTTAAGAGATTTTATTTGTTTGTTTGTTTGTTTGTTTATTTGAGAGAGAGAGAGAGTGAGAGCACAGGGAGCCCAGTCGGGGCTCCCGGAGATCATGACCTGAGCTGAAGGCAGACACTTAAAGGACCGAGCCACCCAGGCACCCCAGTCAATTGTTTTTTTTCTTGTGTCATAAACCACCCCAAAGCTCAGTGGCTTATACCATTTTTTTTCTTGCTCCCGGGTCTGGTGGGTTTTTGATCGAGTGGAGGGGGGAAGGGACTCTACTTTAAGAGCCAGGATTCGGACTGGGTTCAAGAGTGTTCCACAGGTTTCAATTTTAGGCCCAGGTTGGGGGTGGGGGTTTGGGGACCGTGAGGACCTGGGGCGTGATTGCCTGGCTATCACGGGAGCACAGGAGGCCAAAGGAAGCCGTGCGGCCACATTTTTTGTTTCTATTTGTGTCACATCTGCTAACATTCCGTTGGCAAAGCAAACCACGAGCCCAAGCTCAACACCCACGTGCAGGCATCTGTCGGCTGCAGTGCTCTGGCAGAGCACAGGACGGAGGGAGAGGGTAAGGAATAGGGAATAATAACTCCCTCTAGCACAGAAAGGGACGGGGTTCTTGGATGGTTGTGAGAACCCACCTTGCTGACTCCCGGAAAGTGCAGGTGCAGAGAACTTCCTCCAGAAAAATGGGGGGGGGGGCTGAATTAGCCCTGATGAAGAGCTGTGTGATCCCGGTCCCGGAATGGCCTTTCTCTATTTCCTTGTCACTTACCCCACCTGTCCCTCCACTGCTTTCTTCTCCTACCTGGAAACCTTCAGCTGGAGCTGCGCCATGGTGACGGCAACCAGACAAGGAGGGGGTCCAGCCAGCTGCTGGAGCAGCAGCTGCAGGAGAGAGGGAGCTCCGGCTGCCGGGAGGCTGGCCTCGGCAGTATCGCGGCCATCAGCGTCTTTCTGTAACACACACAGTGTGCTCTGGGATGATCCGGTCTCCGGGAGTCCTCCGTCAGCTGTGTCCAGTTATTGTATCAGGAGGTTAGGGGGAAACTCTTTTGGTTTAGGTTCAGCTGAGGCTTTAAGACAACAGAGATCACATTTCAGAATGAAATGTAAGACCACAATTATTTATAAAGGAGATTGTGGAGAATATGTTTTGTATCTTTAATCTTCTGCTCATCAGTCTATAAAGGATGTTGGAGATGCCAAGGAAAAAGCTGGAGAGAGGAGGGGAATTCCCTCCTCCTGGCCTCCTGGACAGAGTTGGTGTGGTCTCATTACCTGAGGATAACCAGGAAAGTCTTGGTACTTGTCTGAGTTTTTAATCCAGAGGTAGGAGAAAGAACATACCCCACAGAAAAAGAACATACCCCACAGAATAAACTTAAAGGGATGGTGGGGCACAAAAATACTGTTATCTGGAAACATTTACACCATAGGAATGTGATTATGATTTACTTTATTAAATGAATTATTAATTACTGGGGTAGAAACTACTAGTCGTCCATCCAAATCCATTTGCCCCTTTTCTGGTAATACTAGCATTGTTATCAGCACCTGGGCTGCCCAGCTGGTAATCATATCTCCCAGGACCCTTGCAGCCAGGAATGGCTTGTGATTAAATTCTGTCTCTGGAGTTTAAGTGGAAGTGACATGTGCCTCTTCCAGGACTGGACCTTAAACAATGCGTGTGTGTTTCTCCAAACTTACTCCCTTTCCTGCAATTAATTAATTAATTTAAATATTTTATTTCCTTATTTGGGAGAGAGAAACCACAAGCACGGCGGGGGTGGGGGGGTGGCAGAAGGAGAAGCAGGCTCCCTGTTGAGCAGAGAACCTGATGTGGGGCTTGATCCCAGGACTCTGGGATCATGACCTGAGCCCAAGGGGGAAGCTAAACCCACCAAGCCACTCAGGCATCTTCCATTCCTACAATTTAAAGCAAGGAGTGCCTCCAAGCTAGTGTCCCGGTAGGAAGACACCCTAGGGCAGTGCTTGTCAGTTTCTTTTTTAATGCATAAGAATCACCTGGAGAGCTCATGAAAACAGAGATTAAAACAAGGATTCCGTAGGTCTGCAGTGGGTCCAAGAATTTGCTTTTCTTTCTTTCTTTCTTTCTTTCTTTCTTTCTTTCTTTCTTTCTTTCTTTCTTTCCTTCCTTCCTTCCTTCCTTCCTTCCTTCCTTCCTTCCTTCCTTCCTTCCTTCCTTCCTTCCTTCCTTCCTTCCTTCTTTCTTTCTTTCTTTCTTTCTTTCTTTCTTTCTTTCTTTCTTTCTTTCTTTCTTTTTCCTTATCACTAACCATGGTAGGAAACCTCAAATTTCTCTTCAGTCCAAAATGCATATGTACTATGATCACTATATTTTATACAATATGCTATAATTTTATGTATAACATGCTATCATATACATTTAGCTTGCTACACTTTTAATGGTTGGGTCCTAACGCCTTTGTGATTTCTGATTAACTTACTTAATTTTTCTTTTCTTTCTTTCTTTCTTTCTTTCTTTCTTTCTTTCTTTCTTTCTTCTTTCTTTCTTTCTTTCTTTCTTGAATTTATTTATTTGACTGACTGAGAGGGAGCACAAGCAGGGGGAGTAGGAGGGGGAGAAGCACACCTGCTGAGCAGTGAGCCCGATGTGGGGCTCGATCCCAGGACTCCCTCTGGGATCGGGATCTTGACCTGAGCCGAAGGCAGAGGCCCAATGACTAAGCCACCCAGGAGCCCCAAGAATTTGCATTTCTAACAAGTATCCAGATGTTGCTGGTGCTGCCCGTCTGTGGACCACGCTCTGAGTAGCAATGCTTTAGCAGATGGTGGAGATGGAAAGAATCTGAATTTCTGAATGTCTATGTGGGACAAAGCCTGTCTACCCGCTGTGGACCGTTTGGTGAGAACTCCGTATTTCGGGGACTCTGTCACAGCAGCTTAGTCATTTACCCCAGCCAACATAATCATCCTGATTCTGCCCTTCCTTCTCTATGTCCAAACCAAATCTCTCCCACGGTTCTCTTCTCTTGTATCCTGCACTCTCCTTCCTGGTGATGGAGAATAATATTAGCCACTTCTATAAATGAATTTCAGAAGAGTTCACATCTGGAATGCTGTATTCATCTGTCAATTTTAGCCTCCAGCAGTTTTCAGGAAAGGATTTTCCTTAACGATCTTTCCCGGGGAGATGGGGGAGCTTCGACCACGGGCTTGGAGGGAACAGACCTCCAGCTGTCTATGGCAGGTAGCAAGTCTCCGTCATAACCCGGCCCTTAAACATGATACTTGAGACAGCTGAAATTGAGTAACTTTTATTTCGGAGGCAGAGAGCAGGGGAAATTCAGAGCTTCCAAGAACCTTGAAGAGCTACCCTGCTTCCTGGGGCACTTCTCCCGGGAGCCAGATTCCATGACCATCTCACAGCTTACAGCCGGCCAGGTATTTGGACAAATCCTTGTCCTTGCAGTGTTTTACCCAGGCCACCCTAAGGACAGAGAAACACAGCCTAAATCCGAGGCAGGGGCAGGAGTCTATAGGGGCTCAGCAGAGAGGGAATGTAGGGCCTGCCGGCTGGAGTCTGTTGATGCTGTGGGACAGTCTCAGACGGGGAGGGTTTGCCCCTCTGGGGACCCGGGAGTCGGTGCTGCCGGGACGCCTGGGGTGAGCGCGGCACAGTATTACTCTGCCTCCCTTTATGTTGGGAGAACGAGCTCCGCTCCCTACAAAGCCCAGGGAGAATCCTACAGCAGAGATGCTGCTGATTCTGTCAGCACCCAAATACTGTCTGGGTCCACGTCCAGCAGAGGGGCTGGTCCCTGCCCCTCACGCTCTGCTTACCAGGCGTTCATCCCCTTAGGATCTCTCACAACCCTCTTGGCACAGACGATGTCATCATCGATGTTGTCATCCAGAAACTCTGAAAGGAAAAGGGGCTGAGTGGAGAGGGCAAAAGCCCTTTTCCTGTTTCATTAATCAATCCTTTTTTTGAGGGAGAGTTTCCAGAGGAAAGGGAGCCCGAATCCAAAACCCTCTATCTCTGGAGCCCTCTTGTGGGTTTGCCTCCTCTGTGCCTGGGTTTTCTTGCCTTGCTTTGAATCTGCCTCTGAGCATTGCTCTCTCTGGAGAGCATCCAGGACCGGAGAGACCAGGGAGAGCCTCTGTTCTCAGGAGACCCCGTAGCGTGTCCAGACTGCCATGTGGGGGCGTGTGGACAAGGAACGGGATAACACGGCTTGAGGGATGGGGACCCATGAAGGCGAGGCTCGGTCAGGGGTCAGTGTGTCTTGCTCCCTCCTTTTTGGCAGGAGGAGCTCTATGGAATCCTGTTTTAGATGTGAGGACTGTCCGGGCCCCCTTATTCCCTGTCCCGGGCTTCTCCAGCGCAGGGAGTAGGGGCGTTCAATATCGTACCTCCTTTACGTGCCCCACTTTACCCAGCCCTCAGAGGGGGTTGAGTCCTTACTGCTGCACATTATGTTGCAGGCATTTGCTGAGGAATGAGAGCTGTTTTTGCACCACCACTTGCTGTTCAGCTGGAAGAGCCCATAGTCATTACTGCCATTGGCATTTTTCCCATTAAAGGCCCGGGTGTTGAAGTTACTCTCATACTGAGCCATGCAGACCCCTGTGTCAGAGAAAGCAAAAGGTGTGGGTAGAAAAGGGGGATTGTTTCACAATGAGACACAACTCGTGCTATACTAGAACCTCTAGAAAGTCCCTTGAGACTGAAACGAAGACTATGAGAATGACAATCTATTGTGTGTTCCTTGTCCCAAGCAATAATTAGCCCATGGTAAGTGTGTAATCACAATTTGTTAAATAAATGCACTTGGAATGGCCAATAACCCATCAGTCACCGTCTGTCTCCCAAGTCTACCTTTCCAGCTACATCTCCCAGCCGGAGAGCCAACTCTTGCCTTGTATATTCACGTTGCCTTATACATTCCAAAGTATATGGAAGACAAGAGGTGGAGAAGTAATGGAGGAGGATCATAGAAAGGAAGCCCCAAAAAGCCATCCTTGGGGGTGGGTGACAAGAAAGAGTGTGTTTGGCATGAAGAAAGATGAAGATATTCAAGGGAACTTGAAATAGCTTCATGTGTTCTTACTAATGAGATGGTTGATAGATTCTCAGTCCTTCTTGCACCTTGTCACTCACTGCCTCCCCTTCTGTTCTCACAGTCCCCATCCAGCTCCCTTGTGACATGGATAGAACATACTTGAGACAAATGCAGCAGATGGAGGTTATTTCTTGGTGGACAGAAGGGCAGGGGAGAAGGTGGGAGGCAGCACCAAGTGTGCTGCAGAGACTGGGACTAAAAAGGATGCAGATGAAAGCCAAGGTGATGGGACCAAGATGTGGGGAGGGTGGGTGAGTCTCCGGGTGCTTCCGAGGAAGTATTCCAGGCCACCGGGTGGGAAGGTGATGTGGGAGAACAGCAGAAGAAAATTTATTGTAGATAAAATAATCCCTGGTGGGAAGACAGAAAAGGAGATCCTGATAGGCATATGAGACAGTGGAGGCAGAGACCAGAAGAGCAGACGGGGAGTGGAAGAGAGCCCTGACAAATGAATAAATCAGGAAGTGAAAGGGGAGAGATTGCTTGGCTGGGGAAGGAGGTCTCTTTGGGTAGAGACAGAAAGAACGTTCGCACTCACAGTTTGCCAGGCTGTAGCCATGGTAGCCATCCATTCCCTGGGTCTTCAGCTTGCGCGCCAGCTCGCACTTGGAGAAGATTTTGGCCTCGTACGCTGCACAGAAGCAGCTGAGAAGGGTGATGATCAGAATAGACTTCATTTCTGCAGCTGGTGGGACTTGAGTCTGCTGTGTCCAGGAGGCTGTTGTCTCTTATACCCTCTGGGCACAAAGGTATCTCTGATCGGGCAATAATGCTGGCATCTATTCCAGGAAGGACGTGGTTGTCCAAGGCTAGTTCCCCAAACTGGCCCAGACAGTGTGAACCTCAGGGAAGGCAATGTAACCAAGAATAATACCAGGAATAAAGTCTCATTTTGGTGGGGGTGGCTCCTGGATTTGGGCAAATGCGTGGAGGAGGGAAATGGTAATTGGTAGGAGAAAGAAGTATGATTTTCGAGCTTCGTGCTTTTGTTGGAATGTCTCCAGAGGGGCTTGTCCCTGGGTGCTTTGCTGAACGTTGGCTCATTATCTGTGCGGGGCTGAAGGTATTTTACCATTCAGTCTAGTGGGGGACCCATGATGAGCATCACTGAGTTTGGAGAAATTGAGGATCTGCTGGCATCTGCAATCAGTAAACTATTGGTTGACTAGGAGACCACTGGAGCTCAAGTTCATGATATCTCTGTGTCTGCAAGAAGCCATCAGATCTAAAACCCCAATTATACTGAATTCAGCCTAATATCTGTGTGATCAATGATCATTAAACATCTTGTATTAGTCGGAGGCATCTTGCATTAGTCAGGATTCTCCAGAGAAATGGAACTAATAGGGGATATATATGGTTAGAAAAAGCTGATAATTATCAGAGCACAAAGTCTCAATTTCAGTTTGGCAGAGAGGCATTGTGAAGGAAGAGTTATCACTACTCTTCTTACAAAGATCAATACTTTGTACTTCTTACAAAGATCAATACTTTGTAAGAAGACACTCAAGAGAAATAATGGTGCTAAGTGCTGAAGGGGGCTTCCACAGGTCTTAAAGTAACCGGCAAGCCTTTGCTGTCAAAGGGCATCATATGATGTTGACTTGGAGACATAAAGGAATGGATACGAGGCATAACTTCTTTATAATATTCGCTCAGGGGAGCTAATTGGTCTGGCTATCTGTCTACTCAGGCTTTCACCGATCAGATTAATTCCGTGTCTACGTTCAGAGGCATTCAGGAGTCAAGTCATATTAAGGAGGTTGATCTTTACTCTAAACACACCTATGAGAATATGCATTTGGGTTAGATTTTTTTTCTCCAGGCAAGTGGACAGAAGGAGAATAAGGCAAGATAATGGAAGATTTGGGCAAAAGTGGTGTAGATTTTGGACTCCGGAGTCTTATCTGGGGAAAGACGGAAGGGAAGACAGAAGGAGATTATGATACAGAGATAGAAGTGGCTGTCAGTGGTAATCCAAACAGGAGTACTGGGGGCGAGGGAACAAGTGACCTGGGAGAAAAGAGGTCGGAGAGAGAAGTGCATGCCTGAGTTCATGGTTTTAGAGGTGAAGCAGTTCTGGGTGATGGCAAGATCCAGGATGGGGCCGTGAGGATGGGTGACTGCAGGGGATCGGAGGAGATGCTTCTAGGGCTGGGGAGGCGAGGCGTGGGGCAGGACACTCATGTGGATGTCTGAATCACGCAGTGTAGGAGTAGATCTTGAGATGGAGAAAAATTCTGTGAAATGTCAGTGCTCTCAAGCAATGGGGGAGAATAACCCTAGGGAAGTGGTAGGTGTATAGCCAGAATACGTAAGCCTCGAAGAAGTAGGAGACTTTCAGAAGGTGGGGTTCATGATGGTCTCAGAGCGCCGGGAGTGAGACTGGTTACTTCTACATTCAGACATACCTGGGTTGGGGAGAATAAATAGCTTCTACTTGACCTGATTATTACGGAGGTGATGAGGATTCTGAATTTGTGTGTATTATTTCTATTTGGTTTTCACGTCTTCATTACACATGTATGCACCCACAAAACAATAGATGTTTTGTGTGGTTTTACACTTCAAACAAATGACACAATAATGTGCATATTTTTCTGCACCTTGCATTTTTCATTCAACTTATTTACGAGGTGTGTTCATGCTGATACTTGCTGTTGATATCATTCATATTAACTACTCTACAGTATTTCATTGTATTGCCAGTCTTTTGAAGTGATTCTTCTGTTGATGAATATTTGGACTCTTTCCAATTTTTGTTGTTCAGAAAATGTTGAACGTAATTGTATGTTCTTTCTTCTTTACCCATAATATTCTGCAGTTTCCCTTTGATATGTCCGAGTGTGGATTTGTATTGTATTTATTTTGTTTGGTATTTTAAATATATTCTAATGAGAATTCATTTCTCTTTTCTAATTTTATTTACTTATTTATTTATTTTTAAAGATTTTTCTTTTTTTTTTTTTGACAGAGAGGAAGTGATCATAAGTAGGCAGAGAGGCAGGCAGAGAGAGAGGGGGAAGCAGACTCCTGCTGAGCAGAGAGCCCATTGAGGGGCTCGATCCCAGGACCCTGAGATCATGACCTGAGTCGAAGGCAGAGGCTTAACCCACTGAGCCACCCAGGTGCCCCCTCATTTCTCTTTTCAATTCTGGAAAACTCTCACCATCTGTTACTCTTCTCCCTCAGTTTCTCCATTCTGTTTTTCCTGGAAAAATGTTGGAGCTTCTCCATTTAAACTCTAGGCCTTTGTACTCTGGTATTTTATCTCTTTGCCTCTCTATGCCATACTCTGGATAAAGTATTCAACATTATCTTGCAATTCACGAATTCTCTCTTCACCTCTGTTAAGTCTAGAGTTTATTCCATCTATTAGGTCTTCAAATATTTCAATGACTATATTTTTCATTTCCGATTTTCCAATGTATTATTTTACATATCTATTTGTGCTTTTTTTTTTTTTTAAGATTTTACTTATTTGCAAGAAAGAGAGAGAGAGAGAGCATGAGCAGACGGAGAGGGAGAAGCAGCCTCCCCACTGAACAGGGTGCCTGATAGGGGGTTGATATGGGGCTTGATCCCAGGACTCCAGGATCATGACCTGAGCTGAAGGCAGACGCTTCACTGACTGAGCCACCCAGGCGCCCTGTGTGCGCTTTAATTCTGCCTAGATGTTTCGCGATTTTCTCTCCTGTATTAAGTGTAAGATATTCATTCACTATCTTTTTAAGGATCTTAATCATTTATTTTAAGGCGTTTCCGGACGTTAATATATTTTGTAAAACTTGAAGTACCGCTGACACACAGTGTGTTTTATTTATTTATTTATTTATTTATTTATTTATTTATTTATTTATTTAGTTTTATTTATTTACAATACCGTTGGCTGTACTCCCTGATGTGTGGAATTTAAGAAGCAAAGCAGAAGAACATAGGGGGCAAAAAGAGAGGCAAACTGGAGCAGACTCTTAACTACAAAGAACAAACCGAGGGTTGCTGGACGGGCGGTGGGTGGAGGAATGGGCTCAGAGGGCGGTGGGATTCAGGAGGGCACTTGTGATGAGCACAAGTTGTTGTATGTAACCGATGAATCGCTAAATTCTACTCCCGACACCAATATTACACTGTATGTTAACTTACTGGAATTTAAATAAAAACTTGGAGAAAAAACAAAACACAAGAGCAACAACAAAAAAACCCACACCATTGGTTATATTCCCTACGCTGCGCCTTTCATCCCCATGACGTATTCATTCCGTAACTGGAGGCCTGTAGCTCCTCCTCCCCGCTTCATCCACGCCACCCATCCCCCCACCCCCCTCCCCTCTAACCATCAGTTCGTTCTCCGTATTTATGGGTCCTGTTCGGCTTTTTTGGTTTGCTTGTTTGTTTTGTTTTTTTTTAGAGTCCGCATATAAATGAAATCATATGGTGCTTGTCTCTCAGACTCTTAATATTTTAATATCCTCTGGTGTAAATTTATCTTCCAACTGGTGATTTTTTGGCTACCTTTTGCAGAGTTAGGTTTTTTCCAAGCACGTTATAATATTGGATCTCAGACTCATTTTGAGTGGGAAGCCGCACATGTGCCCTCTCAGTTCGTGGTCATGAAGCTCTGGGCTCTCTTGCCTCCTTGGATGTGCTCTGCGGAAGCTTTTGCCTCAGACAGTAGCAGGCAGCAGGTTTTTTCCATTTCTCTTTAATGAAAGAGGCCCTGTGCGCAGCCCTTCCCTTCCAGGGTGCCTTTGGCTCCGGCTCCGGCTGCAGGTAGAGAACTTTTCGTCTCTGTGACCCTGCGGCAGGTGAGCCCAGAGCTGCCTCTTCTTGCTTCAGCCTGGAATCGAGCTAAGCCTTTGGCTTCAGCCCTACTCACAGCTTTTATGATTCGTTTCCTTACATTTGTGGCCCAGGGAGATATCTATATTGCTTTTGAGCTATTATATGCCTTTTACATTTTCTCCTTTTGCATTTTTTTCAATTACTGCCGCGTTGTAGGTAGGATAGCTCACAGCATGGAATTGCCATGTAATATTGAGCTCAAGTCCAATTAATGACTGAAACAGTTTTTTTTTAACACAGTTTATTTTTTAGATTTATTTATTTAGTTAAGATTTTGTTTATTTATTTGACAGAGAGAGACACAGCGAGAGAGGGAACACAGGCAGGGGGAGTGGGAGAGGGAGAAGCAGGTTTCCTGGGGAGCAGGGAGCGAGACGTGGGGCTCAATCCCAGGACCCCAGGATCATGACCCGAGCCGAAGGCAGACATTTAACAACTGAACCACCCAGGCACCCCTAACTGAAACACATTAAAAAAATGGTATTTATTTATTTGCGAGAGAGAGAGAAACAGAGTGCGAGTGTGAGCAGGGGGAGGAACACAGGAAGGAGGAGCGGGGGTGGTGGGGAGAGGGAGAAAAATCACCAGCAGATTCCACACCGAGCACAGAGCCCCCTGCCGGGCTTGATCCCACAACCCTGAGATCGTGGCCTGAACCGAAATCAAGAATCAGACGCTCAACCATCTGGGCCACCAGGAGCCCCTAACTGACACATTTTAATACAATCCATTAAGAAAAAAACATCTACTTCCTTTTCATTTGGAACGTAAACATGTGGTCCCAGTGGAGGAATCTGGGACAGTTTTCTGGAACTCCTACTTCTGGAACTCTCCTACTTCTTTCCTGTTTTGTTTGTTTGTTTTGTTTTTAAGATTTTATTTATTCAACTGAGTGAGATAGTGAGAGGGAGAGTGAGTTTGGAGGAGCAGACTCCCGGCTGAGCAGGGATCAGGACCCGAGTCAAGGCAGCTGAAGGCGCCCCCTCCTTCCCTTTCTTACCTCTCCCGCTTGTGGCTTTTACTTGCCCTTCCACAATCCCTCTGCTTCGCCTGTTCTGTCGTTTCCTTGTTCCCAGTCCCCCTTCCTCCTGCTTCCCTCCTCTTCTTCTTTCTCCTCCTTTTCTACTTTCCTTCTCTGACTCTCCCCTCGGGTTTCTCCTCTATTTACGTCCAGTTTTCCTATGACCTGGCCCCCTCGCAGTGTTGTCTCAGTCCTTTACCTCCAGGGGACGAGAAGGAGCAGCTGTGGCTCATGTTTACAAGCAGCGAGGCTGCACTCAGGGGAAGGACTGGCCCTTGGTGATGGGACGGAAAGGAGAGGTGTCTCCTGACTCTCCTTGAGGAAAAGGAGGGCGAGGGAGGATGTAGATGTTTGTTAAAATGTGTCATAGGCCAATCAAAGCACAGAGACAGAGGACTTTATGATACCTACTTCATTTAATTTCCACAACAATCTTGTGAAGTATGTATGTATGTCTTATTATTCTTCCTTTCATATTACACGTCGGGAATCTGAGACTCAGGTTGCCCGAGCTAGAGCGTGGTAAAGCGCAGACCGACAGAGAAGGGTCTGCGGCTTTCCTCTCCTGCAGTCCCATGTGCGTTTGACTCTTGATTAAACTGGTGACGCTTTATTTTATTTTATTTTTTTAAAGATATTTTTATTTATTTATTTGACAGAGAGAAAGAGATCACAAGTAGGCAGAGAGGCAGGCAGAGAGAGAGAGAGGGAAGCAGGCTCCCTGCTGAGCAGAGAGCCCGATGTGGGGCTCAATCCCAGGACCCTGAGATCATGACCCAAGCCGAAGGCAGAGGCTTTAACCCACTGAGCCACCCAGGTGCCCCAAAACGGTGACACTTTAATAGGAATTTCTGGCTTTAGGGGTAGGCACGGGACTGCTTACGGCGGGGTGTGTCAGGTGATGGTGGTGATAGGGGTGAGGAGAAGGGCTTGGAACTTTCTCAAAACCCTGGAAATAATATCGTAAAGGCAGCCACCTGCTTTGTGCCAGCCCTGGGACCCAGACCTCCCTGTGCCTCCAGGACAATTCCCAACCTGTCTGTAGGCTGTTCTCAGTGCTTCTCCCGCAGACAGTAAACGAACGCCTCTGGGCATGGTGCGGGGCAAGCACCCTGAGGAAGCTGCTGGGTCCTTTGTTTGGGGAACCCGACGTGCATCACGTTCCTGCTGTCCTGGCCCTCCGTCCAAGACACCGTTGTAACACAGGACTTCACTTTCGACTTTAATGCAAAGAACAAATATCACAGACACGTTTTTAATACTCATGTGCAACCTGGGTTCTGCCTACTTCCCAAGCAATGTTTGGACAGAGAAATTTTTTCTTTCTTTCTTTTTTTTTAAAGATTTTATTTATTTATTTATTAGGAAAGAGAGAGAGTGAGAGAGAGCATGAGAAGGGAGAAGGTCAGAGTGAGAAGCGGACTCCCCATGGAGCTGGGAGCCCGATGTGGGACTCGATCCCGGAACTCCGGGATCATGACCTGAGCTGAAGGCAGTCGCTCAACCAACTGCGCCACCCAGGGGCCCTTTTTCTTTCTTTCTTTCTTTCTTTCTTTCTTTCTTTCTTTCTTTCTTTCTTTCTTTCTTCCTTCCTTCCTTCCTTCCTTCCTTCCTTCCTTCCTTCCTTCCTTTCTCTCTCTCTCTCTCTTTCTTTCTCTCTCTCTTTCTTTCTTTCGTTCTTTCTTAAGATTTATTTATTTACTTATTTGAGAGAGAGTGAGAATGTGAGCAGAGGGAGAGGGAGAGAGAGAGAATCCCAAGCAGACTTCTGCTGAGTGTGGAGCCCCATAGGGGGCTTGAGCTCAAGACCCTGAGATCATGACCTGAGCTGAAACTAAGAGTTGGATGCTTAACCGACTGAGCCACCGAGGCGTCCCCAGACAGGGAAGTTTTCTTTTCTTTTTTTTTACTAGACAAGGAAGTTTTCTATTTGCTTTTCTTGCCCGTATTTCCAGCCCAGCGAGATAGGGCCGGATATCCCGGGTTTCCTACTTTCCCCCAGACCCTCTCTCTGTCCCCTTCTGTACATCTACCTGTCTACCTGATTCCTACCACTCAGGGGCATATCTCTTTGCATCCTTGAGGAACTGTGTCTCCCCCCAACCTTTTTTGGGTCAGTTTTCCTATTACCCTTGTCACACCTGGTAGCCATGCCCTCTCCCTACACTGAGAATCAGCTGTGGCATGTTACCTGTAGATCTCTGGGCTCCCCATTTCTAGAGGTCCTGATTTTGTAGGTCTGATGAAAAGCCTAGAAATCCTCATTTGTAAACAGCTACTCTAGGTTGTTCTAGTATAGGTAACGTACATACCATGCCTTGAGAAACATGTTGATGCGTTTCTAATGAAAAAATTAGGAATGTGTTTGTGTCATTTTTAAAAGACTTCAGGGGTGCCTGGGTGGCTTAGTTGGTTGGGCATCTGATTCTTGGTTTTGGCTCAGGTTATGATCTCAGGGTCCTGAGATCAAGCCCCTGGTCGGGCTCCGTGCTCAGTGCAGAATCTGCTTGGGATTCTCTCCCTCTCCCTTCTGTACTGCCCCCTGCTGGTGCCCTCTCTCTCTCTCTCTCTCTCTCTCTCTCTCTCAAATAAAATCTTAAAAAAAAGAAAAAGATTTAAAAGATTTTCTGTTAGAAGCAAAATGTCAGAATTCTCTCATTGGGTTTAATTTATTTCCTTCTCATTTAACCTCCTTCCTTTTCCCTACTTCCTACTTGTCTGACATCAACAACAGGACTAATGGGAACTCGCAGAGCAGTGGCCTAAATGGCCTCCTGGGCTACAGGCATGAATGGCTGACCCTTCCTCTCCTAAGTAGCTCTTGTACCATCACTACCTCTCATTACTCTACACACTTTATGTCCAATTCGAATGAGATTTCATTCGAAGCATGTCTTGAGCTCTTATCTTAATTCTGGTCCTTATTACCATCTCCCTACCCCTCCTTTCTCTTTCCGCCAACCTTAATCTTGTCATCTTAGATTCATAATCTGAAAATGTTCCCCCACTTTAGTTGTGCTCTGCTTCCTCTGGCATTCTTTTCCATATTCATTCATTTATTCATTCATCCATTCATTTCTTTCTTTCTTATTTATTTTAAAAAAGATTTTATTTATTTATTTATTTATTTATTTATTTATTAGAGAGAGAGACTGAGAATGAGAGGGAAGAAGGTCAGAGGGAGAAGCAGACTTCCCACAGAGCTGGGAGTCCGATATGGGACTCGATCCCGGGACCCTGGGATCATGACCCGAGCCGAAGGCAGTCGCCCAACCAACTGAGCCACCCAGGCGCCCTATTTATTTTTTAAATTCATTTTTTTCAACTAATGTTTGTGGAGTGCTATAATATTTAGGTCCTGTACCAGGCATAAGATTTTGAACCCTACCCCATTCCAACTGGAAAAATGAATTTACCTCATTTTGTCAGACATCTCTTTTCAATCCCATAGTATTTATCTTTTTATCACAGTGGTCTCTAGTCCTCTAGTCTTTGAGGAAGGGGCTAAGCTGGAATCCAGGAAAAAGTCAATAGCTGCCCTATCCCTCTCGATGGTGTACGTCTGGGGATAAGGTGTCCCCAGAGCCTATGAAGGGCCCCCTTTACCTCTTGGTTCTTGAGGCTGTAGACGATGGGGTTGACCATAGGGGTGAATACAGTGTAGAGGACAGAGAAGGCCTTTCGGAGTAAGGGGGCCATGTGGTCTGTTGGTGCTACATAGACCACAATGAGGGTGCCATAAAACACCCCAACCACGCTGAGGTGGGAGGAACAGGTGGAGAAGGCTTTCTGCCTACCATGGCCTGAAGGTATTTGCAGCACGGTCCTCAAGATGAAGGCATAGGACGCCACAATCAACAGGAAGGGGGCCAGTGTCAGAAAGGCCGAGATGCTCACTCCGGCTCCCCACATGACCCCCACATCCCCACAGAACAGCCCTACAATGGGAGCAAAGTCGCAGAAATAGTGGTCGATCTCCCTGTGACCAGGGCAGAGGGGCAGAGGGGCTGTCAGGGCCAGAGTGAAGGCGGAGAAAGAAAAGCCACCGACCCAGGCTCCAGCAGCCAGGCAGCCACACAACCAGGGGCTCATCAGGGCAGGGTAGCGAAGGGGGTGGCAGATGGCCAGGTAACGGTCATAGGACATAGCAGAGAGCAGGAGGCACTCAACGGCAGCCAGTGAGGCAAACACGTAGAACTGGGCCAGACAGCTGACCAGCGAGATGGCCCCCCTCCCTTCCAGGAAGCTCCACAGCAGCTGGGGCGTGATATTGGAGGTATAGCCAATCTCCAGCAAGGAGAAGTGGCAGAGGAAGAAATACATGGGTGTGTGGAGTGTCCGGCTGGAGGCCACAGCCAGCATGATGAGGGCGTTGCCCCCCACTGTCAGCACATAAATGGCCAAAAAGAAAGCAAAGGGGAGGAAGCCCAGGTGTTGCAGCTCCCCGAAGCCGACCAGGATCAGCCAGGTAGTCTGGTTTTCTCTGTCACCACTGGACTGCTTCCTCATCTAGATCTGGGCCCAAGAGAAGAGAGGAAGGTAACTTTAACCAAGATCCTATTGGGACCACACACTAGCTTTGGCTTATTCATTTATTCGTCACAGCGAGCATTAAAGGTAGGCCTTATTGTCTCCTGAATACAGAGGAGAAACTGAGACCCAGTGAGATTAAGTCAGTTATTCAAGGCAATTATGACGGAATCATGATATGAACCCACATTTGCTTGACTCCAAAGCTCTACTAAGGTCTACTATCCTACGGTGCTTTCCCAAATCCTTCCTGAGTGGTAGAAACATCAGTATCAGAGAGCAGCATAGAACTCTTCCAATCATCCATGAGCTATTTACTGACAATCTTGGCTGAGTATCAACAGCAGAACCGCACCTGGTGAGCCCCTCTGGGGGCGGGGGGACTGCCCGTCACTTAGTGGGCAGGCGGTCCTACTCTGGGATCAAGCACATTCCTGAAGCAGCCACTCATCTCATGCTATTTTCCTTTTCTAAGAAAATGAGTCTTGGACATTTTGATGAGCAATCTATATCATTTATTCCACAAAAGGTGCAATGTAGAAAGATCTGAATTAACTCAGATCCCACTTCCCTGGGTGTCCATTCCTCTTCCTTGGACAAGTGGACCTGTGACCGTGGGTGAAGCCATTTTTAAACTATGCTCAGTCTCTAATCAGTTTGTTGAAAGCTGAGAATACTTTCTTTTTCTTGGTTCTCCTGCCCTGTATTCTCTACGTAGGTAACTGGTCATTTTATCTCACCTAGTGTGGATTATTTAGGCATTTCTCCCCTGTTACAGGAGTCCTTCTCTTAATCATTACAATACTATGCTAACTCCAAACACATAGGAAGACCTGGATAAATACTCGTGGAATGAGTTAATAAATAAGTGAATTATTTGCAATAATTTTCCAATGGTAAATTGCCACAGGAAAATTGCAGCATCTGACAATGCTTGGGCGAGGGAAAGAGGCATTTAGATGATTGCTAAAATGGAGAAGGAATCTCCGAGTCCTCCCTTAAACTGAGGGAATATGGGAATTTTGTCACTCAGTTTGAGATGGAACCATGATTAAGGTTGGAGATGGAAGTCATGTAGGAGTATGTGTGAGTGTGTGTGTGTGTGTGTGTGTGTGTGTATGTGTGTGTGTGTATAGTAGGGGGAAGAAGCCAGAAAGTCCAACGTGATAGAGAGTTTTCTCATATTTGAAGTTAAGAAAGATGATATTACATAGTAGCAAATGGCAATGAGAACACAGGGTTTTTGTGTTCCTTCCTCGGTCCTACCCTTTCCTCTGGTTTTGGGCTTCTATCATGCAGACACCATTTGGTCACATGGGGGATACAGACATAGAGGGAACAGAATATTTTCATGCATATTTTATCTTTTTGTATATTAGTGACTTCTTCCTCTTTTTTTTTTTTTTTGAGAGAGAGAGAGAGCAGGAGAAGGGACAGCAGGAGAGGGAAAAAGAATTTTTTTTTAAAGATTTTACTTGTTTATTTGACAGAGAGGCAGGCAGAGAGAGAGGGGGAAGCAGGCCCCCCGCTGAGCAGAGCACCCGATGTGGGGCTCGATCCCAGGACACCGAGACCATGACCTGAGCCAAAGGCATAGGCTTTAACCCACTGAGCCACCCAGGTGCCCCGGAAAGAGAGGATCTTAAGCAGACTTCCTGCTGAATGCGGAGCCCGACCTGGGGCTTGATCTCAAGACTCTGAGATCATGGCCTGAGCTGAAATCAAGAGTCAGATGCTTAACCAACTGAGCCACCAGGGTACCCTTACTAGTGACTTCTTAAAGAGCCAGGGAGAGGGGGATCTGAGTGGCTCAGTGGGTTAAAGCCTCTGCTTTCAGCTCAGGTCATGATCTCAGAGTCCTGGGATCAAGCCCCGCATTGGGCTCTGTGCTCGGCAGGGAGCCTACTTCCCCCCTCTCTCTGCCTGCCTCTCTGCCTACTTGTGATCTCTCTCTCTCTGTCAAATAAATAAATAAAATCTTAAAAAAAACACAAAAGCCAGGGAGAGCCTTGAATTGAGAATGGAACACACCTCAGGTTTGGCAGAAAGATGGAGCAAGGGAAGAAGCTAGTAAAACTAACCAAACTAACCAACCAACCAGTCAACTGACCCAAAACTTCTTAAGTCTCCTCAAGTCACTGAGTCAATGGTTATGATAAAAAGTTACTGTTGCCCTTGTTAACCAGTAAATTTGACCTTGGTCCCTGGTAAAATTCTTAAATAGATGCTTTATAAGAACTTGTGGAAATCTCATAAGGAGTCTTCACCAGGAGCTATGTAATGCTAATCATAATGTCAAAGCTCACATAAGGAGACATCACCAGGAGTTATATAATGGTCGTTATAATGTCAAACCTTACAGAAAATTTGACCTTGGTCCCTGGTGAAATACTTTATAAGAACACATGGAAATCTCATAAGAAGACATCACCAGGAGCTGTATAATGCTAATTGTAATGTCAAATCTTACATAATGGTCCCTATTATGTATTAATATTTATTAATTAATAGTATTAATAATCTAGTAGATCAGGAGAAAGGATTAGAAAAAGGACATAATTTTGGTAAAGTTTCATAGAAAAGATGATGACTGTGAGCTTAAAGGTAACACTTTTAGTTTGGCTACTATGGACCCAAATTATTCATTAATGACTCTGAAAATCTGGAGAAACATGTCTAGTGAAAAGGAGAAGGCTTTGTCTTCTTTTCTTCACCTATTTTGGTAGTGACTTCGATAAAGAACAAATATGCATGGCTCATCAAACTTCAGATGATATGAACAAAGTGGGGAAACCAATATTATAGGTGATAGAATTACAATCCAAAATAATCTTGTTTTTTTGGAATGCTAGACTAAAAAGAAGATGAAATGTAACAGGGGCACATGTTAAATCTGCTTGTAGGCTTTAACAATCAGTTGAAAAGTAACCATTTATGTGAACATGATTTGAGATTTTTGTTGACTATTATGAATTAGGACTTCTGAACTGTGAAGTATGAGGAACATATGAAGAATGTAGAGATGTTTACTCTGGAAATGACAGAATAATGGGAGACTATGATAGCTATTTTCAAGTATTGGAAGAATTCCTCCTGGTCCCCCCACCCCTGTACTTATTTATTTTACAGCTGGAAGTTTGTACCTTTTGACCATCTTCATCCAATTCCTTCCTCTCCCCCCTACATCCCTCCACTCCACCCGGAAGGATTCTTATGAAGAGGGACTGTAGTTAGCTCATAGATGCTCAGAGGGCAGAACATGGACCAAGGGGTGGTGGTGGAGGAAAACCCATACCCACCTACCTATGCTGGTTTCAAAGCAGTGATTCTTATTGTTATTTATAGCATGATTTGGGGGTATTAAAATAAGGCTCATTAGACAGGGTCAGAGGGGAGGAAATGAACTTTCTTCCTAGAGGCTCCAGAAGTTGGCAAATAATGGGTCCCATTCTTTGAAACCTACTGGAACAAACACAAGACATTTTAAAAATATGGCAAACTTTCTTCCAGATTTATTTACCCTGGGTCAGAGGTGGTTCTCTCTGTTGGCAGAGAGTAATGTTGAGCCCGATGAACCCTAGATACTCAGATTCGGTGGAAAGGGAGCCTGATCTGCTTTGGGCTTTGAGTCAACCAACTCCTTCTCTCCTGGTTGTCTTACCTCCAGACTAAATTCTTGTGCCAGCTGACAGCTCTGGGGATTTTCTGCTTTTCTCTTATGAAAGCTCCATGTTATTGGTTTCTTGCTGCTCCAGGGTGCTCACAGAAGACTGTTGTCCTTATCCTATATGTGCTTCTATGGACACTACTACCTTTTCTTAGAGCAGGGCAGCCTCCTTCCTTGTGGGGGTTGAAGAAGAGCCTCCTTAGGGAGGAGATGGATCTTGGAGCCACCTGGAGCCACTGCATCTATGTTTTGGTTCCAGGGGAATGTTCTGGTCCACGAGGGACCACATCCAGGTGTTTCACTCAAACCTAATGACCTCTTTCTTATGAGATAGGGAAAGACTGGAAAGACACAAGAATAGCCACAATTAAGAATAACGTTTATCTAATATTTTATAATTCACAAGGCAAATATCTTGTTTAGTGAATATCTGATGCTCAGAATGAACCCCAAGGTGAAATGTGAGTATGCTGTGATTTGTTCTTGCAACGTTGGGATGGATTATCTATAGTCTGGCTTCTAATGGCTAGATTAGCAGTCTTTCTATTGTGCCACGAATTAGGGCCTGAGGTCCTGCTTTAATCTCTTAGCAGGGAGGAGGCAGGAGGAAACTGCTATGTAATTTTGTAGATAATTTGTCCTCTTAATTTGATAACTTAATGTCATGGATTCATATAAAACTACTATCTTGCCATCAAGATAGTAGTGGCAGATACTAAATACAGCTGAATGACATATGTGAGGAGGGAACCCTGTTTCAAAAATATAGCACCGAATTCCTTCCACATGAGGCCAGGAAGAAGACAGAACAAGGTCATGGGAGGAGCTAGGTCTTTCCAGTAACAGTCTAGGATGGCCCTTCCTGGAAGAAATTGGACAAGTGTCTTACCTGACAGTTGAAAGGTAGAGTGGAAAAACTTGCATGAGGAAAAGTTGACCTGCAAGGAATTAATTAGCATATTCTCTTTAAGGGAGTAGTTGAGAGTAAAATATGTGCCCACGTCTTGGATTGTGTAAATAGCCTGAGGGATTTGCCGGGTGAGAAAGAGAAGAATAAGAGTCTTTCTACCTAGAAATAAACCTAGGGTTTATTGATTTAGAATTTATGATAATTATGATAAAAATATCCTAAGTGTAATTCAAATTTATTTTAATTTCAGCTCTTTTTCTGAAGTGTTATCTGTGAGTTGAAAGTGGAAATAAAGGATCTATATGCTGTTTTCTAGGTATTAGATTAAGATTTTGTATAAAAATGTGTCATAACATTAATTCAAGAAATAATTAACTGAGTATTTATGACCTGTCAGGCACCGTTCTAGACGCTAAGTATACAGCAATGAATGAAACAAAAATTGGTTAATAATCTATTTACGACTTTCAGTTATCCATGCCTTGATGATATATTACATATTTGCCTGTTCTTGACTTCTCATGTAAACGAAATATATAACATGTAATCTTTTCTGACTAGCTTCTCTTAGCGTAATGATTTCAAGTTTCATACATGTTTTTTTTAAAGTGTTGTTGCCTTCTTTATTTTATATTTAGTTTCCTCCCCCCTCGAAGTTAAACACTGTTTAAATATCTACTCTTCCATATAAATATTTTTTTATTAACATATAATGTATTATTTGCCCCAGGGTACATGTCTGTGAATCATCAGGCTTACACATTTCACAGCATTTACCATAACACATACCTTCCCAATGTCCATAACCCTACCCCTGCACCTCCCAGCAACCCTTAGTTTGTTTCGTGAGTTTAGGAGTCTCTTATGTTTTGTCTCCTTCCCTATCCCATCTTGTCTCATTTCTCTTCCCCACCTCCCCACGACCCCCTGCCCTGCTTCTCAAATTCTTCATATCAGAGCAATCATGTGATAATTGTCTTTGACTGACTTATTTCGCTTAGCATAATACCCTCTAGTTCCATCTACATGATTGCAAATGGCAAGATTTCGTTTTTCTTGATTGCTGCATAGTATTCCATTGTATATATATATATACCACATCTTTTTTATCCATTCATCTGATGGACATCTAGGTTCTTTCCATAGTTTGGCTACTGTGGACATTGCTAGCAGAAAAATTCTTGGCCTTCACTCACTAGAACCCTTCTTAGTATGGCATGGCATGGCTGGTTTGATTGGCAGGAAACCCTCAATTCCTGACCCCTTCCTTTGGAAGCAAGGGAGCGGGATGTATTTCCAATGTGCTGCTAAAGGAGTGGTTTCTGTCTTGCCTTAATCTAAGCACTGATAGGAGTAGGATGTCAGGTTGGGGGCGTTGAAAACAAAGGTAATCAATATGGCTTGGTCAGGCACCAGAGTTTGCAGTACCACAGACAGACACTAGGTGGAACTCCAGTACCGCAACTTTCTATACCCTCAAGAGAAGCTGTCTATTGCAGACACAAGCAGATCTTGAGTAATAACTCAAATGTCTACCAGCAAGTAAATAAATAAATATATTGTGGTATATTCATCCAGTGGAAAACCACAAGTAATAAAAAAGAATGAATCATGGTTCCATACAGTAGCATTGATGAATATAAAAAATACTATACGGGGTGAAGGAAGTCAGGCACAAAACACGATTCCATTAATGTGAATTTCTAGAACAGGCAAAACTTGTTTATAGTTACAGAAATAGGCTCAAAGTTTATCTGATATCAGGGAGGGGGCACTGACTGCTCAGGGAGATAAGGGAACTTCTTATAGTGATGGAAATGTTCTGAATCTTGATTGTGGAGTGTATCTATCAAAACTTAGCAAGCTGTACACTTAAAATACACGCATTTAACTATGTGTAAATTTTCCCTCAACAAAGGTATTTAAAAACCCAAGTTAAAGTCAACCTGAGTAGCAGAAAGGTTGAATTGTCAGAACTCCCACTGTTGTCAACTTAGAAATGGTAAGAGCTTCTTTAAGAAGAGAAATCCATGTTTTCACAGGCTCCCTAATCCAGCCTTGCTGAAGGGTGAATGGCACAAGATTCCTGACCTTTATATGTCTGCCCGGTTTCCAACTGCCTGAATACTAACCTGTTACTATGTTTTGCTCATCATTTGAAATCTCCTTTGGGTTTTGATGTCTCCTTCTTACTCATCTACTTCTCACCCAATTTGGACGTCCTGGTCCAGATTTCCCAGTGCCTGTCACATACAAGAGGTTGTTTTTGTTTTCAGACTGGTGTCATTCTGACTCTGACATACATTCGGCACAGTGTGGTTCTTTGTAATAAAAACTTTCACCTGTACATTCCATCCACCCTCAAGGGTTAGTTTCTTCTTGAATGGAGTTAGAAAGTGGGAGTTTAATCTTACCTTCTTCTAGAGCTGTGTTTTTGGGAGTTATTCCTCAGCCGAGGGTGCTGATTTCCACTCTTTCCATCTTGATAGGTCCTGCTGATTTCTCTGATGGCCCTGCCCAGGAATTTCCAGGCCACTTCTCTTATTTGGGCTCTGTCCCTCTTCCCTGGGCATCAGAGTAAAGACTGACATGAATGAGAAAATTACATTTAGCGCTGGTTTTTATTCTTCATAACACTGCCATGTAAGACTGGATGGGTACTTCCAACATTCTTTTTAAAAGGCTAGGGATCAAAGGAAACTTAGATTACTGATTTGATACTTTTCTTCCTTTCTAGTAGAAATATTTAATGCTATAAATTTCCTTCTAAGCACTGCTTTAGCTGCATCCCACAAATTTTAATGTCATATTTTAATTTTTATTCAGTTCAAAATATTTCTTAATTTCCCTTAAGATATCCTCTTTGACCAGTTGATTATTTAAAAGTGTGTTCTTTAATTTCAAAATGTTTGGGGAATTTTCCATATAACTTTCAGTTACTCTTTTTAAATAATTAATTATTTTTTTAGTTTAATTCTGTTACGATGTTTTATTTCAATTTTTTGTTTGCATGTTTTTTTCTTCTTTCTTTCTTTCTTTCTTTCTTTCTTTCTTTCTTTCTTTCTTTCTTTCTTTCAAGATTTTATTTATTTGACAGAGAGAGACACAGCAAGAGATGGAACACAAGCAGATGGAGTGGGAGAGGGAGAAGCAGGCTTCCCGCCGAGCAGGGAGCTGATGCAGGGCTCGAACCCAGGACCCTGGGATCATGACTTGAGCTGAAGGTTAATGACGAGCCACCCAGGTGCCCCTGTATATTATTTTCTTATTCTATTTTATTCCTGTGTGGGTTTGGAATTTATATATTATATTTCTATTCTTTTACAAGTTGACCTGAAAATTCTATTAATTCATTCTCAACAAAGTTAATTAATATCTTAACCATTATCTTTTTTTTTAAAGATTTAATTTATTTGACAGAGAGGAGAGAGATCACAAGTAGGCAGAGAGGCAGGCAGAGGGAGAGGGGGAAGCAGGTCTCCGCTGAGGAGAGAGCCCGATGTGGGGCTGGATCCCAGGAACCTGAAATCAGGACCTGAGCTGAAGGCAGAGGCTTAACCACTGAGCCACCCAGGCGCCCTCTTAACAATTATCTTATACAAGACCTTAGGAAACTTTTGTTTTGAATATTTTCTGACTTATATTATTTTCAGTAATCTTAGTTATGAATATCTAGCCCCACAAACTAGACGTTATTATTATTTTTGTTACACGTGATGTTTCCTAGGAAACAGATTGTGAGAGGGTAGTAGAGCCAACAAATCTTTGACAAAGAAGTCAATATTCAGCAAGGAATAGATAGGCTCTTCAATAAGCAGTGTTTGGAAATCTGAATATAAATGTACAAGATAATGTGAATTGGATTTTACACCACTCATGAGTATTAACTCAAAATGTATTGGGGACTTATATGTAAGACCTGAAATGATAAAACTCATAGAAGAAAACATAGGGAAATATCTCCTTGACTTTCGCCTTGGCAATGATTTTTTTGACATGACATCAAAAGCACAAGCAACAAAGCAAAAAATAAACAAGGGGACCACATTGAACTTAAGCTTCTGCACAGCAAAAGTAACAATCAACAAAATGAAAAAGCAACCTTCGGAGTAGGAAAAATATTTGCAAACCATATATCTGATAAAGTGTTAAAATAAAAAATGTAAAAGGGACCCATACAATTTGTTTTTATTTATTTATTTTTAATATTTTATTTATTTGACAGAGAGAAACACAGTGAGAGAAGGAACACAAGCAGTGGGAGAGGGAGAAGCAGGCTTCCAGCAGAGCAGGGAGCCCAACATGGGGCTTGATCCCAGGATCCTGGAATCATAACCTGAGCCGAGGGCAAATGCTTAACGACTGAGCCACCCAGGCATCCCAGGGACTCATACAATTTGATAGCAAGGCAACAACAGCAACAAAACAAAAACCCAACCCCCCCCCACAAAAACCAAAAACCAAAAACCAAAAAACCCAAAAAAAAAAAAAAAAAAACAAAACCCGGGACGCCTGGGTGGCTCAGTTGGTTGAGCAGCTGTCTTTGGCTCAGGTCATGGTCCCAGTGTCCTCGGATCAAGTCCCGCATCGGGCTCCTTGCTCGGCAGGGAGCCTGCTCCTCTCTCTGCCTCTGCCTGCCTTTCTGCCTGCTTCTGTTCTCTCTCTGTTAAAATAAAATAAATAAAATCTTTATAAAAAGAAACAAACAAACCCAACAACAACAACAAAAACAACCTGCAAATAATCCAATTAAATGGGCAGAGGACCTGAATAGACATTTTCCCAAAGACATACAGATGGTCAACCGACACATTAAAAAAATACTCAACATCACTCATAATCAGGAAAATGCAAATCAAACCCATAATAAGGTTTCACCTCACACCTGTTAAAATGGCTAGTATCAAAAAGGCAAGGGATAATAAGTGCTGGTGAGGAGGTGGAGAAAAGGGAACACTTATGTGCTGTTGGTAGTGATGTAAATTGGTACCGCTACCATGGAAAAGATATGGAAATTCCTCAAAAAGTTAAAAATAGGGCACCTGGGTGGCGCAGTTGGTTGGGCAACTGCCTTCGGCTCAGGTCATGATCCTGGAGTCCCGGGATCGAGTCCCACATCGGGCTCCCGGCTCCATGGGGAGTCCGCGTCTCACTCTGACCTTCTCACTTCTGATGCTCTCTCTCACTCTCTCTCTTTCCTAATAAATAAATAAATAAAATCTTAAAAAAAAAAAAAGTTAAAAATAGAACAATCATAGGATCCAGGATCTCACTGCTGGCTATATATCTGAAGGAAATGAAATCATTATCTCAAAGAGGTATCTGAATCTCTGTGTTTGTTGTAGCATTATTTACAATAGCCAAGATATGGAAACAACCTAAGTATCATCAGTGGATGAATGGATAAAGAAAATGTGATATACATGTATATATATATATATAGAAAGAGAGAGAAATTTTCTTTATATATAAAGAAAATTTCTCTCTCCATATATATAGAGAAAGAGTAGATATCTATAGATAGATATATAGATATATAGATATTTACTCTCTATCTCTCTCTCTATATATAGATATAATATCTATATATCATTTATATCTGTATAAAATGGAATAGTGGAATATTATTCAGCCTTAAAAGAGAAAGAAATTCTGCCATTTACAACAACATGGATGGACCTTAAGGGCAGTATGCTATATGAAATAAGTAAAAAAAATACAAATACTGTATGATTTCACTCCTATGTGGAACCTAAAAACATCAAACTCACAGAAACAGGAGTAGAATAGTGGTTTCCAGGGGGATAGGAGGTGGGGGAAGTGGGGAGATATTTGTCAAAACCTACAGACTTCCAGTTATAAGACGAGTAAGTTCTGGGGAATCTAAGGTACAGCATGATGACAATAGTTAACAACACTGAATTATATACTTGAAAGTTGATATGAAAGTAAATTTTAAATGGTCTCACCACAGGCATGCATGCACACAAATGGTCATAACGTGAGGTGATGGAGATGTTAACTAACCTTATTGTGGCAATCATTTCACAATGTTTTGTGGACCAAATAGTCATGTCGTGCACCTTAAACTTAAATATTAATTAAATGTCAATCTCAATAAATCTAGAGAAAAAGAATGTGAAAGAGAACACGCAAATGTGGAAAAATGTTGATAGTGAGTGAATAAATCTACAAGAAGGGTATATGTGAGTTGATTATAATATTTTTACAACTTTTAAAAAATATTTTGTTTATTTGACAGAGGGAGACAGTGAGGGAGGGAACACAAGCAGGGGGAGTGGGAGAGGGAGAAGCAGGCTTCCCCCTGGACAGAGAGCCCAATGTGGAGCTCGATCCCTGGACTCCAGGATCGTGACCTGAGCTGAAGGCAGCCACTTAACAGTTGAGCCACCCAGGTGCCCCTACTCTTACAATTTTTAACTGAAGTTAAAAATTTTTTTGAAAATAAAGTTTGATTAAGTTTCTAAAAAAAAGAATAACAAGGAAGATTTGTCATATCAGATAATCAAAACATATTAAAAAAAAGCCACTGCAATCAAATAAGTAAGGTATTTGTGTTAAAATAGACAACTATGAGAAGTCGAACAGAAGAGGGAAATCAGAATTTCAGATGGATTAAAAAATTTCAAATGAATAGTAAAAGAGTGTGTGTGTGTGTGTGTGTGTGTGTGATAACTGATATAAACTTGAGTGGAGGAGCACCTGGGTGGCTGAGATGGTTAAGTGTCTGCCTTTGGCTCAGGTCTCGATAGACAGGTCCTGGGATTGAGCCCCACGTAGGGCTTCCAGCTCAGCAGGGAGTCTGCTTCTCCCTTTCCCTCTGTCTCTCCCCAGTTTGTGCTCCCTGTATCTCTCTCTCTCTCTCTCTCAAGTGAGTAAACAAAATCTTTAAAAAAATAAAAAAAAATTTGAACAGACATACGGTAGAATGTTAATATGAGTTATGGGACATTGTGTGGCAGGAAAGAAATGAGGAAAAGGAGAGGGAAGCCAATCCAAAAAGGAAAGAAAAAAAAGTACCACATTAACAAAAGCAGGATGTAATATTTAATTGGAGGTGTTGATGTAAAATTATACAAATGCATGTTTTTTTCTATTTTTATTTTTTAAAAGTTTTTATTTAGGGGCGCCTGGGTGGCTCAGTGGGTTAAAGCCTCTGCCTTCAGCTCAGGTCATGATCTCAGGGTCCTGGGA
>CM052807.1:62291931-62307312 GCA_028533885.1 Nasua narica | reverse complement strand
CAGTCAACTTTTTTCACAGAAATGAAACAAACAATTCTAAAATTTGTATGGAACCAGAAAAGACCCTGAATAGCCAAAGGAAGGTTGAAAAAGAAAACCGAAGCTGGTAGCATCACAATTCCAGACTTCAAACTCTATTACAGAGCTATAATCATTAAGACAGTATGGTACTGGCACAAAAACAGACATATAGATCAATGGAACAGATTAGGGAGCCCAGAAATGGACCCTTAACTCTATGATCACCTAACCTTCAACAAAGCAGGAAAGTATATCCAATAGAAAAAAGACGGTCTTTTCAACAAGTGGTGTTGGGAAAATTGGACAGCCACAAGCACAATAATGAAACCGGACCGTTTCCTTATGCCATACACAATGATAAACTCAAAATGTATGAAAGACCTAAATGTGAGACAGGAATCCACCAAAAACCTAGAGGAGAACATAGGTGTAACCTCTTCAACCTCAGCCGTAGCAACTTCTTGCTAGATACATCTCCAAAGGCAAGGGAAACAAAGGCAAACATGAACTGTTTTGACTTTATCAAAATAAAAAGCTTTTGCACAGCAAAGGAAATAGTCAGCAAAACCAAAAGACAATCAACAGAATGGGAGAAGATATTTGCAAATAACATATTACATAAAGGGCTAGTATCTAAAATTTATAAAGAACTTATCAAACTCGAGACTCAAAGAACAATCCAATCAAGAAATAGGCAGAAAACATGAACAGACACTTCTCCAATGAAGACCTCTAAATGGCCAAAAGATGCATGAAAAAGTGCTCAACATCACTCAGCATCAGAGAAATACACATCAAAACCACAATGAGATACCACCTCAAACCAGGCAGAATGGCTAAAATTAACAAGTGAGGAAATGATAGATGTTGGTGAGGATGCAGAGAAAGGAGAACCCTCTTATACTGTTGGTAGGAATGCAAGCTGGTACAGCCACTCTGGAAAAAGGTATGGAGGTTCCTCAAAAAGTTGAAAATAGAGCTACCCTACCACCCAGCAATTGTACTACTAGGTATTTAGGCCAAAAATACAAAAGTAGTTATCTGAAAAGGCACCTGCACCACTATGTTTCTAGCAACAATGTCCACAATAGCCAAAGTATGAAAGAGCCCAGATGTCCATTGATAGATGGATGGATGAAGAAGAAGTGGTATATGGAGCGATAGGTGGCTCAGTCAGTTAAGTGTCTACCTTCAGATATATATATATATATATATATATATATAGGAATACTACTTAGCCATCAAAAATTGAAATCTTGCCATTTGCAATGACATGGATGGAAGCAGAGGGTATTATGCTAAACTAAATAAGTCAATCAGAGAAAGACAATTATTATATGATCTCAGTCATGTGGAATTTAAGAAACAAAACAGGATCGTAAGGGAAGGGAAGGAAAAATAAAACAAGATGAAATCAGAGAGGATATAAGCCATAAGAGACTCTTAATCATAGGAAACAAACTGAGGGTTGCTGGAAGGGAGAGGGGTGGAGGATGCCGTAACTGGGTGATGGACATTAAGGAGAGCACATGATGTAATGAACACTGGGTATTATATAAGACTGATGAATCACTGACCTCTGTCTCTGAAACTAATAATACACTATGTTAATCAACTGAATTTAAATAAAAAAATGAATTGGTTCTTTTAAGCATAAGAACAGTTATAGAAATGGTAATACAAATACAACTATTCAAATAATGCTATGTAAATTGAGAGCAAGCCTTTGGTGCAGATACAGAATGTGAATCCATACTGCTAAGTGACTTTGCAAGGATTTTTGCACAAGCAATCCCCAAAAAAATCACCAATAGAAATCTCTCCCTTTCTTAATTTTATTTGCTTTAAATAACTCTCTAATTCAATTAAGAATTTGTCTAAATTTGTGTGTCAAGTCCAAGATCTAATCTCATTGTCCACCTGGTGATAATTTACCTGCATTATGGGAGCAAGTAGAACAAGGTGAGTCTATTAAGCAGAAGAAATAATGATCAATATTATTGTAGATCTAGGGTGTGGAAGCTATTCCTCCAAAAGGTAGTCCTGGGCTCTCTCTACAAATTACCACTCATCTGCAAACTATAGTTGTGGATGGCACCTGCCAAATGTGTTTTGAAGCAGATGTTTTTGATTCCTTAATCTCGACAAGTCCTCCAAGTAGGACTGGTTTGAGAAACCTGATTTTACCACAGCATCTGAGAGAATGAACCTTCCTAGCATATTTCTAAAAAATCCATATGTTGTTAATGCCCCCTCACTGCCTTGATTCAGATCTCAGCCTACACACAGAGCACTCTACCTGGCAGGAAAGGGAGATTTTGACTGGAGCTTTCCTCCATTAGCTATGCTGATGTCTTTCCATATGCTTCCTCTTTCAGTACTGTGGTCATTGTTTGTTATTCTTTGGTCTATCTCCAAGAATCTGCGTCTTTCTCTGAATGTGTGTAATTGTTCCCATTAGACATCTTCCATATTCTTTTTCAAATGGCCCCCAGATATGCTATTTTACAAACATTTTTAGGGAAATAATGGTTCCTCTTGCCTGAAGCACATATATTTTCTGTGCTTAGCCGTGCAGACCTGGATACTGCTTTTTATTGCTTCAGGGAAGGACAGAGATACAACCAAATTATAGGCAAGCAGGCTGTTGCCAGAAGTCTTGACTTGGCTGGAAGCATGGTAAGCCCCTGTGATTCCTGATATCTTGGCCCACCATTTTATTCTATCACAGATACTTAGTCCACAGTCCGTCGCAAGAGGCATTTTCACCAGACTCCACTATTGGAGAGACACTTTTTTTATCTGTCCCTCTTTCATATGATTCAAGGTCATCCTCTACTCCCAGCCATATTCTCAACCACACCTGCTTAGTGTGATAGAATTCCTATTCCTGTCTTTCATGCACCCCTCCAATGCCTCTGGGTAGAATGGAGGAGAAATGCAGTAGCAACTTTTCGCTATGTTTCTGAACATGTATCTCTTTTCTATCAGGAATTTCTGCTCCTCCCTCTTGGCACCAAGATCCTCCACATTCTTTTCACTCATGCTACTTCATATTCTGATTATCCATGATATACCTGATAAAACTGGGAGGAGTCTGGGCCACCTGGGGGACTCAATCAGTTAAGCATCTGCCTTCAGCTCAGGTCATGATCCCAGAGTCCTGGGATTGAGCCCTATAGGCGTCAGGGCTCAATGGGAGTGGGGAGTGGGGTGTCTGTTTTTCTCTGACCCTCTACCCTTCTCCCTACTCATGTGCTCTCTCTCTCTCTCAAATAAATAAAATCTTTAAAAAAAAAGAGAGAGAGAGAAAGGAGTTTGCCCTGATTCTAAAGAGTTGTAGGATATAACCTTTTGGAATATCTTCAGTTTGGAAATCTTAAATAGTTAGATACTCATGGCAATATAAGAAATCAGGTTTAGAGATTGGAATAAAGAGAGTGAGTCCTGCCATGAAGAAAGCTAACAGCTATCTGCATCATGATGCCAGCAAGGTGGAGTAATTATTCAGAAATTGTACCCTTAACTCTACTTGCTCAAGGGCGCTGATCTTGAAAAGCTCAGATCCAGAATCTTGTTTTATAGGCCCTAGATAGATCCTAGTCCAATCTTAAAGTGTTCAAAGACCTATCTTCCCACTGGCTGGGTTACTCTCTTTTTAACCTTCTGTAGCCAACTCTGAGGCTGTCTGTAAGTTTCTATATCCACAAACAAATCTACAAGTTGGATTTGGATTTATGTAATATCTTAATTAACAACAATGTAGTATCTGGCTATTTAGTGGTAGTGGTGGCTGGGGTGGAGAGCCTGACAATAGCTCATAGGATAGCTAGATACTGTTATACATACTTTCCAAATTCTCTGTTTTCCTAAGTATGAAGTTTCTGGATCCAAGTTATATCTGATTCTTATAGTCTAGGTTGCTGTAGATTTTCTCTATTCCTGAGCCCCCAGCCATGAACCACCATATCAAGGGACTCTTCCTGGGCTTTGTTCCATCCCTGGGTTGATTGGACAAGTGCCAACCAAATTCTGATCCTGGGACTATGGCATGTAATGATCTACACGCCTTTTTCATATTCTGTATGTCTCTAGGGGGAAGGGGGTTTTGGCCAAGGACCCTTATTTTATTTTCTGATTGCCTCATTCATATTACCCCTGCGGCCTTCTTTGTTTCTGAAGTAGGCTGGGGACATCCTGCTTCCTAGAACCAAATCTACAATAAACAAAAGTATGTTTTGTTTATGAACAAAAGCCAAATGGGAAGAGAATCATGCTTGAAACTCTGGGCAGAAAACAATACCTGTATGGACTAGAGATTAGGGGAGGAGAAGGAAAAATGGGGTAAAAGTACAGGAAGGAAGCTGGCAGGCTCCGTGTTTCTGTGTTGGCACGACCAGTCTCTCTTCATCTTCTTCCTGGATGTAGGGCTTGGTCCCAAGGTCCCTGAGGCTTTCTCCGCAAATAAAAGGAGGTGAAGCTGTGTGGCGCCCTCATTTCAGGTTCTTGGGGGTAGCCAAAATGGTGTCCTTTGTCTCTCTGCTCCTGATTGGCATCATGTTTCCTGCCATCCAGGCAAAGCAATTTACAAAATGTGAGCTGTGCCAGGTGCTGAAAGACATGGATGGCTTGCGAGGCATTGCTTTGCCTGAATGTGAGTTCCCTTCTGCCTTGCTTCATCCCATTCTTCTCCTTTTCCTCTCCACTTGTATTCAATTATCTAATAATCCTCTTATGTGCTTATGCATTTACTCTTTTATTATATTTACTAATATATCTTCCCTTTCTCTTATTGTCTGATCCTTTTTGGAATTCTTCATCTTACCAAGATACTTTGTGCTTTGCCATATTTGGAGATTGGCCAGAGAGCCTTTCTACGTCTGGTAATACAGGTCCTTATTTATGTTATAAATGCCGTGGCTGGACACCTCTGTGACACCTCTCTCTCATCTTTCCCTCAGGGATCTGTACTATATTTCATACCAGTGGTTATGATACACAAACCGTAGTCAATAACAGTGGCAGCACAGAATATGGACTCTTCCAGATCAACAATAAATTTTGGTGCAGGGACAACCAGATCCTTCAGTCAAAGAACATCTGTGACATCTCCTGTGACAGTGAGTAGCTTCTTTTACCCTATTCCTCTTTTTTCCAAGAGGCTACCCTGGGTTAATCTCATGTTTGGTACCAAGCACACCTCTGGCTTCGCTGCCTTCAACTGCAGGGCTTGAGTTGACAGTACTGAGTAAAAGGCTGTTAGAATTTTCATGTTCACTAGAACTCCAGGCAGTTTCTTGAAGCTTCGCTGTCTGTAAATCTTGAAGTTTGATACCCTGCACTTACAGAGTTGATGAAGTTGATAATTCTTCTGAAGGCACCCAAAAGAAGTGAAGAGAGTCCTTATCGGGGTGGGGGACATTACTGTATTGGCTTTCTCATTTAGGAAAGCAACAAGCATGAGTATCCAGTTCAGAGAAGGACCAGACTTACTAAATCCAGGAAAGAGGGAGCTCGTTATCTTTCTGGGTAATACTTAGTTCTCATATTCCTGTCCTTGTAACTCCTGCCAGAGTTCCTGGATGATGACCTTACTGATGACATAATTTGTGCCAAGAAGATTCTGGATAAGGAAGGAATTGACTACTGGTGAATCACCTTCTATTTTCTATTTATCCCTTCCCCTTCTTTTTCTCACTCCTTTAGTGCAGCACCATTGTCTCTCTTTCTATTTCCTGGCCATTTAATCTAGAATGTAGTTTCCAAAACAAAACTCATCAAGCAGACTCAGGTGTCCAATTTACCAAGCCTCCCTCATGCCCCTCCTATTTAGCAATATTCCTAATAAGCATAGGGAATAGAGGGCTGAGACCTAGGGCTCCCTTCACCTGAACTTGGACATCTCTTTCTGCTGGTTTAGTCCTAGACCCTGAAACAAGCCCTTCATACCATTTGCATGTCTTTTCCAGCCCTACAATTTTCTTGAAGTTTTAAAAGTGGACCTTACCCTGCTAAGTGGCTCAGTGTCCCTTACCTTCTGGCTAAGAAAGTCTTCCTCTAATTTTCATCCATACCCTTCCACCTTGGCCCTCCTAGGGGTAAAGCTAGACGGAAATTCAAACTAAGATCCAGTCAGCCAACTTGTCCTATCTCCTTTTCCATTATCAGGTTGGCCCATAAACCACTCTGCTCTGAGAAGCTGGGACAGTGGCGCTGTGAGAAGTTGTGAGTACTTGCTGTCATTGTTGCTTCTGCCCTCTGTATGTTCCTGGAATGCCTCTTCCCTAAGGCTGCCTGAGTTTGCTTCTTTCCTCCCCCTTGAAGCTGATATGTCTCTGAGTCCTGAGCCCTGGAGTGACACCATTGGAGACTTGCGGACTATTCTCCTGCGAAGCATGACTGGTACACTGGACTTTTGACTCTTGCTCATTGCCCTCCGATGGCACCTTCACTACAACAAGGGATTCTACCTCTGTCTTGAATAAAGGGCCTGATTTTGAGTGGCTGACTGTATTTTCTTCCCAGAGGGAGGAGAAGGAGGAAATAGTGTGAGTGGGTGGACACTGAAGCTTAAGTCATAGTCACCTTCCATCTCTACTGAAGAGGAAATAGGCTGAACAGAAAGATGGAGGTTACTTTCTGTACCAATTCAATTCAACAAAATTATTGGTTATCTAGCACATTCAAGGAACTATGGAGGGAGTAAAAAATTGGCAAAAGGGTCTCTTCCCTCAAGGACTAGTAGGCAAGATAAGATAAACATTGATAAATAATTATAATACAAGGAATAATGCATCATGAGAGAGATTAGAAATACTCTTCAAGCATTCATAAGAGAAAAGATACTTTATATTGGGAAAAAGAGATCAAGGAAGGATTCATGAAAAGAGTGGCAGTTAAGCTGGTTTTGAAGGATGGGTTGGATTTTGACTAGTGGAGATGGGTGGGAGAAGGACAGCAAAGACAGGGGCACCAAGAATCTGAAATGGGTGATTTGAATGGATTGAGGGATTTCCTTACTCTTTTTTTTTCTTTCCCAAATGTGTTTATTTTATTTTTTCAGTGTTCCAAGATTCATTGTTCGTGTACCACACCCAGTGCTCCATGCAATACGTGCCCTCCTCAATACCCACCACCAGGCTCGTCCAACCCCCCAACCCCTCCCCTCCAAACCCCTCAGTGTGTTGCTCAGAGTCCACAGTCTCTCATGGTTCATCACCCCCTCTGATTTCCCCCTATTCACCCTTCCCTTCCTTCTCACAATGCCCTCCATGTTTTGAGATAAGGAAATGTCCTTCACAAAGTGCTGTGAGAAGATCACAGGACTCTTACCGTCAGCTCAGCAATTGAAAAATCTGAACATCTGGGCTTTTTGGTTTGAACCCTGCACTCCATTAATCCCTCTTGCTACTTTGCTTTTTTGTTTTTAATTTTACTTTTAAGTGATTTCTACACTTAACATGGGGCTTGAACTCACAACCTTGAGATCAAGAGTCACCTGCTCTACTGACTGAGCCAATTAGATGACTCTGCTTTGCTTATTTTTAAGGGAGATTTATTCTAATGATTATGAGAAATGCGAAAGGAGGAAGATCAGGAGATTTGAGTCTTAAAGTCTGTTTTTGCTACTTATTAATGGTGCAAATCTGGGCATCTCATCTCTGTCCTTTGTGCTTAATTTCTTTGTCTTAAAAGGAAGTTTTAGTCTAGGAGGCTTTTTTTTTTTTTTTTTATTCATTTAACAGAGAGAGAACACAAGCAGGCAGAGAGGTAGGCAGAGGCAGAGAGAGGAGCAGGCTCCCTGCGGAGCAAGGAGCCCGATGCGGGACTTGATCCCAAGATGCTGGGATCATGACCCAAGCCAAAGGCAGTCGCTTAACCAACTGCGCCACCCAGGCATCCCTAGGAGGCTTTTTTTTTTGATATCTCTTCCTGCTTTGAAAATCCAGCATTCTAAAACTCCAATTTGAAGTACCACATTTCTGGGCACCTGGGTGGCTCACTCAGTTAAGCATTTGCCTTCAGCTCAGGTCATGATCACAGGGTCCTGAGACTGTGCCCCACACTGGGCTCCCTGCTCAACGGGGAGCCTGCTTCTCCCTCTCCCCTTTCTCTTTCCCTCTTCCCCACTCATTGCTATCTGTCTCAGTCTCTCTGAAATAAATAAATAAAATATTTAAAGAAAGAAAATAAAGTGCCACATTTCTGTACAGATGGCTAGTAGAGACATGAAAAGATGCTCAGCATCACTCATCATCAGGGGAATACAAATCAAAGGTATGATGAGGTACCACCACACATCTGTCAGAATGGCTAAAACTAACAACACAGGAACCAACAGGTGTTGGTGAGGGTGCAGAGAAAGGGGAACCCTCTTACACTGTTGGTAGGAATGCAAACTGGTACAGCTACTCTGGAAAACAATATGGAGGTTCCTCAAAAATTAAAAGTAGAACCACCCTATGATCGAGCAGTTGTATTAGGTATTTACCCAAATGATAGAAAAATACTAATTCAAAGGGATACATGCATTCCTATGTTAATAGCAGCATTATCAATAATAGCCAAATTATGGAAAGAGTCCCCATGTCTATTGACTGATGAATGGATAAAGAAGATGTGATAAATACATATACATAATGGAATATGACTCAATCACAAAAAAGAATGAAGTCTTACCCTCTGCAATGATGTGGATGGAGCTAGAGAATATGCTGAGTGACATAAGTCAGTTAGAGAAAGACAAATACTACATGATTTCTTTCATGTATGGAATCTAAGAAACAAAACAGATGAACATATGAGGGACAAAGAGAAGCTAACCATGAAGCAGACTTTTAGCTATAGTGAACAAACTGAGGATTACTGGAGGGGACATGCGTGGAGGGATGGGTGATGTTAAGTTAAGGATGGAATTTGTGATGAGCCCTGGGTGTTCTATCTAAGTGATGAATCACTAAATTCTACACCTGAAACTAATGTTACACTGTATGTTAACTAATTGGAATTTAAATAAAAACTTGAAGAAAATATAAATTACCACATTTTTGAATTAGGTGAGTTATCTTCTACTTCTTGTCTTCTTCCTGCCTTCCTTAGATGTCTAATATAGCTGAGTACACTCCTTCCATCCCTATACCTGCTGGGACTTTAGGCAGTTAGACCATACTTCTCTTGTTTCAGAGACCAGAAGTTGCCAAATGAAGTCCTTATGGCTTGTTTAGGGACCTGGAGGGCCAAGATAGGGGTGGGAGGCCATCCTTCCCCTATAGGTAATGAAAAGAAACTCTCAGGAAATAAATTGGTATTCAAGACAGGATTTTAGTGTGAATTTAAACACAGTGTGGTGCATCTACCAGGACTAGACATTCTTTCCCTTCCTAATTATGGGCCAAAAGGACTTACCCAATTCTACAGGTTTTAGGAGTGACCCCTTTGTATGGGTATGTGTGAGAAGGGAAGGTGAGATGGTCATTCCTCCTACTGAGCTCACATATCTGCTTCTTACTTATTACCCTGCCTTAGTTACCCCTCAGAAAGGCAAATGCTCTGGAAATGTAAGGGACCTGCCTCAACAAGTGGCCGGAGCAGAAGTGCAGCTAAGGCTTGGACTTGAGCTCAGTCCCATCGCTCCAGCAGAGAAGACCGGGAAATGTCACCTGTGGGTGTACCATATATGAGGCTGTAATCTGAAGAGGACTTTGCTAGAGGAAACTGACAACAAATTTATTTTCAGAAAGTATTTTAGCCTGAAGATCAGAGGATCAAGAACAGAAAGAAGCCAGGGAACTGGCATGGAAGTAGTCTTGACTGATGCAGACCTCTTGGCCTTGGGTAGAAGGAGGACAAGAAAGCGTTGTTCTCTTCTTGAGAACATGTGCGTGCACTGAAGGGTAGCTAAATGACAACTGAGAATTTGTTCTGGTTTCTCCAACTCCTTCTCCCTCCCTAGGCCTGGGACAAGACTTGAACCAGGCAGGGATCTGAAGCTGTTCAGACTCAGATGAGTGGTAGGGAAGCTCAGGCAGGGCCATCAGAGTGCACCCCTTTCATGACACTCTGTGTAAGAAGGACTCAGAATGGTGCCCAAAAATATGGACTCCCTTTCTCCCTTTCTATCCCATTTTGTCCTCCATGCTACTTTTCTCTGAGATCTAGGTATAATTTCCTTTGGATAAGTACCCAGAAGTGGAATTACTGGATCATATGGTAGTTGTGTTTTTTGTTTTTTGTTTTTTTTGGATCCTGCATACTTTTTTTTTATGAGAATTTTCTTGAGTGGTAACTGGGCCCCCTGTGGATAGGTGTCATACGCTCCATGGAGGTTTTCCCATCTCACTTCATTGGGGGAGGACACTGGGGTCAGAGGAACTAATGCTTCTCTTTTGGAAAATAAAGAACGTTGAGATAGCTGGTGATAGCTCTTCCTGTCTCCTCTTCTGTTGCACAATTGTTTCTCCTGTTACGAGGATGCAGTGGAGCTGGATTAGAAGGTAAGCCTGGGCTTCCTGGTGAACACTCTCCTGAGAGCTGCCTTCACTTCCTGGTTCTTGAAACTGTAGATGAGGGGGTTTAGCAGCGGGGTCACCACACTGTACTGCAAGGAGAGAACTTGCTCCAGGGCTGAGCCAGATGCTGGGGTCATGTACCTTGAAGGGAATGGCACAAAGGGGTAAACTGAGCTCAGAACAATGGCCACAATATGTTGGTAGCCATGGTCCATCTCATACCAGAGACTCTGCAAAAATAGTCCTTAGAGCTGAATCAACTAACAGCGGTAGCAGCATTTAGATATGACTGTATGATCAGTGAGAAGTCAGTTATTTCCTTTGGGTTAGAAAAGAAGCCAAACTTGTGTTAAGCACAAGATTTGAGTCCAAAATAATAAGGTTAAGTTTTGGGGTGCATTTTGTTGAGTCTCACTGGAAGTATTTCCCAAAAAAGCATTTTTTTTCAACAGGTCATCATCATTGGAATATTCTTTATAGATTCTGCTGTGCTCTATTTAAAAAGATATTCAGTGGTGCCTGGATGGCTCAGTTGTTAAGCGTCTGCCTTCGGCTCAGGTCATGATCCTGGGGTCCTGGGATCGAGCCCCAGATTGGGCCCCCTGCTCAGCAGGAAGCCTGCTTCTCCCTCTCCCACTCCCCTCCTGTGTTCCTCTCTTGCTGTGTCTCTCTCGGTCAAATAAATAAATAAAATCTTTAAAAAATGAAAAAAAAAGATACCATTTTATTGTCATTTATCTTCATCTAATTTATCCCTCCTAACATTTCTGTGAAGTAGATAGGAGCAATCTTATTGTCTTCTTATGGCATATGAGAAAAATGAGACATAGAGAGAGAAAGAGATTTGTCTACAGTCTCAGGTGAGCTCTTCTGGATTATTCCTTATCATTCTTTTCCACCCCTGCCTTCTTTTCAAATAACAAGCAGGTGAGAAAAGTATGGAGCAATTTGTGTAAATCTATCTCCAGTTCACTGGTAGACACCATGGGCCACTAATTATTCTGCTCCTAGTAAGTGAGGACTTGTTAGCTAGAGTTGTTTATGTTTGAGAGAAGTATGGTATAAAGAGAATGACGTTTTAAGCCAGTGAGACTTGGTTTATACTATGGCTCCATTACTAACTTGTTCTGGGACTTCTAAGAAATTACCTGATTACTCTTGAAACTTAGGTTCCTTACCTGAAAGTAGGGTTAATAATATTTTTCTTGCAGTGTGTTCCATACTAAAATTGAGCTTGAGCATGTAAAAGCAGCTGGTGTACGATAGGTGCCTAATAAATAGTTACAGCACAAATAAGCTTCAGAGACATCATCTTCCAGTAGGAAAAAAACGATGTCATCTGTTTCAAGAATGATATGTTTTATTGTTTTGGTTAGCACTGAATAAAAATCTACCAAGGGCTCTCTGATTTCCTTTTGAGAGCTATTAATCATAAGTTAATGAAAGTAGGAAATCTCTAGTCCTTGTATAGGCTCATCTTTCAGAGTTAGACAATTGAGACCTGAGAAAGAAAATGGACTTTTTATAACTCACACAGCTAGTCTGCAGGAGAGCCAGAACTCGAACCCAGGCCTTCTGAATTCCAGGTCAGTCATTTTCCTGCTACTTTGCAAGACCAAGGCCAGTTTAGGGCAAGGGATATCCTACATTTACATTTTGGAGATTATAGTATAACGTACCTGAAAAATCCTGAACCATAAAAGATGGTGACCACAAGAAAATGAGAAGAGCAGGTGGAAAAGATCTTGCTCCGACCCATCACAGAGTTGATTCCCAGGGCTGTCATGATGATACGAGTGTAGGAGCCCACCAATAGGACAATAGTGCCAAGGCCCAGGACTACCATGGTGGTCAGGATGGAGACAACACTAATGTAGGGGTCAGAGCAGGTCAACAGGAGCACTGGGGGAAGCTCACAGGCAAAACTGCGGACAAGATTGGGGCCACAGAAGTGCTGCTGAGCCAGAAGGATGCTGTTAACCAGGCCAGTTCCCATTCCTATGGCCCACGATGCTCCCACCAGGCCATTACATACCTTTTTGTTCATAGCCACCACATACAACAGTGGGTGGCACACAGCCTGGAACCGGTCATAGGCCATGACTGAAAGGAGGCAGCCTTCAGTGGCCCCAGAAAATATGACCAAGGAGATCTGGCTGAAACATTCAAGGGGGGATATAGTCTTCCACTTGGAAAGAAGGTTCTCTAGCAGTTTAGGCACAATGACTGAGGAATAGAAAGCATCCAGGAAGGAGAGGTGACTCAGGAAGAAGTACATAGGTGTATGGAGGTGAGAATCAGTTCTGATCACCAGCAGTATTGTCAGGTTCCCCATCAGGGTCAGGAGGTAAATCCCCAGGAAAAGCACAAAGAGCACAGCCTGGATCTGAGGGTTGTTGGATAGTCCTAGGAGGACAAATGTGACTGAGGTTATGTTGCCAACTTCCATGGAACATTTAAGTTCTCCTTTCAGGAGGACAAGAATGGTAAAGAATGATCGTATGGGTTATCAGTCTCAGAACACGCCTGGGGATGAGGTATTGGGAATAAAGCTTCATGGCTGATGCAGGACTGATGGTGTCGCAGCCACACCCCTGCCATGTCAGACCTCATTAGTCCTTCTCGGCTCAGGGCAGGAAGCTATTGGCCAAGGTGGAGAAGGTGGGAAAGAAAATGTAGACAATCCGACCTAGAAAGGAGAGAGAAGAGAATAGGGATTATCCAGACTGGAGAAGGAGAGGAAAGCATTTGGGAACAGACTCCAGAGCACTGAGAAGTGCTGTTCTCCAGTTCCAAAAGGAACTGAGCTCAAACCACCGGAGGGCTGACTGGCACAGTGAATAAGTGCTGAACATTTTGGCTGACTATCTGGCTGACAGACTGTGATGAATGAATGGTTGATTAGGGGTATTGTGAAACCTAATGATGATGCAAGACCTTTCTCTGCCACAGTAAGTCACTTGAGGTTCTCATTACAAAAAATATGGGGAAAAAATTTTTGGAAAATATGGGAAAAGTAGATGGTTCTAAAGTCCATTCCAACTTAGAAATTCTAAAGATTAAAAAAAAAAGAAGAAGAAATTCTAAAGATTAAGGGACAATCTTCTTTGGGTATCACTGGAACTAAATAGAGATCCTTTCTCCCCTTCTGTGTCAATCCAAGCAGGAATGATATGTGAGTGTGCTGATTTCATGGAAGCTAGGCAAGAGGAAGCCCTCAAAATGGAGGTGAGGGTTGTGCACATCAGTGACCCCAAGGTCTTCCCATTCCAGGGTTTCTGTGAATCTATATTGTCCACTGTTTTTTTCTGTAATCTCAATACTGTACATGAACATCCAAGAAGACTGTGCTATCCTCTGAGTTGGTAGCAGGGGACTTGGATAAAGCCAAGTCCAACTTGGCCCATCTTCTATGCATCACAGGGATGGTAAAAGCTGAGAGAGAGAGAGAGAGAGAGGAGAGAGAAGAAAGATAAAAGAACACCAAGACACCTGGTAAAATGTACAGTTATAGGTTTGGTCTAGACCAGATCAAGGTAAAATTGTCACCTTTCTCTTTGATGGGTAACTTGGAAGGAGATAAGTAAGTATCTGATCTCTGTTCATGGCTTCTACACTCACGGTTTCCCAGAGTGGGTAGTTTTAGAAGACGAATATGAATGAGAAGGAGATTTGTCTTCACCTGGGCACCCTAGGCCAACAAGAGATGCTCTCAGTGGATAATAACCAAATGACATCCTTTCCAACACTGGAGCAAAAGCCTCAGATGTGGCTAGAGCTTCTGTGGGCTACCCTCAACTTTGTCCTTCCTTTAGAAGATTCAGGGGTGGAACTTCTTAGCAAGGAAATATCTCTATAGTCTTTCTGTCTAAGGGGAAGACTTCCTGACTCTGCCTCCCATATAACAATGGCCAGAGGGACTTGATCTCAGCTCTAGACCTTGGAGAGTGAGGGAGCTCCCTGGAGAGGTCCTTAAAGCAGGAGAGCTGCTCTGAATGTGAATGAGGTCTCCAAGGGCCAACTAGTCCTTCCCCGAATCACTCTTGTTTCAGGGGGTTGCATCATACAAGAGGGGACCCTGGCTGGCCAATAATGTCTAAAGATAAAAATAGAGAATTCTGAGGATTCCTGGTACCAAAACTTGGAATTTCCTTCTTTCTCTTTCTCATTTCTCTTCCTTCTCACTTCATTATGTTTTAAATCATATTTATAATTATACAAACAATCTGATGATAAAAGAAAATGAAAAAGATACTGAAGATACTTTAAAAATGAAAAAAGATATTGGGGCGCTTGGGTGGCTCACTTGGTTAAGCAGCCAACTCTTGATTTCTGCTCAGGTCCTGATCTCAGGGTTGTCAGATTGAAGCCTGCCCTCAGTGTGGAGTCTCCCTCTGCCTGTCCCCCCAACCCCACCCCATCACTCATTCGCTCTCTAAAAAAAAAAAAGTAAAGAAGAGAAGAAAGGTATTAAAGATATTTTAATTATAACAGAAGAAAATGATAATTTGTCATGTCATCCAAAATTAATTATTTATTGCAATTCAAATAAAATCCAAATGGATTAAAAACTTCAAACCAAACTTTTAATTGCGGCAAAACCTTTTCATTGTGAACATGTTTAAACATATACAGAAGTAGAGAGAAGAGTGTATTGACCCTCTGTATCCATCATCCAACTTCAACAATTATCAGCTCCTTGACTGCTACATAACTTTGACCACACGGAGCTGGAAAGTGTGGTCTCTGCATTCCGTAAGCAGTCATGTGTCTAAGACACAGGAAAGTTCCATTACTGAAAGGCAGAAGGGAAGGGCAGTACTGAGGAGGGGTGATCAATTTTTTTTTTTTT
>CM052807.1:62276111-62291431 GCA_028533885.1 Nasua narica | reverse complement strand
CATCCATCAGACGCCTGGTCATGTGATGCGTATCTCCTGCCACGAGATGCAGGAGGTTATTGGCTACGTTTATGACTTTGTTCCCTCAGGAGGTTAAAGAAAATCAGCATCTTCTCCAATTCAGCTGTTAATATAGCCAATCACATATTTGTGTTGGGGACTTACGGATCAAGCCTTAAGTTGAGAACAGTTCTGCTGGAGCTATGATCTTAATTACCCAATCTTGCCCAAAGAGGAAGCTATTTGACAGCGTGTTTCCACTAAACGAGAGAGTCTTCAGTGTGTGTAGAAGCGCCTTGCACGCTGGCGGCTTAAAGCGGTCTTTGGAATGAAGAAATGAGTGGAGGGTGTGTGCAGAAGGTCAGACTAGACAAGGAGCCTCCAGGGATCCTGTGAGCTGGGCTGCGGTGTTCAGACCCTAGGTGCACCGGGCAGGAATCTGCACGGGGGAGAGGGATGTCAGCACTGGGAGCAGGAGGGACCTAAGGCAATCCGCATCCACTTGAAGTGGTTCTCAGAGCTGCCGCTCCTCTGCTCCTTTGCACTGCTCACAGTGTCACGAGAGGACGAGTTCTCAGGTGACTTCGAAAACAAGGACAAGTCCACTGTGCTTCTGACAGTGGTACTGGGCAAGCAGGAGAAGACTGGCTGTGACAGTGAGTCCCTATCTCTGATACCCTTGTTTCATTGCAGGTGTCAGCTTTTTGCAATCTTTTGGGATCCTGAAGCATGAGAGGACTGATGCCTAGACTTTAAATTGTCATTGTCCTCAGGGTGAAGCTGGGAGGGAGAGAAAGTGCCCAAGGCAGCTGGAACTAATGCACCATTCAGACAGACAGAGACAGAGAGTCCCATCCGGGGAGATGGTCTGCCGAGCAGTGGGATGTTCCCACCTCTAGCTTAGGGACAAGGAACGGGTGCGGCAGGGGCCTCAGGCTTTAGGACAAAGGGAAGGGATCATGAGGTGGAGATGGGGGAGAGGATAAGCAGCAGAAGTGAAACGTACAGAGAACTTCACAGGCAGAAAATAGGGGGAACCACCAGAAACCCAGAGAAGATTTTACCATTCTCCTGGCTTTTCTTGGAAGAGGCAACTCCACGTGCTCTGTGCTCCACACCACAAGCAGACACTTGGTAGGTAAATCCTGATAAGAGAACCCCTGTCACAAGCATTTCATTACGGAGTCCATGGCCTATTCTCTTTGCCATCGGTGAGTGAAGGAAATAGTCAGGCTCTGGAAGCACTGGGTGTATCACAGCCTCAGGATTATTCTCCCACACACCTTACAGGAAAGGTGTCACTCTGCAATGGAGGCCACTACACGGAAAGACAAGGAGAACTTGTCTAGAGAAACCCCTGTTCTGAACAGCAGGCACCCATTTCATGAATCACTTCTCGAATGATCTCAGGTGCAGTGGCGAGCCTGGTCTTCCTTCATTCCCTCTGTGGTTCTGAACCTTCTTCTAAGAGCATCACAGAAAGAGAGAAGAATCCAGCAGAACCAATCAGAAGGCCCTCCGGACGTAGGTAGCTCTGGGCTGGGTCGGGGGCCCCCAGGGGAAGCTGGGCCGCTGCCCTGTATTCCCTGAAGTCCCAGCCTGAAGCCGAGCTCTGGACTCACTAACCACAGTTTGGGCTTAACTAGAAAGGTAAATTTAGTTGGAGGCACAGGGGTTCTCTCCAGGGCGGTATTATAAGTTTCTGAATTAAGGCAATTATTTAAAGCCTAGAAGACACTATTATTAGGCTTAGGGTGGAGTGAGGCTGCTTAAAAATGAGACAATAAGGGGCGCCTGAGTGGCTCAGTGGGTTAGGCCTCTGCTTTTGGCTCGGGGCATGATTGATCTCAAGGTCCTGGGATCAAGCCTCAAAGCGGGCTCTCTGCTCAGCGTGGAGCCTGCTTCCCCCTTTCTCCCTGCCTGCCTCTCTGCCTACTTGTGGAAAGAGATTTAAAGGGAAACCGCTGGGAGATGAACATGTTCCTGATGGCATCAAAGGCCTGAGAATGCCCTGAGAAATCATGGAGGGAGCTGAGCTGGAACTTATTAGTGACTGAAGTCCAGCTCATTTCTAGTGGACATTTGAATTTTCCTTATTTCTCCAAGAGGGTCGTCCACTGTAATAATGAAAGGACAGGAGATAACGCCACCCTGGAATATGATTCACCCTTAGGTTTCTAGAGTTTCTACTTTAAGCATATAATGAATTTAGAAAAGAATTTATTAAAGAGAAATAACTGAAGTTTGTAATGAATTACTTTTAGTAAGTCATACAGATGGATTTTGAAATGAAAAAAGTGAAAATTTTGTTGCTTTTTTAAGGGCAGAGAAGAGTCATCAACATTTTCATGAGTTTTACATACAAGTAACAAACACGGAGGCGATCTTACTCTGAAGTTAACCGAAGCAATGCAAATTAATAAAACATGCTTTCAGCCTTTCTTCAGTAAAAAGCAAGGGCCAGGCAGGGCAGAGATGTGAGATCCCAGAATGAATAAGAAGTACTTTTGCTCACCCATCTAAGTTCCTACGTGGGAATAGGCATTATCTTTAATGCCTTATCCCCCTCCATCAGTCAGTTTTATGAGCAGCTCTTAGGTGTCAGGACTGGAGACACAGCCGTGGGCAGCACAGAGATGTCTGCCGTCCCGGAAGTGCCACTCTGCAGGTAATACATACGTAGTCCGATGTGCAGGGATGTGATGGCAAGCACCACCGAGAACAGCGTAAGGAGACAGAGAGCGATGGGAGGTGCTGCTTTGATAGAGGGGGTTAAGGAAAGAGGAGGCAGCATTTGAGCAGGAACCTGAATGAAGGGACAGAAGGCCACATGAAGATGGGGTGGGGGGACAGCAGATGCAAAGGCCCTCAGTCGGGACTTGGTGGTAAGTTGTACAGAACCGGGTACCAGGGGTCAGACAGCAGTAGCGACGACAGAAGGTGGTTTCCTGGGGGCTCTGCAGATGGGGTGAAGAATTCCTGTGGCTGGGGGTTTTGTGTCACTAGGGGATTAAATTCCTGACGACCGCATTTCATCCAACTCCTGGGCCTTGATTGAGAAGTCCATGATAGCATAGGGGTGACAGTTTCCTGAAAGGGAAATAGGAATTGTCTCGAGGAGGGAGGGATGGCTGGTAAGTAGATACAACCCAAATGGAGGCAGACAGGGTGGCATGGGGGCTGGGTGCCTGTCAACCACGCACTGCCTGCTGGTTGACTTCTTGCCCCTCCCCTAGCCTCAGGATATGACCAACGTCATTGTGGTGGCTTTGCTCCTGTGAGGCTCAGGACCGGCTGCGGCTTTCACTTCAGCCCTGGAAGTGAGTGGGGAGCTCAGGTGGGATCTGCCCGTCAGCGAGTGAGCAGCACCTTGGCTGGTCAGTCCACACTTAGTTGGCACCTGCTTTGGGCTGGTCCCGCCATATTATGGGCTCACAGCCCACAGGAGACCAGATCCCACACCGCAGTGACAGCCCAGCCTGGTCAGCGCTGTGATGGGAAAGCCTGGGGGTCTGGTGCTGGGGAGCCCAGTGGTGGAGGGGGAAAGTAAACAGGTAAAGCAGGCATTGGAGGGCACCCTGACTGTGGACACAGCGTATGAGGGGAGAGCACAGCTTTGGGGACTTGTGACATTCTCCTCCCTCCCCAGGTCAGTGAGGCACGAACAGGGGCCATGACAGCTAGACTGTGCACATCTCCCAGGACCCTAGAAGGTGACCTGGGAGGCCAGGTGGAGGTTGGGGAGGGATGTGGTGAAGGAGAACCTCACCCAACCGGACCTCCTGCCTCCCCACCAGGCTGCACTGGTGAAGGGTGCCACAGAGTCCGTGGTCCATGTGGAGCTGCTCTCCACCTGCCAGACCATCTCTGTGGCCCCTTCACTCGCATAGTGCACAGCCGAGCCAGGGAAGGGGCAAGAGGGGCTTGGTGAGTGGGGTCCTGCTCACCCCACTTGTTCTAGGCCCATAGGACTCCCCCGCCTCCCGGGGAGCATGACTGAAACCACTATGGAAGCATAAAGGTGAATGGAAAATAAGGTGGCCACACTAGTGCTTCAACAAGGCTTGCCTATAAACTGAACACGGTTTTCTCTTCCTCATTCTTGAAGCATCCTGTTCCCTTCACTCGTGTGTCTGTACAAGTCTTAGTTCCAGACTTTTGGTATTGATGTTGACACCCTGCTGACATCAATGTAGACTTACTAATGATTGGATGGCTGGTGGCACGGCTAATCATGAGACCACTTTGAAGATATGATGAAGGTGGTTGGCCCCATGTACCAGATTTGTATTGAAACTGCCCAAATCCTGTATTTTTCTAGAAAGTCCTCAGCTTTTTACTCCTGGCAGGCTTGTAGTCTTGCAGGTATCAGCTTGCTGCAGCTTTCTTAGCCTTGGAAAATAATAAACTGTCTTCCTTCTTCATACCTAAACTCTGTCTTCACCTTACATATTTCTGCTCTGGAGCACAGAGATTGGTTTTTGACAACATGACCTTGCCATGTACAGCTCGCAGATGCCCATCCACGGCTTCTGAACTCTTCTCCAGGATGGTGAGTGCTCCGCAAGGGACAGGGAGGAAGGGCCATGTGGTGGGACCTAGACAGGACAGATGGACACACCCATCTCCTTGACTCCAGAAGGCACACTCTTGCCCAGAATGATGCCCATGACTCAGCAACTCTAGCACAGTCGTAACAGGGCTGGGAACTGGGAGGGCAGGGTTCCTCAAACAGTGTGTGTGCTGTGTGTACGTGGTTATGCTGGGGGTCTGGGGATGGAGGGATCTCTATGGCCCACACAGAATGCTCTGCTCCCAGCTCCAGGCTGGTCATGTGAAGTAGGCATGGCTGGGACCGAGGGCAAAATAATCTCCCCAACCCCTCTGACTACACTAGCATATGATAGTTAAGACCTGGGCTTGGAGACAGTTTGGGAGACCTTGGTCAGGTGACTGGTTGTGTGACTTTGGGCAGGCAACTTTCCATCTCTGCCTTCCTGTCCCCTAAGCTGTGAAATGGAAGCTTCTGGATGGGGCTGCTGTAGGATGAAGCTTCCTGGTTCACCTGGTGTTCAGTGTTGTTCTGGAAGCATTTGGTATGTTGCTGTGATCCCCACAATCGCTCGCCAGCCTTTACCCCCCAACAGGAGTGAATCTGCAAGTGGTGGGGCAGACAGGCATTATCTGCAGACTCGTTAAGTGGGCCCAGGCTGATTAATGGGCAGGAATGCTCTCCTTTTGGGGCCCCCATTTTCATGCTTACTGTTTTTCTTTTTTTTACTGTTTTTTTTAAAAAACTGTCTAACCACATCTTCCAATACCTGCTAATGTACCTCCTCCAGTACCTCTTTGGAGGGGTCAGGGAAGTCCTCCTGGAGAAGGAGACATCTGTGCCAGGGCCTCTGAGTAGTGGGGGTTCGGGCCATCCTGTTGCAGGGGTGGTGGAGCGCTGTAGGGCTGGAGTGAACTGAGGTATGGATGACTATTCCAGTTGGTTCCTGGGTGGTCAGGAGGACGGCTGGAGGCCAGTGCATCTGTGCCCATTTGCCTGTAGCCCTTTGTCCTTCTGTTTCCTATAAAGCTTAATATCTGATAGCATGTCAGGAAATAAGTATCTCACTTCTAGGAAGCAAACAGTACTTCCTGTACTAAAGGCCAATTTAGTGTGATTTATGTGGTGTTAAAAAGCATTGACCTTTGACTGACATTGCATCTGTAAAATATGAGTGTAAATAAGGCAAGAGGCAGTTTAGGTCTTGACATGAAGTGAGTGGCGGAACAGCTGATGGACTGATAGTGGTTTGGTTCATCCTTGCTGGTAGGTAAGGAAAAGGAGGGCATTTGTGAGTGGGACTACATCTTCTTGAGTCCCTAGTTAATCCAGAGAATGTCTACTTTAGTAATATTATTTATATATATACATATATATATATATATATATATATATATATATATATATATTCATTCATTCATTCATTCAAAAGGAGGGAGACCTGGTATACAGATGAAGGCAGCCCCATGGGCATCCTATACATCACACTCAAAATGTACACAGAGGGGGTGCCTGGGTGGCTCGGTGGGTTGAGCCTCTGCCTTCGGCTCAGGTCATGATCTCAGGGTCCTGGGATCGAGCCCCACATCTGGCTCTCTGCTCAGCAGGAGCTTGCTTCCCCCTCTCTATCTGCCTGCCTCTCTGCCTACTTGTGATCTCTGTCTCTCTGTCAAGTAAATAAATAAAATCTTTTTAAAAAAATGTACACAGAGGTTTTGCTAAGAGAGATCGATTGGAATATTGGGTCCTTTGGGCAATTTCCCAACCTCATCCCTCAAAGGATGTGGACACTTCGAACCATTTCCTTGAAGACAACTATAGTCTGTTAGAAATAGAATCCCTCAGTGGTGACTTTTTGTTTTTCATAAAGAACATTTCTTTAGATTTTCTGATATCTTCATTTGTTACTTTCACTCTACATTCTCTCAAGGCCATCAGACAAGCTTCTGTCTAGATTGCCCGGATGTCTGCATCAGTGAGGTCATCTTTAGCCATGATCAGGTCATCCAGGGTTATATCATCCAGGTAAAATGTCACCGTGTTTGTGGATCTGAAAGATGTGATTCTTAGTCTTTTCGTAAGGCAGGGGAGCTCAAGTTACTTGTCAACGAGGTCTGATCGGACAAGTGCTGGATCCAAAATTTCTGTGTGGTTTGTGGCCGTGATAACTTTCACGCCACCCCTTGGATCAAATCCATCCAACTGATTCAGCCGTTCCAACATCGTTCGTTGAATTTCTCTCACCACTCGCATTTAAGTCATATCTTTTTGTTCCAGTGGCATCAATTTCATTAATAAACACAATGAATCATGCATGTTCTTTTCCGACTTAAAACAGTTCCTGAATGAGTTTGGGCTTATACTCTAGGTCTCAGTAAGTTCCGAGTCAACCACTCTCAAGAAAGTGGCTGAGGCTTGGTTTGCTTTGGCTAGTAAGGTTTTACCTGTGTCAGGTTGACTGTAGAGAATGACACTCCCTTTGGGGACTTTATACTCATCTCTTCGTAATATTGAGGGTGAGTGAGAGGCAGCTCTGCAGGTTCCTTAATTTCCTGAATTTGGCTATCCAACTCCAGAGTATAAGCCTAGGTCTCCTGAGGGTCTTTTTCTAACTTCATCACTGTGACCAAGGGATCCACATCACCCATGAGCACCCCTATGACAGCACGCGCCTTGTAGTTGATCAAGACGGAGCAGCCTAATTCCACCAGATCCTTGTCTACAAAGGAAAGAATGCTGCTGTAGTGCTCTGAACCCACAGCTGTAGACACGTTGGCATGATTGTCATCAATGATTTCTTCTATGGTTCCTACGGACATTGGGGTTCCCCTCAGAACACCCACCTTTCATCTTTTCTCCCCTTGCTTTTCTTCTGAAGGTTTCATTTCTAATGAATTCTTCCTCCATGAGAAGATAGTCTTCATCCACTCTAATTTCAGTATATTTCACAAGCACTGAGTGTGAGGTGTCACCAGCAGCAGCTTACTGGCAGCCTCTGGTCCCTTTGTTTTCTTTTTTTTCCCCCATTCTAGGTGGTAAAGGAGGTTCGTATTTCTTTTTCTTGTCCTTGTCATCCCTCTTGCCACTTCCAGGGCCATGATCACCACTCTGACTTTGATTCATCTTGCTTCAGCCACTGGAACTGCCACTGAAAGACTAATCACTTTTATTTGTCTATGTTTTTATGTAGAATTTGAAAAACAATGTAATTGGGGTTAAGGGGCAAATGGGTGGCACAGTCATTGAGTGTCTGACTCTTGGTTTTGGCTTGTGATTTCAGGGTTGTGATCTCAGAGTTGTGAGATTGAGTCCTGCATTGGGCTCCATGTCAAGTTTGCTTGAGAGTCTCTCTCCCTCTCCTTCTGTCCTTCCTGCTCATGTGTGCTCTCTCTCTCTCTCAAATAAGTAAATAAAACTTAAAAAATAAAAAATAATAATAATATAGTCAGGGTTAAAATAGGTTTGAAAACATTTGATCTGGTTAGCCCTTTATTTTTTAAAAGTTTTTATTTAAATTCCAGTTAGTTAACATATAATGAAATTTTAATTTCAGATGCATAATATCAATTCAACACAGCCATACATCACCTGGTGCTCATCAGGACAAGTGCCTTCTTTAATCCTCATCCTCTGTTTAACTCATCCCCATCCCCATCTCCCCTCTGGTAACCATTAGTTTGTTCTCCATAGTTAAGCATCAGTTTTTTGCTTTGTCATTCTTTATTCCCCCCCATGATTGTTTTGTATCTTAAATTCAATGTATGCATGAAATCATATGGCATTTGTCTTTCTCTGACTGACTTATTTTGCTTTGTATTACATTATCCAGTTCCATCCATGTCATTGCAAGTGGAAAGATTTCATTCTTTTTTATGATTGAGTAGTATTCAATCATACATATATACCACATCCTCTTTCTTTTTATATTAACATATAATGTATTATTTGTTTCAGGGGTACAGGTCTGTGTTTCATCAGTCTTACACAATTCGCAGTACTCACCATAGCACATCCCCTCCCCAATGTCCATCACTATACCACATCCTCTTTATCTACTCATCACTCGATGAATATGTGGGCTGTTTACCTATTTTGGCTATTGTAGATAATGCTGATATAAATGTTGGGGTGCATGGATCCCTTTGAATTAGTGTTTTTGTAGTCTTTGTAGCCCTTTATTTTAAATTAGAAAATATAGGGGTGCCTAAATAGCTCAGTTGGTTAAGCATCTGACTCTAGATTTGGGTTAAGATCATGATCTTGGAGTGGTGAGATCAAGCCCTGTATTGGGCTCCATGCTCAGCGGGGAGTCTACTGTCCCTCTCTCTCTGCCCCTCCCCTGATCTCTCTCTAAAACAAACAAACAAACAAACAAACAAACAAACAAACAAAATCTTTAAAAAGGTCTTTAACATCTTGGAACACTGAAAAAATAAAATAAAATAAAATTAAGTCTTCAACAAATTGAAGTCTGGTTTCCACCCACTACCACTCCTGCTGTTACTGATTTTACACATTTATGAAAAAGAATATTTCAGAGCATGAGAAGCCATTCAGTAGGTCTAGACTGCCTAGGTTTAAATTGGTCCAAACCTGTTCTCCTCAAGTCTAATCTCTGAAAAACCCATATTTACATGAATGTGCATTTGCCTAAAATCTCTACTAGCAAATTAGATTTCACATATGAGAGATAGGTTCAATCACTCTGGGGACCTGACCAATTCTTAATGCTGTTTTTCTATTTCTTTTCTCCTGTTAGCATTTTTAAGATTTTAAAGTCCAACACCTCTTAATACAATAGACCAACAAATTTTGTAGATTCTTCTAAGTAGCAAGGTCAAGCAAATAGATAATTGTATGCAAATACTCTTTTTTTTTTTTAAAGTTTTGATTTATTTATTTGACAGAGAGAGATACAGTGAGAGAGAGGGAACACAAGCAGGGGGAGTGGGAGAGGGAGAAGCAGACTTCCCTCTGAGCAGGGAGCCCGATGCAGGGCTTGATCCCAGGACTCTGGGATCATGCCCAGAGCTGAAGGCAGACTCTTAACAACTGAGCCACTCAGGCAAGCCACAAATGGACTTTTTAAGGACATGCAAATAGACAATTATAAGTAGTAAAGCTGAAGGTGAGTTCATATACAGAATATTCTCTTGTAAATTGAGGATGAAAATTACAGCATTTCTTGCTTGTTCTTTTGCCTGACATAATGGGTGTAAAAAGCAAAACATAGGTGAAAGGAGATTGAAGTTTACCACCTCCTCATCAAGACTTAAAGACTGCTGCCTCCAGCTTTGATTTTCTTTTTCAACATTACTTTGGCTATTTGGGGTCTTTTCTGGTTCCATACATATTTTAGCATTGTTTGTTCCAGCTCTGTGAAAAATGCTGGTGGTATTTTGATAGGGATTGCATCGAATGTGTAAATTGCTTTTGGTAGTATAGACATTTTTTTCCCTCCCCAAATATGTTTATTTTAATTTTTCAGTGCTACAAGATTGATTGTTCATGCACCACACCCAGTGCTCCATGCAATACGTGCCCTTCTCAATACCCACCACCAGGCTCGCCCACCCCCACACCCCCTGCCCTCCAAAACCCTCAGTTTGTTGCTCAGAGTCCACAGTCTCTCCTGGTTCATCACCCCCTCCGATTTCCCCCCATTCACCCTTCCCTTCCTTCTCACGATGCCCTCCATGATTTTCTTTATACTCCACATGTAAGTGAGACCATAAGATAATTGACTCTCTCCGCTTGACTTATTTCACTCCACATAATCTCTTCTAGTCCTGTCCATGCTCATACAAAAGTTGGACATTCATCCTTTCTGACGGAGGCATAATATTCCATTGTATAAATGTACCACATCTTGCTTATCCATTCATCTGTTGAAGGGCATCTTGGTTCTTTCCACAGTTTGGCTATTGTGGCCATTGCGGCTATGAACATTGGGGTCCATGTGGCCCTTCTTTGTACTGCATCTGCTTCTTTGGGGTAAACATCGAGTAGTGCAATTGCAGGGTCATAGGGTAGCTGTATATTTAACTTCCTGAGGAATCTCCATAGTGTTTTTCAAAGTGGCTGCACCAACTTGCATTCCCACCAACAGTGGAGGAGGGTTCCCCTTTCTCCACATCCTCTCCAGCATTTGTTGTTAACTGTCTTGTTGATTTTGGCCATTCTAACTGGTGTGAGGTGGTATCTCAGTGTGGTTTTGATTTGAATCTCCCTGATGGCTAAAGATGATGAACATTTTTTCATGTGTCTGTGTAACCGTGTCTTCATCACTACTTAGAGATATTTCCCCAGTGTTCTTCTCACAGCTGCCTTCACCTCTTGGTTCTTTAGGCTGTAGATGAGGGGATTCAGCAAGGGTGTGACTGCACTGTACTGCAAGGAGATGAGCAAATCCAAAGAGGAACCCGAGGGAGGCATGAGATAACAAAGAAAACCTGAACCAAAGAATAGGATTACTGCAATGAGATGGGAGGAGCAGGTGGAGAAGGCCTTGGTTCTGCCTGAGGTGGAGCTGATGCTCAGAATGGTGGAGATAATATGAGTGTAGGAGAATAAGATTGGGAGGAATGTTCCAAGCCCATGCAATAAAGTAGAACAGAGCAAGAGGATATTGGTAGTGATGGAGATATCAGAACACGACAGAGGGAAAAGGGCAGGCAGCTCACAAGTGTAGTGGTGTATAGTTCTGGTCTCACAGAAGTCCAGGTTAATAGCCAAAAGCACGATGACAAGTGCATTGAGGGAGGCCAGGCCCCATGAGGCCAGCACCAGCCTCACACAGAGCTGGCTGCTCATCACCTGGCCATAGAGCAGTGGATGGCAGATGGCGGCATAGCGGTCGTAGGCCATCACTGAGAGCAGAAAAGCTTCAGTCCCTGAACTGAAAAACACAAAGAACACCTGAGTCAGGCAGCCCTCTACTGAGATAGTTTTCTTCTCAGACAGAAGGTCCTTCAGTAGCTTGGGCACCGTGACAGAAGAGAAGGAGAGGTCCATGAATGACAGGTTACCCAGGAAGAAGTACATGGGTGTGTGGAGGTGGGAATCAGCCCTGATCACCAGGATCATCATCAGATTCCCCATCATGGTCAAGAGGTAAATCCCCAGGAAGAGCACAAAGAGCAGAGCCTCGACGTGAGGGTCATTGGAGAGTCCAATGAGAATAAACTCAGTGATGGTGCTGTGGTTCCTCCAGGCCATTTGTGGAGGATATTTCCTTGGAATAAAATAGAAAGGGAGTGATATCACCTATGATTGTTTCCAGTTTTAGGGCATCATCATGTCTTCTTATACATCCCTCCCACCCTACTTAGTCTGACCTTGTGCTCAGGTATCTCAAAGATGCCCTCACTGAATCTCAGGAAGAGTTTTTATCCTTTCTTGTCCAGTCTTCATGTACTTTAGAGAATCCCATTCCTGTTTCACAGGGATGTACTTGAAAAATAATTTTGCTGGCTCACTTACACATTAATATTATTCACATTTCACTGCATGCTCCGAAGTTCAGAAATCCTTACAATAATGTTTCAAAAACCATTATATAACATATCTACAGCAAATATTCTAAACATTTTCTCCTCTCTTTATTCTTCTTGTTCAAAACAATCCAAGTCTTCTTACTTCCTAAACAGCACGTTAAACTTAATAGCATTTTTTTTTTTTGTATACAGAAGATAAAAAAAACCCTATCCATTTTCATGCATGGAAATTTCCTGTTTTACCCTGGAGGAAGATGATATTGAGCCCTGTTGAGAACCCATAGAAGAGCCAAGAAATAAATTCCCTAGTTTTTTCCTACTTCTCATCTCAGTATTTAGGCTTGGTTCCAGGAATGAAGACCAGTTTTCCTTCCTTGACGTTCAGATTTTCTCCTCATTTGTCTTTATATTTTATCTTTTTTTTTTTAAGTTTTATTTATTTATTTGACAGAGAGAGAGAGAGAGATCACAAGAAGGCAGAGGGGCAGGCAGAGAGAGAGGAGGAAGCAGGCTCGGTGCTGAGCAGAGAGCCCGATGCGGGGCTCGATCCCAGGACCCCGAGATCATGACATGAGCGGAAGGCAGAGGATTTAACCCACTGAGCCACCCAGGCGCCCCTGTATTTTAGCTTTTTTTGGCCCATTTTGATACTAGAAAGGCTTATTTATTTTTGTGTCTTTAATTACATTGTTCTCCTTTCAGATGTTCTTCTTCTCTATTCCACTGACCTGCATTTTCAACGGCCTTCCACCATCCCCTCAAATCCTGCTATTTCCTTGTTGAGTATACTTAAAAACCTAATTCTATTAACAACTCCATCAGCCCAAGCTCAAGCTCATCTTAGACCCAAATCTAGATTATCTGTTTGCCTGGGGCAAATAGTGCAATGTCTTCCTTGGTGTGACTTCAGCTAGATCCAGTGGTGGTGAAGCATAAATAGCTGGAGGATTTACTTTTGAGGATCTTGGATGGATAAAATTGTAAACAGTGTTGAAAGCAAACATTTTACTTGGAATCTACTCAACTGAAGTGGAAAGGTTGGTTTCTTTTATGCTTTTCAAAGATTTGGAGAGCACCAGCGATTTGTGGGTAGGTCTATCCTGAAAATAGTTTCCAGTTTTCTACTTTTACTCATAAGGCAGTGCCTGACCACAGTATCTTTGGGGAGTTCAGAGACTCATCTAAGAAGTCTAGCATTTTTGCAAAACTGTTTTTCATTAGTGTGCTAATATCCACACTTTGTGTGGATGAAGGCAGCAGCTATTTTTGTCATATGATCTTGGGGTCTCACCCTCCTCACCATCCTAAACAGCAAATCAAACGGAGTCCAAGGATTTCTTTAATGACCAGGGACAAAATCTTCCATTCAATTCTACATTACATTCCAACCATGAAAATAAATCAATTTTAAACAGGAAAACGAATATTAGCTTTCATTTACTAGTTAGAACGAAAGACATTTTTGGCTTTATTTCGTACTGACACAGGAGACACTGATGTCAGATTTACACGTGGGCGAGAACAAAAGACTAAAACTAAACAAGGGGTAATTGAAAGAGTAAAATATGTAAATAAGAAGATTTCAGAAGTGTTCTAGACAAGCCTTGCCCGAACTAGTTTTTAGATATATTTGGAAAGAATAAATGAAGGAAGGGTGTGTTTGAAGGTCAGTTTCCAAATGGCTTGAGGCTTCCTGATGCCGGGTACCCTGTTCCGACCTTTTGTGCATGAGGAGGAATTTGAAAGGGGAGAAGGATATCAGTACTGGAAGCCGGAGGGAACAAAAGGTCAACATAATCCACTTGAAACTATTCTCATAGCTGTCCTCTCCAGTATCTCTCACACTATTCACGTTTTCACAGTGATGACTAGATTGGAAGGTTGTTCTAGTAATTGAAAAAAATACAAATAGGTCTGTGCAAGCAAGGGAATAAGTAACTTCAACGAGTCAACATCTATTTCTGATATTCTCATTGCCTTCCAGGTGTCAACTTTCTGCAGTCTTTTGGGATCCTGACACATAAGAGGATTTATGTCTTGACTGTGAGATGTCCCTGTCACAGTGTTATGAGGAAGTGAAGACAGATCTTTCTGATATCTTGTCCAAGGCAGCTGGGATAAATGAACATTTTCAAGAACAGAGACATCAGGGTCCAATCTAGGGAAGGAAGCGGCCTAGGAAGGGGTGGGAAATTTCCACCGCAAACTTAAGAAAGAGGAATAGGTTGAACAGGAGTCTCAGGATCTAACAGTAGTGGGATGTATTAGAAAGTTCTGGGGGATGAAGTCAAGGTGGATCATGGTGAGCAAAATTAAAACACACATAGAACTTTATAAGAAGAAAAAATGGAGAGATATCAGATTTGTTGAAAGATATCATCATGCCCCTGGTTTTTCCTGGAGAAGGCAGCTCCTGTGTGTTCTGGCTTTCCCATTCAGACAGACACATCATAGATAAAATCTCCCCATAAGAGAACCTATGTCTGACTCTTGACAGAACAGATAGTTTTATCTCCTTGCTGTCAGTGGGTATTAGGCATTAGAATAGTTCAAACTTTACAAACACTGAGGATAACAGGATATCAAGATTATTTTTTGAATACCTTAATCTAGACTGGTGTCATTCTTAATGCAGGCCACCATATGGAAGGACAAGAACAGTATCTTTAAAGAAGCTCATATTTCCAACTGGCATATATTTCATCAAAACTTCCTCACCTGCAAAGGAAACAAAAGCGAAAATGAACTTTTGGGACTTCATCAAGATAAAAAGCTTCTGCACAGCAAAGGAAACAGTCAACAAAACAAACAGGCAACCCACAGAATGGGAGAAGATATTCGCAAATGACACTACAGACAAAGGGCTGATATCTAAGATCTATGAAGAACTCCTCACACTCAACACTCACACAACAGATAATCACATCAAAAAATGGGCAGAAGCCATGAACAGACACTTCTCCAAAGAAGACATACAAATGGCTAACAGACACATGAAAAAATGTTCATCACCTTTAGCCATCAGAGAGATCCAAATCAAAACCACACTGAGATACCACCTTACGCCAGTTAGAATGGCCAAAATCAACAAGACAGTCAACAACAAATGCTGGAGAGGATGTGGAGAAAGGGGAACACTCCTCCACTGTTAGTGGGAATGCAAGTTGGTGCAGCCACTTTGAAAAACAGTATGGAGATTCCTCAGGAAATTAAATATACAGCTACCCTATGACCCTGCAACTGCACTACGTGGTGTTTACCCCAAAGAAGCA
>CM052807.1:62244149-62275611 GCA_028533885.1 Nasua narica | reverse complement strand
CACTGAAAAATTACAATAAACATATTTGGGGAGAAAAAAACCAAATAAACAAACAAAAAAACTTCCTCACCTGATCTTGGATCTAGCAACCTGCCATCTCTTCATTTATTTCCGCTGTGATTCTGAATACTATCTTAAGAATATTACTTAAAGAAAGAACAATCTAACACAACCAATCAGAGGCCATCTGTAGTTATGTAGCCATAGACTGGGTTTGGCACCCAGGGGAAGATGGGCCAATGCCTTGTATTCTCTGAAGTCTAGTCTGAAACCAAGTTCTGGACTCACTAATTAACAGTTTGCAGTTAACTAGAAAGGTAAACAGTAAGAGGCACAGGGGAGTATTTGAAATTTCTAAATTGAAGCAATTATTTAAAGCCTAAAAGAGAATTTTATTAGGCTGGTTGGGACTGGAGAAGGAAGAATAAGAAAAGGATTTTTAAAAATATTTTTAAAAATAAATTTATTTATTTATTTATTTCCCAAATACGTTTATTTTATTTTTTCAGTGTTACCAGATTCATTGTTCATGCACCACACCCAGTGCTCCATGCAATACATGCCCTCCTCAATACCCACCACCAGGCTCACCCAACCCCTCACCCTCTCCCCTCCAAAACCCTCAAGTTGTTGCTTAGAGTCCACGGTATCTCATGGTTCATCACCCCCTCTGATGTCCCCCCATTCACCCTTCTCTTCCTTCTCACAATGTCCTCCATGTTTTTCCTTATGCTCCACATGTAAATGGGACCATAAGATAATTGACTCTCTCCACTTGACTTATTTCACTCTGCATAATCTCTTCCAGTCCCATCCATGTTGATACAAAAGTTGGGTATTCATCCTTTCTGATGGAGGCATAATATTCCATTGTATATATGGACCATATCTTCTTTATACATTCATCTGTTGAAGGTCATTTTGGTTCTTTCCACAGTTTGGCGATTGTGGCCATTGCGGCTATGAACATTGGGGTCCATGTGGCCCTTCTTTATACTGCATCTGTTTCTTTGGGCTAAATACCCAGTAGTGCAATTGCAGGGTCATAGGGTAGCTGTATATTTAATTTCCTGAGGAATCTCCATACTGTTTTCCAAAGTGGCTGCACCAACTTGCATTCCCACCAATGGTGTGGGAGGATTCCCCTTTCTCCACATCCTCTCTAACACTTGTTGTTAACTGTCTTTTCGATTTTGGCCATTCTAACTGGCGTAAGGTGGTATCTCAGTGTGGTTTTGATTTGAATCTCCCTGATGGCTAATGATGATGAACATTTTTTCATGTGTCTGTTAGCCATTTGTATGTCTTCTTTGGAGAGGTGTCTGTTAAAAAATCTTTTTAAAAAAGATTTTATTTACGTACTGCATGGAGCACTGGGTGTGGTGCATGAACAATCAATCTTGTAACACTGAAAAATTAAAATAAACATATTTGGGGAGAAAAAAGAGATTTTATTTATTTATTTGACAGAGAGATAGAGAGCATAAGTAGGCAGAGTGGCAGGCAGAGGGAGAGGGAGAAGCAGGCTCTCTGCCGAGCAGGAAGCCCAATACGGGACTTGATCCTAGGACCTTGGGATCATGACCTAAGCCGAAGGCAGCTGCTTAACATACTGAGCCACCCAGGTACCCTACATTAAAATCTTTATGTACAAGAGGCGTTAGAAGAAAATATACCTAAATATGGCTGATGTAATTATTTTTGATAATTATCATCTTTTCTTTAACAGAACTGTTTTCTTATGACAGCTTAAAAATTGGAAATACAGATGTGTTATTAATTAGCATGTGATTCAGTATCTGATATGTTTTATGATAACATGTTTATGAAAAAATAAAGTAAAATGGAATGACAGTGTTTTAAACTATTAATCAAAATGATGCAGGATAAAAAAATGATGCAGGATCATCTGGCACAGATCAAGAAAGAATTTTTCTTTTCTTTTTTTTCAAGATTTTAACTATTTACTTGGGAGAGAAAATGTGCATGAGAGAGCGCTAGAGAGAGCATGAGCAAGGGAAGGAGCGGAGGGAGAAGCAGACTCCCAACCAAGCAGGGAACCTGCTGCAGTGGTTGATCCCAGGACCTTGGGACCATGACTGGAACCGAAGGCAGATGCTTAACCAACTGAGCCACCCAGGTGCTCCAAGGAAGAATTCTTGAGACATTGTATGGTGCAACTTAGTAAGTTTATTTAAGTAGCACCAGAACAGGACCTGTGGACAGAAAGAGCTGCACTTGCTGTGTGAGGCTGGTTGTTATTATTATTATTATTATTATTAAAGCCAATTAGCCAATATTTAGTATATCATTAGTTTCAGATGGAGTGTTTGATAATTCATCAGTTGCATATAACACCCACTGCTCATCACATCATGTGCACACCTTAATGCCCATCACTCAATTACACCATACCCCCACCCACCACCCCTCCAGCAACCCTAAGTTTGTTTCCTATAGTTAAGAGTTTCTCATGGTTTTTCTGAATGACTTCCCATTCAGTTTTCCCTCCCTTCTATGATCCTCTGCACTGTTTCTTATATTCCACATATAGGTGAAACCATGTAAGTGTCTTTCTCTGATTGACTTATTTTGCTCTGCATAATACCCTTCAGTTCCATCCATGTCAATGTAAATGGTAAGTATTAATCCTTTCTGATGGCTGAGTAACATTCCATTGTATATGAACCACATCTTCTTTATCTATTCCTCTGTTGATGGACATCTGGGCTCTTTCCATATTTTGGCTATTGTGGACATTGCTGCTATGAACATTGGGGTGCAGGTGCCTCTTCAGTCACTACATTTATATCTTTGGGGTAAATACCCAGTAGTGCAATTGCTGGTAAGGTAGCCCTATTTTCAATATTTTGAGGACCCTCCATACTGTTTTTCAGAGTGGCTGCACCAACTTGCATTCCCACCAACAATGCAAGAAGATTCGCCTTTCTCCACATCCTCACCAACATTTGTTGTCTCCTGATTTGTTAATTTTAGCCATTCTGACTGGTGTGAGGTGGTATCCCATTGTGGTTTTGATTTGTACTTCCCTGATGCTGAGTGCTATAGAACATTTTTTCATGTGTCTGTTGGCCATTTCTTTGTCTTCTTTGGAAAAATGTTCATGTCTTCTGCCCATTTCCTGACTGCAGTATTTGTGTTTTGGATTATGAGTTTGATAAGTTCTTTATAGATCTTGGATACCAGCCTTTTATCTGATATATCATTTGCAAATGTCTTCTCCCATTCTGTAGGTTGCCTTACCCAGAAATGGATCCTCAACTCTATGGTCAACCATCTTCTACAAAGCAAGAAAGAATATCCAATGGAAAAAGGACATTCTCCTTAATCTCACAAAACAAACAGGATTGCTAGGGAGAGGGGAGAGGGGAGATATAGGGTGGCTGGGTTATGGACTTTGGGGAGGGTATGTGCTATGGTGAGTGCTGTGAAATGTGTAAGTCTGATGATTCACAGACCTGTACCCCTGGGCAAATAATACATTATATGTTAATAAAAAAAATAAAGAGAGAATCTGAAACAAGAAGGGATAAAAAAAGGAAAGAAAAAGGACAGTCTCTTCAATAAATGATGCTGGGAAAATTGGACAGCTATGTGCAGAAGAATGAAACTGGACCATTTCCTTACACCATATACAATGATAAACTCAAAATGAATGAAAGATCTAAATGTGAGACCGGTTTCCATCAAAATCCTAGAGGAGAACACAGGCAGCCACCTCTGAGACCTTGGCCGCAGCAACTTCTTTCTAGACACGCCTCCAAAGGCAAGGGAAACGAGCAAGAATGAACTTTGGGAATTCATTAAGATAAAAAGCTTCTGCACAGCAAAGGAAACAGTCAAGAAAACTAAAAGGCTGGTGGTTATCTGCTTAGTAATCAAAGGGAAGAGGGCCTGCAGGGAGTATCAGATTACAAAAGTGTCCTCAAATTTGTTTGAACTTGTACACCTAAAACAACTTTTGCAACATTCTTTTGGCGCTTATCATTAGTTCAATAGTAACTATGGGTGAATATGAATGCAGTCCTGAGACCCTTAAAGAATGTAGCAACCAGCACGTGTTTGATCCTTATCGAAACTATGCAGATTGTAAGTCAGCCTTTCCAGCTAAAGGTCAACATGTTCCTGCTTCTGTCCCTCATCAATAACATGTATTGTTAAGAGTGTCATTATTGTTAGAAAATAACATTGAACCAGTGTAAGTTATCACACTTAAAACAATCTATTTTGAGGAAAAGCATAAATAGTATAGAAAAATTTCTCAGAAGATACAAATTTGGTGAATTATATAACACATACTGCATATTTCATAATACATGCTAGAATATATGAAAAGGAAATTACTCCAAAACAATTGACTAAAAAACCTTGCATTCCCCAAGTGGGCTAAATGGAAAAAAACAAAGCTTGAAGGAGGTGAATTGTTACAGAGGGCTACATTATCCTGTCCTACCCTAGAAAGAGTGACATTTTCCCTCATGTTCACACTCTCAAGTAACAGAATCAAGAGTTCCTCCTATCACCCAAATCACTGAACTGTCAATTGTGAGGCCCTGAATTTTAGCACTTTTGTCTATCTGCAAGGGCTTCTTCATTAAAGAACCAAGGCCTCCACAGACCCCAAGTTTATAACTTTTCTTTCCCTGAGATTCAACAGTTTTTGGTGAAATATCCTTTAGGTAGAAAGTCAGTGGGGTTCTGCAGAGGGTAGTTTGAGGGCACAGGTGGGCACAGGGACATAAAGAAGTGGGAGGCGTGAAGACAGACAAGAAGGACTACAGGGCTTATGGTCCTCCAACGTGGAAAAAGGTCATCATAGACCTTGTGTAGGGACATATTTCTCTATTTTGGTTTCATTTTAAATTCAGGACGAAAGTCTTTCTTCATGATCAGTCCCAGGCATTGATGCAGTGAATTCCCTACATCCATACATATTCTGGGAAAAACGGATGTTCTGTATTTGACAGCTTCTCAGTGATCTCCCTCTCCAGACTGACTCCCCATCTCTACGTAGCACTATTTCCTCGTACTGAGTCCTCTCCCTTTCCTCACCTCTCCCCTCTGCTCTCCTCGTCATTCTAGCTTTACTCCCTCTTATGCCCTGTTTTTGTAGTAGGAGTGTTATGTTTACATGTTTACTTGCTGTGAAAGGCAGAATTCTAAAGATGGCCATTCAAGATTCCTGCTCTGTGGTTCTTCAAACATCAATCTAGAGGCTGGTGTGAAGGGATTTTGTAGATGTAATGTAGATGTAATGAAAGTCCCAAATCACTTGATCTTAAAATATGAGATTACACAAGTGGGTCTAATCAGCCCTTTAGAAGCAGAGATTTTTCTCCAGATGGTAGAAGGGGACATGAGGGAGATTTAGAAGGTAAGGAAATCGGAGGGGGTGATGAACCAGGAGAGACTGTGGACTCTGAGCAACAAACTGAGCGTTTTGGAGGGGAGGCGGTGTTGAGGGGGGGGGTGAGCCTGGTGGTGGGTATTGAGAAGGGCACGTATTGCATGGAGCACTGGGTGTGGTGCATGAACAATCAATCTTGTAACACTGAAAAATTAAAATAAACATATTTGGGGAGAAAAAAAAAAGAAAGTAAGAAGTAGGCAATACATTGTTTTGAAAATGGGGAAGACCATGTGAGAAGTGAAGGGGCCTCAATAAGGAAAGAATGATCCCTAATCAACAGCCAGCAAGGAAATGGGGACTTCAGACCTACATTTTCAAGGGGCCAAATTCTGTCAACAATCTGAACTTCCAGAGCCTGTGGAAAAGAGCCCAAGTGAGTCAGCACCTTGATTTTGGTCTTGGTGAGACCCTAAGCAGAGAACTCAGTGGAGTCTCCTCCAATTTCTGACCTAGAGAACTGTAAGGGAATAAATGGATGTTATTTTAATTTGCTGAAGTTCTGGTAACTTTTCATGGCAATAACAGAAAGCAACAGAGAGTAGTATACCTAGTAAATTGTGACTTTACTCTGTTGGCCACATTTTCCATTTCTACCTACTTCCAGAGACCTTACCACAACTCGTGACCCTTTCTTCTACCCCATAAACCCCAAGTCTTTGTTTTCCCTTTTGTAGAGACCCGGGATCTACTATTCCTGTAAAATCTTTCCCTAGACACATTAATTCAAATTAAACACCCAGGACACAAAATATTTCAGGGTTTAATCCTATTTGACTTTAAAAAATGTGAATCATGAATTAACATATTAACTAAATCTATGAAGCTGAGAAGGTTTTCTGACTTAAGTGCTCTGTGTCTGAATAGGATTGATTCTGAGCCATAGAAAACAAAATAGCTTCTAGTACTTTCCTTGATAATTTTTAAAAAGGGAGAATCAGCAATGCACATTGCAATAGGTGACAAAGGAACTTAACCAGGAACTTAATGTCAATCACGAGATTCCTTGCTGCAGTTCTATTTTATGTTTCTTTCATGTTATATCTCTTCTGTGCCCAGACATTGTAAATATTTTATCATCATTCTTCTCAGAGCTGCTTTCACCTCCTTGTTCTTCCAGCTGTAAATGAGTGGATTCACCAGGGGAGTGATTACACTATACTGTATGGAGAGGATCAACTCCAGAGGTGAGCCTGAGGTTGGCATGAGATAGCGAACAATGGCTGAGCCGTAGAATAGTGTCACTGCAGTGAGGTGGGAGGAGCAGGTGGAGAAGGCCTTGCTTCTGCCCGGGGTGGAGCTGATACTCAGGATGGTCGAGAGGATGCGAACATAAGAGAAGAAGATCAGGAGGCAGGTCCCAGTGGCATGCAGGAGGGCAGAGCAGAGCAGCATTGCAGAGTTGGTGGAAACATCAGAGCAGGAGAGAGGGAAGAGGGAAGGCAGCTCACAGGAGTAGTGGTGGATGGTTTGAACTTCACAGAAGTCCATATTCAAAGCTAGGAGGATGTTCATGAGTGCATCCAGAAGGGCCACGACCCAAGAGCCCCACACCAACCTCTCACATAGCTGTTTATTCATTACCTGTCCATAGAGCAGAGGGTGGCAGATGGCAGCATAGCGGTCATAGGCCATCACTGAGAGCAGGCAAGCCTCAATCCCCGTAGTGGCAAACACAAAGAAGACCTGAGCCAGGCAGCCCTCTACTGAGATGGCTTTCCTCTGAGACAGGAGGTTCTCCAGCAGCTTGGGCACAGTGACTGAAGAATAGAAGAGGTCTTGGAAGGAGAGATGGCTCAGGAAGAAGTACATGGGTGTGTGGAGGTTAGAATCCGTATGGATCACAAGTATTATCAGCACGTTCCCCAGCAGAGTGAGAAGGTAAATTATCAGGAACAGAAAAAAGAGCAGAACTTGGACATGGGGGTCAGCAGACAGCCCAAGAAGGATGAACTCTGTGATGCTGCTGTGATTCATTGAGGCGATTTACGGTCACTGTTCTATAGAGAAAAATTAGGAAGAGGATTGAAATCTCTTCTTTCCATAACAGTTTCCAGAAGGCATCACTCTTTGCTATTTATTCCCTAGGTCTTTCCCTATATATTCCTTCCTGCTTGGTCTGATCTCCATTTTCACAGCTCTCACATCTGGACTTTTTCCTAATAAGGCTAATATGCAAGGGTATGATTAACGGTGCAGGCCTACCAGAGAAATAACCCATTAATAAATTACACAATCCTCTAGCTGGGTCCTTGTATTCCACTGAACTTACCATCTTTTAGGAATTCCAGCAGATATCCTGAGGAGGCTGAAGCAGGTCTCGACTCACCTCTATTACCTCATCTTTATTTCCGTCTTCAAAACCCTGCATGGAAAAAACAACAACAACAACAACAACAACAACAAAAAACCCTGCATGGTTCATTAACTTATTAATAGCAGAGTTGTGTTTGTGTGGCAGTTTATCTTGCACAAATGACTTCCACCCATATTTTCCACTATGTGTGCGTGTGTGTGTGTGTGTGTGTGTGTTTGTACAGAGGATGGTGAGACAAGAGACTGAACTCATTTCATAGGTGAAACATTAAAGCACAGTGATCCTGGAACCTGTCTAGATCCCTACACCAATCAGTTCTTTGAACAACAAGGAATCAAGTGCTGCATTTGATTGTAGGACAAGAGCTTGTCTGCTATATGGCCTGCTTAGAGAAAAAGCCAAACTCCCTGGCTTGGATTTCAAAGCGTTAATCACCCAAGGTTCTCTAGATGCCCTACTGCTGAGGCCACATAGCTTTGCTTGTTCCCCATCACTCCTGTTTTCTCTGATTTGATTCAGGCTGATGTATTTTGTGTTCCTGTTAATTGATTTACATCTTATATACCTTGGAATTCCCATCTTATCTATCACCTATTCCATGAGTTCTTTGATCACTCCTTTTTCCATTCTCACATAAATCTCTGGGAAAATCATCATGAACCACATTTTTTCAGATGATGAAAATAAAGCTAAATAAGCTTATTCAAGATTCTAATTAATCTCTAGCCTAGGATCTTAAAACCTCATCTGCTTCCCTTTTCTGTGTAACATTTCATCAACACACTGTAAGTTTTGCCATTTTTTGTATGACTAGTTTTTGTATTACTATTTTTTGTATTACATTTTTGGTAATTTTTTGTATTTTGTACTACATTTTTGTATTACTATTTCTTGTGTCTACAATGACAGTGCAGTTTCATGGAGGGTGGGAATGATTTTCTAACTCACCCCCTTATCGATATCTAATGGACCTTAAATAAACCATTGTTAAGTAAATAGAAAAATTAAGAAAATTGAACAGATTGTAGTAAAAACTCTTGGAGAGTATCTCCATGTCTAGGGAGTCAACTTCAAGTTGTAGTCAAGGGCAAAGCTTTAAGGGCGCCCAGAATTAGAAGAGAAAGGGAAGAGGTGGAGTACTCACCTCATTTTTGCTACAACAGACTGACAGGCCTTATCTACAGATCTCTGCTTCAGGGGGATTACCCCACATTTTGTTTAAATGTACAATATCCATCCATCCACCCATCCATCCATCCATCCATCCATCCATCCATCCATCCATGTTGTTGAATAAACGTTTTTCAGTGTCTATTCACTGTAAGGTACCGTGTTGTGCATGCAGTTGAAGACAATTCTCCATTGCACTTTTGTTGACTTTTGCATGAATGTGCCTACCTGAGCATTATCTAGGTATAACTAATCCCCCTAGGCTGTTTTCTCTTCATCAGATACAACTTATGGTTGTACATTCAGACTCAACCTTTTCTCAGATCCTCATGAGTGCTTTACTACCCATTAGAGTATTAGAATCTGCCCCTTGAACTCTGAATCTTTGCTGGGATCTCTACCTTTTATGTCTACCACACAAATCTAATCTTGATGTGTCTCACAGGACCTTTTTTTAAAATTTAATTTAATTTTTTCAGTGTTCCAAGATTCATTGTTTATGCACCACACCCAGTGCTCCATGCAATACATACCCTTCTTAATACCCACCACCAGGCTCACCCAAATCCCCACCCCTTTCCCCTCCAAAACACTCAATTTGTTTCTCAGAGTCCACAATCTCTCATGCTTCATCTCCCACTCTGGTTTCCCCCAGTTCACTTTTTCTTTCCTTCTCTTAATGTACTCCATGTTATTCCTTATGCTCCACATGTCAGTGACACCATATGTTTATTGACTCTGTCTGCTTGACTTATTTCACTCCGCATAATCTCTTCATGTTGATACAAAAGTTGGGTAGTCATCCTTCCTGATGGAGGCATGATATTCCAACTCACAGGACTTTCAATAAAAGGTATAATCTTGCTCAGAAGGTAAGTTTCCCAGTTCTTGAACTTCCTGTCCACCCTTTTCCACCCCTGCTACCAGGCCTATCAAATATACACCTCCCAAACTTTAAGCCTTGATTTAGAATATATATCTGAATTACCTATGAGTTCTGTCCAGTGTATAATTTGTAGTTCAGAGGGTTGGGTCAAACTAATGAAGACTCAGCAATGAAGAATGACTTCCTGCAGAAGTCAGTTCTATCTTTGAGTCCATAAAACTCTTAAAATATTTTTGACACATTGCTTTTTATAAATCTATTATCCAACTTAAACTTATTCAGCAAAAATGCCAATAAATTTTATAAATCATAGTTTTCATCTTTTAAAAACTAGGAACATAATATATTTTCTGACAATAAAACAACAATACTAAATCTGAGTTGTATGAGCTGTTAACTTATAATTTGTTTTAATGTTTAGCTTAAAATAAAACCAAGACCAACCACATGCTAATATACACCATAAAAGTTTCTTTTCCTTTTCCTCACTGTATGTCAGTACTTTTGTTTCTTCACTGAGGTACAGAATGCAGCCATATCGGGTGTCAAGGTATTCATTCTAAACTGTCCTATCCTGCTCATTTTAGAAGTCATATTGGAAGGAAGGCTGATGATATTTATTATCCCCCAGCAAGTCCAAAAAATACCTTTTAAAAAAAAGATTTTATTTATTCATTTGAGAGAGAGAGAGAAAGAGAGCACTGTGGGGGAGGGTCAGAGGCAGAGGGAGAACCAGACTCTTTGCTGAGCAGGGACCCACGACCCCCCACCCCGGAAAAGGCAGACGCTTAACTGCCTGAGCCACCTAGGCACCTCCATTTACTTTTGAAAGTAAACAACTTCTCTGGATTTTATATTAAGAAAAAACACTGTGAACAGAATTCATTCGAGTCAAGACTGAACATATTTAAGAATCTGGAATTTAGTATCCAAATGAGAGAAATTGGCCCAGTTCTTCTATGCTTACTCTCTATTGATATGGTTATAAGGACCAATTCTTAGCATGAAAATACTCTAGCTCACCCAAACTGGTGGTGGCTATTGAGAAGGCACGTATTGCATGGAGCACTGGGTGTGGTGCATGAACAATGAATCTTGGAACACTGAAAAAATAAAATTAAATTAAAAAAAAAAGAGAAAATACTCTAGCACCTTCAGAGGATGTTAGAGAAGCTGCTCATTTGGATCCAAAACCTGAAAACTTTTATCTTGGAATGGAAACACCACAGTCTATCAGGGAGACAGCTACATCATGTGACATTATGACCCACCTCACCCCAGGCTCAAAGCACAGATCTTCTGACAAATGATACCTTCTTTCAAAATAGGACAATGTCTTTATGTTAATCTTTAAGTAAAATATAAAATGGTTAATACCAAAATTTTCTCACTTACCTCCAAGAAGAAGCACAGTGAATTTAATTCAGCCCAAAGTTTGAGTGAGTGGTTCCAGACCTAAAACTGGTTGTGAATGTAGGGAGTTGTGGGGCAGTTCCTGAGAAAGGAGAGGTAAGAAGAGCGGCTCAAGGGATCCTCCCAAGACTTTTTACCAATTTTCCTTGAACTGTACACAGAACAAAAGCAAACTCATTTAACATTCCATATTTTTTTCAAAGATCATCTTAACAGAAGTAGAATATAAAGTTGAAGTCAAGTAGCATCATAAATTTCACCATCTTCCTTTTTACTGAAATTTCTTTTGTTTTTTAAATATCTTATTGATTGATTGATTGATTGATTTGAGAAAGAGTGAAAGTGAGAGAGATCACAGAGGGAGAGGGAGAAGCAGACTCGCCCCTGAGCAGAAAGCCCGATGGACCTTGGGATGCCAGGATCCTGGGATCATGACCTGAGCTGAAGACAGTCGCTTAACCCGCTGAGCCCTGCAGGTGCCCCTCTATTGAAATGTCAACATTAGAGATTGCTTTTACCAGAGTGAGTTTGTGTCTAAGGTAAAATTAGACAATTTTGACAAAGGTCACACATTGAGACAGTTAAAGTATCAAGTCTTTAGCTCTAATGAAACCACCAGTGTTTTCCAAGGTGACAACTAGTTAAGGACCAATAATCAAAACATGAGACTTACTTCAATAGGTGCCTGATACTTGTCCTGGTATAGTTTAACTCAGAAGATGTTGAGGTCTTTAAATAATTTCTAAGTGAGGTTAGGAGGAGAGAAAGCTGAAATGCTTCAGTACTTATAGAAGAACTGATGACCAGAATGAATTGTTATAAATAGGTTTCCCATTGTTCTTTAGATTAATTATTTCAGCGGGGATCATATTGGGCATGGGTAATAATAGCAGAAAAATGAATTTTCTGCACATACAGAAAATTTTCTGCACAGTCCTGCACATACAGGACTGAGGACCTTGGAAAAGAAAGTGTGCCTAGGGGCACCAATATTTTCTGCCAAAATTCATGGATTCCCCTTTCCTAATGATTAACATTATTAATTGAGTAAACATTGGCCTCCTCATTGCCTAATAAGAGAACTTGAGGACAAAAGCCCAGTAGAACATACTGAGAAATACAGACACGGTGTAGGGAGCATTGAGAGGCAAAGATCTCTCTGTTGTGTGGAATTGAGGTGAGAAAGTGAAAAGAGGGGTCTCAGAGATCCAGAGAGAGAAGGCCTGATGAGAGATGTTAAAACTATAAAGCAACTAGAAAGCACTCGGGAAAAACTTTCAGAAAAATCAAAGAATATACTACCATTTTCCAGTATCTTCTGGTACAGAAGACATTTTGTAGCTCTTTTCCTACGTAGATCTTATTTGAGCTTCCAAGAACTTACACTTCAATGAAATAACTCTAGGAAAAACAGCAACTTTTATTTTTCCAGTTGGGAGTCACAGGAAGACAGAATGTTCCAGATTTAGATTGTCCTGAAGTATTGGTCACCCATGTCTCAATTTGCCACACTGAAAAGATTTTCAAATCCTCAATAAGTTAAATTTGGTGAGAAATTTCTTTCAGATGGTCTCAGGGCTCGTTACTTGGTGTCTCTTCATTTAGTCTCCTCTGTGACTAAATATTGTGTTCAAGAGAGTAAATCTCAGTTCTAACTTCTCAGAAAAGCAGTTATAGTTCATGCGGTTAGTTTATTGCCTGGCTGAGCCTGGGAGCTCAAGAGAAAGATGGAACAATAGCCTTTATTCCCTGGAGTTAGATCCTATACTACATGAACTAATTAGGGACATTGAATTTTGTAAGAACAGCAGGAGATGACCTCAGATGTTGGCTTCAGAACTTGACTTAGAAATCTTACTGGAGGGCTCAGGGTCTTGGGACTGAGCCTGGTGATGAGCCCTGCATGGAGTCCCTAGTTGGGTTCCAAGCTCAGTGGGGATTCTGCTTGATATTATCCCTCTCTCTCTCCCTCTAAATAAGTCCAAAACCAAAACCAAACCAAACCAAAACAACAACAACAAAAAGAAATCTTACTGGGAAAAAAAAAAGAAATCTTACTGGAAACTCTTAGGTGAGAACTTCTGGTGTTTTTTCTTTACTTCCTCCTTCCTTGTCTCCCTCCCTCCCTTCCTTCTCGACTTTTCAGCTTTATTGAGTTATAATTGAAAAATAAAATTTTATATATTTAAAATGTACATTGTGATGATTTGACATACATATGCTTTGTGAAATGATTACCACAATTAGATTTTTAAAAAAGATTATTTGAGAGCGAGAGAGAGCGAGTGTGCATGTGTGCATGAGCCTGGGTGAGGGGGGGGTGAGGGAAAGGGACAAGCAGATTCCTTGCTGAGCAGGGAGCCCACTTCAGGGCTGGAGCCCACTTCATGACCTCAGCTGAAGTCAGACACATAACCGACTGGGCACCCTGACCAGGCACCCTGACCACAATCAGATTAATTAGCACACCCATCACCTTACATAGTTACCTGTGTGGTGAAAACACTTATGGTCTACTTACAGCAAATTTTAAGTACACAACAGAGTATTATTATTATTATTATTTTTAATTTTTTATTAACATTTAATGTATTATTTGCCCCAGGGTACATGTCTGTGAATCATCAGGCTTACACATTTCACAGCATTTGCCATAGCACATACCCTCCCCAATGTCCATAACCCTACCCGCCCCACCTCCGAGCCACTCTTAGTTTGTTTTGTGAGTTTAGGAGTACAACAGAATATTATTAATTATAGTCATCATGCTGAACATTAGATCCCCAGAGATTATTCATCTTTTTATTTTTTAAAATTATTTATTTTGGGGGGTGCCTTGTGTGGCTCAGTGGGTTAAAGTCTCTGCCTTCGGCTCAGGTCATGACCTCAGGGTCCTGGGATGGAGCCCCGCAAGAGGCTCTCTGCTCAGCAGGGAGCCTGCTTCCCCTTCTCTCTCTGCCTGTCTCTCTGCCTACTTGTGAGCTCTCTATCAAACAAATAAATGGAATCTTAAAAAAAATTATTTTTTTATTACATCATGTTATTCACCATAGAGTACTTCATTAGTTTTTGAATTCAGACATTTCAGATGAAGAATTTCCCAGTGCTTCACACAGATAGTATTTCAATAAATGTTTTGTCAGCTAAAAAAAAAAAAATGACCTGAGCTGAAGGCAGAGGCTTTAACCCACTGAGCCACCCAGGCGCCCCTATTTTCTCATTTTTTAAATTGGATTTTTTTTATTGTTGTTGAGTTGGATAAGTTCTGTATATATTTTGGATATTAACCCTATGACAGTTAAATGCTTTGTAAATACTTCTCTAATCCTGTACACTGCCTTTTCTTTTTTTTTTTTTTTGCCTTTTCTTTTTGTTAGTTGTTTCCTATGATGTACAGGGTCTTTAAAATTTGATAATCCCACTTGTTTATTTTTGCTTTAATTTTTTATGCTTTTGGTGTCATATCCAAAAATAATTATTGCCAATAGCAAATTAAAGAGCTTTATCCATATGTTTTCTTCTAGGATTTTTATGGTTCCAGGTCTTATGGTCTTATGTTTAGGACCTTAATCTATTTAAAGTAGTTTTTGTGAGTGGTGTAAGAGAGGGGTTTAGTTTTATTCTTTTTTTTAATATTTTATTTATTTATTTGACAGAGAGAGTGAGAGAGATCACAAATAGGCAGAGAGGCAGGCAGAGAGGGAGGAGGAAACAGGCTCCCTGCTGAGCAGAGAGCCTGATATGGGGCTCGATCCCAGGACCCTGAGATCATGACCTGAGCTGAAGGCAGAGGCTTTAACCCACTGAGCCACCCAGGCGCTCCAAGTTTTATTCTTTTGCATGTGGATATCCAGTTTTCCCAACACCATTTATTAGAGACTATCCTTTCTGTATTGTGTGATCTTGTGCACTTGCAAAGGTTAGTTGACTGGATTTACAGGGGTATATTTCTGGACTCTTGATTCTGTTCCATTGGCCTACGTGTCTATTTTTTATGTCATTGTCACACTGTTTTGATTACTATAGCTTTGTTATATAGCTTGAAATTAGGAAATACAATCCTCCAGCTTGCTTTTCTTTCTCAAGATGGCTTTGACTATTGGGGTCTTTTATGGTTCCATAAAATTTTGGGATTATTTGTTCCAGCACTTTGAAAAATGCCAATAGTATTTTGATTGGGGTCTTTTATGGTTCCATAAAATTTTGGGATTATTTGTTCCAGCACTTTGAAAAATGCCAATGGTATTTTGATTGGGATGGCATTGAAAGTATAGATTGGTCTGGGCAGCATAGACATTTTAACAATGTTTATTCTTCTGATCCATGAACATGGAATATTTTTCTATCTTTTTGTGTCTTCTTCCATTTCTTTCATGAGTGTTCTGTAGTTCCTAGAGTTTAGATCCTTTACCTTTTTGGTTAGGTTTATTCCAAGGTACTTATGGCTTTTGGTGCTATTGTAAATGGAATCGATTCTTTAATTTCCCTTTCCACAATTTCATTGTTAGTGTATAAGAAAGAAACTGATTTCTGCCCATTGATTTTTGTATTCTGCCACATTACTGAATTGCTGAATGAGTTCTAGTAATTTGGAGGTGGAGTCTTTTGGGTTTTCCACATAAAGTATCATATCATCTATAAAGAGAGAGAGTTGGACTTCTTCTTAGCCAATTCGAATACCTTTTATTTCTTTTTGTTGTCTGATTGCTGTTGCTAGAACTTCTAGTACTATGTTCAACAGACGAATGAATAAAGAAGATGTGGTCCAAATACACAACGGAATATTACTCAGTCATCAGAAATGATGAATACCCAACTTTTGCATCCACATGGATGGAACTGGAGGAGATTATGCTGAGTGAAATAAGTCAAGCAGAGAAAGTCAATTATCAGATGGTTTCACTTACTTGTGGAACATAAGGAATAGCATGAAGGACATTAGGAGAAGGAAGGGGAAAATGAAGGGGGGGAAGTTGGAGGGGAGAAGAACCATTTGAGACTATGGACTCTGAGAAACAAACTGAGGATTTTAGAAGGGGGGGTAACGGGGATGGTTTGGCCCAGTGATGGGTATTAAAGAGGGCATGTATTGCATGGAGCACTGGGTGTTATACGTAAATAAAGAATCTTGGAATACTACATCAAAAACCAAGGTGTACTCTATGGTCACTAACATAACATAATAATAATAATAAAAAAACCCAGAATATTTTCATAAGCTTGGAGTAAAGAAAAAATTCTTAACCTAGCACAAAAATGGCAAGTTATAAAGGAAAAAAAAATGATTATTTGGTCTTTATTAAAATTAAGAATTTCTCTTCATAAAAAAAAAGAAATTCTCTTCATCAAAACAACATTAAGAGAATGAAAGTCAGAAGAGGAAAAGGTGCTCAACTTTATTATCTATCAGAGAAATGCAACGACAACTTTTGATGCAATCAAAACTCATCCACTAGAATTGGAAAATGAATTAAAAAAACAAAATATCATGTGTACTTAACATATGGAGCAACTGGAATTCTCATAAACTACTATGGGAATATACAATTTTACAACCACTTTGGAAAAGTGCTTGGAAGCATGATGCACACCTTATGATCACACGAAACCACCTGTAGATATATACTAAAATGAAGCAAAATGAAAGTTTCTATGGTTACTAAGAGATGTGTACAGGAATACTGACAGCTACACTATTCAGAATAGCCATAAACCAGAAGTTACATAAATATCCTTCAATAGAAACAGATCAAGAATTACGTATTCATACAATGAAAATGATGCAACACTGAAAACAATGTACAAATACATTATACTTGGAGAGTTAGCTCTCTAAGTACAATACTGAGTGAATCAAGTCAGGCACAAAAGAAATAGATGGTAGATTTCACTTATATGAAGAACAAGAGAGGCAAAGTAATGTATGGCAATAGATTACTTGTGAGTCTAGGATAGTGTTCCAAAGGGGGACTTGATCTGGTTGCCAGCTTTTTGGTCATATTCTCTTCAAGAGAATTTATTGTGCTGTATCCTCATATGTTGTGCACTTTTCTGTATGTATGTTATATTTTAATGAAAATAGGTCAAAATGCTAAAAATGTGCTATAAAGTTTTTTAGAAATAGGTAAAGGTCATTTATAGATCTCATCTATATTCAATGATGGAAAATTAAGAATGACACTCTTACATTACTGAGACTGCTCAATAATTTATTCAATTAAAATCCCTATGTATAAAAAATTAGAAGAAAATATATTGAATTTGGGTAGTAAAATTGTTTACTAAGGCATCTGTCAGCATTTAACAAGATGTGCACTCAGCAATTTTACTTAACGTCAACCCAACAGATATCATCATGCATACAGTTCGAGCCTAACACCTAATCATCTCCAACCACAGTTTGTCACCTGTACTTTGGAAAACTTGCCCAAGGTTCTTCTCAGTGCATTTTTAACTTCCTTGTTTTTCAGGCTATAGATGAAGGGATTCACTAGGGGAGTGACCACACCATACTGTATGGAGAAGATCAGCTCCAGAGGTGAGCCTGAGGTTGGCATGAGATGACGGAGGAAAGCTGAGCCACAGAAGAAACTCACTGCAGTGAGGTGGGAGGAGAAAGTGGAGAAGGCCTTGCTTCTGCCCAAGGTGGAGCTGATGCTCAAGATGGTGGAGACAATGTGCACATAGGAGAAGATGATCAGGAAGAAAGTACCAAAGCCATGCAGGAGTGTGGAACAGACTAGGACAGTGAGGTTCGCAGAGACATCAGAGCAGGACAAAGGGAAGAGAGAGGGCAGCTCACAGCTATAGTGATGGATGGTTTTGGCCTCACAGAAATCCAAGTTTATTAACAGGGGGATGTTAATGAGTGCATCTAGAAACCCCAAGCACCATGAGCCCCATACAAGCTGCATATACAGCTGATTATTCATAACCTGGCCATAAAGGAGTGGGTGACAGATAGCAGCATAACGGTCATAGGCCATTGCTGACAGTAGGCAGACTTCTGTTCCTCCAAAGTCAAACAGAAAGAAGACTTGAGCCAGGCAGCCCTCTACCGAGATGGTTTTCCTCTGAGACAGGAGGTTTTCCAGCAGCCTGGGCACTGTGGCAGTAGAGAAACAAAAGTCCACGAAAGAGAGGTGACTCAGGAAGAAGTACATAGGTGTGTGGAGTTGGGAATCTGCCCTGATGACCAACAACATCAATAGATTTCCCATTATAGTCAAGAGGTAAATCCCAAGGAAAAGCACAAAGAAGAGAATCTGGATGTGGGAGTCAACAGGCAGGCCAAGGAGGATGAACTCTGTGATGGTGCTGTGGTTCCTCAAAGCCATTTAGAGAGGATATTCCCTAGAAATAAAAATAGGCATAAACCTCAAACTTCTGCTGACCACACTCAATTACCAGAAGAGGGGGACTTGAACACAATTAGCTTATATTTCTTATTTTTCCTCATTGATTTTTTAGATCCATTCTTCCCAGACTGATATTCTGCTTCAATTCTAAATAGGTCAATCTCAGTATGATATTACCCTATAGTTGATATTCTATCTGAGATTGCTGAAGGAATTCACACATTCATCCTGACCTGGACCATGACTCAGTCAGTTTCCTTCAATTGAAACTGCTTAGCAGTATTACCTGTAATTTGCATATTTTAGAGAACTGTCTATAGAGGATGTTGCAAAACTTGTCATTTCTCCTCTATCACTGAGTTTCTTTCTTTTCTTTTTTTTAAAGATTTTATTTATTTATTTGACACACAGAGAGAGATCACAAGCAGGCAGAGAGGCAGGCAGAGAGAGAGGGGGAAGCAGGCTCCCTGCTGAGCAGAGAGCCCGATGCAGGGCTAGATCCCAGGACCCTGAGATCATGACCTGAGCTGAAGGCAGAGGCTTTAACCCACTGAGGCACCCAGGCGCCCCTCTTTTTTTTTTTAATTAACATATATTATTTGTTTAAGGGGTACAGGTCTGTGAATCATCAGTCTTACACAATTCACAATACACAACTCACCGTAGCATATACCCTCCCCAATGTCCATCACCCAGCCACCCTATCCTTCCCCTCCCCCCTCCAGGAGCCCTCAGTTTGTTTCCTGAGATTAAGAGTCTCTTATGGTTTGTCTCCCTCCCCAGTCTCATCTTATTTCATTGTTTCATTTTTCCCTCTCAATTCCTCATATCAGAGAGATCATATAACTGCCTTTCTCTGATTGACTTATTTCACTTAGCATAATACCCTCTAGTTCATCCAAATTGTTGCAAATGACAAGATTTAATTTTTAACGGCTGCATAGTATGCCATTGTATATATATACACCACATCTTCTTTATCCATTCATCTGCTAATGGACATCTAGATTCTTTCCATAGTTTGGCTATTGTGGACATTGCTGCCAAAAACATTGTGGTGCACGTGCCCCTTCAGATCACTACATTTGTATCTTTAGGGTAAATCCCCAGTAGTGTGATTGCTGGGTTGTAGGGTAGTTCTATTTTCAACTTTTTGAGGAACATCCACACTGTTTTCCAGAGTGGCTGCACCAGCTTGCATTCCCATCAACAGTGTAGGACGGTTCCCCTTTTTCTGCATCCTCGCCAACATTTGCTGTCATTTCCTGACTGGTTAATTTTAGCCATTCTGACTGGTGTGAGGTGGTATCTCACTGTGGTTTTGATTTGTATTTCCCTGATGCCAAGTGATGTGGAGCACTTTGTCATGTTTCTATTGGCCATTTGGATGTCTTCTTTGCAGAAATGTCTGTTCATGTATTCTGCCCATTTCTTGATTGGATTATTTATTTTTTGGGTGTTGAATTTGATAAGTTCTGTATAGATTTTGGATACTAGCCCTTTATCTGATATGTCATTTACAAATATCTTTTCCCATTCTGTCAGTTGTCTTTTGGTTTTGTTGACTGTTTCCTTTGCTGTGCAAAAGTTTTTGATTTTGATGAAGTCCCAATAGTTCATTTTTGCCTTGCTTCTCTTGCCTTTGGTGATGTTTCTGGGAAGAAGTTGCTGTGACTGAGGTTGAAGAGGTTGCTGCCTGTGGTCTCAAGGATTTTGATGGATTCCCATCTCACATTGATGTCTTTCATCCATTTTGAGTCTATTTTTGTGTGTGGTGTAAGGAAATGGTTCAGTTTCATTCTTCTGCATGTGGCTGTCCAATTTTCCCAACACCATTTGTTGAAGAGATTGTCTGTATTTTAAAATTTAATTTTATTTTTTCAGTGCTCCAAGATTCATCGTCTATGCACCACACCCAGTGCTCCATGCAATATGTGCCCTCCTCAATACCCACCACCAGGCTCACCCATCCCCCACCCCCTCTTCATTTTTTTAAATTAACATATAATGTATTATTTGCCCCAGGGTACATGTCTGTGAATCATCAGGCTTACACATTTCACAGCATTTGCCATACACCCCCTCCTCTTCAAAACCCTCAGTTTTTTCTCAGAGTCCACAGTGAAGAGATTGTCTTTTTTCCATTGGACATTCTTTCCTGCTTTGTTGAAGACTAGTTGACCATAATTACTCAGTTTCTTACTCCCATTTAAAACCTTGCTAAGTTGCTCAATGACATTATTTTGTCTTCTTTTAGCTTTTTTACAATCAATTTCACATATATTGTCGATTTCATCTTTGGGGTAAGACTGAAACATGTTATCATGAATCTTAGTGTATGTGTGCCTATATGTGTACAAGTATCTTTATTTGCCTTTGTATGTTGGAAGATGGAGTAGAATGAATAAGGGCAGAGCTTGCTGAATCCATTTTAAAGAAGTAAAAATTGAGTATCAGAGGTTATATTACTTGTCTAAATTGCCAATGTGAATAGTCAGTATTTGGTTGCACTATGTAGGACTCTAAGATAAGAGGTGTCTCTATCATAGCATTTCTTCCAACCAAGGCTTGGCAGTGAATGTCCTTCAACATCTGGCATCTATGTACCTATATAATAGCCCATATATTATCCCCTAGAGAGCCCTAATTCTGAGGACAAATTAGTGCATTTTCCTCCAAGTACTTTATGGACATCCTTTCTTTCTGCCTTTGCTCAAGCATCGGCTCTATCTGGAATACCTTATCTAAGATCAAATTTTATTTATTTTTTGCATTTACCTCAATTTCAACTTTTCCCCCCAAGATTTTCATTGATCATTCTCTTTCTGAATTCATCATAATATGTAATAATAGGAGAACTTTTTTTTAATTGCATGCCATATAAGTTCTAGGTACTCCTACCAAACTCCAGATACAAGTTGAAGTAAATCATTTTGCAAAGATTTTTAAAATAAGGAAGCACAAAAGTATTTGAGTATCATCCCAAGTGATTAATATCATGATTCCAACTCTGAACTCTTTTATGATGAAGCCTGTACTTTTTTCTATTCTGAGTCTCTACTTCTTTTCTGAAGAGTTTCTTAAGAATTCTTGTGTTTCTCTATGGTATGATCTAACTCATTATTCATAATAAGTAACCCTGTTCCTGGGAGGCTACCACATGAATCCCTGTTTTGCTGTCATAGTCAGTGTTAGTGCGCATTTATAATGTATTAATGTTTTCCATTTCATGATACTTTAATTTCATGGAGGCAGTGATCGTGCTCTATCATATTTGGCACCCAGAACGCTCAGCCTGGTGAAGGGATGTGCATAGAGTGGAACCTCAATGAGTATTTGTTGAATAAAGAAAGAAATAATGAAATGAAGAGTATAGACGATATAGGTAATATTTTTGGGGAAAGGTTCCAGACCCATAAGCTTGATAAAAATTCAACATTAAAGATAAGGGAAAGAGAAAGAAGTGCTGTGTGTGTGTGTGTGTGTGTGTGTGTGTGTGGTGGTGGTGGGGTGGAGGAGGAGGAGGAGGAGGAGGAGGAGGAAGAAGAAGAGTCAGATTGTTGGTGCTATGGAGGCTTGGGTAGTGGATTATAGCCATTTCATTCACAATCCTTCTTTTCACTTGTTTATACTTCTACCATATTTCCATAAGCCTATAATTCAGACAGCAGATATTTACAGGTGGACTGCTATATGCCAGGCTGTGCTAGGCACTGAGAAGAAGACAACGTTGTATATACAGCTGTTTAACTATTTTATAAATACTTGTTTTTTTTCTCTGATTTTGTCCCTCCTGTATAGTATTCAGGGATTCTGTTTAGCCTTTCCCTAGGGCTATATATTTAGGTTGTGCCTCTTGAAACATCTTGCTTGGCTTTGTAATACCACATAAACTCTGGCCTGTCCCCTTGTGCTCAGAATCTGCCCTGTATTCTTGAGCTTTGTCATGATACTGTAGAGTCTGACTTTGATGTTACCCAAAGGGCTCACAATGAATTTAATCCTATAGAGCAGCCACCTTCCCAGTGCTTGTCCTTTCTGATTATTTCCCCACTAGTAATATTGAATATTTAAATACTTTTCAGGCTATGGGATTTTCTTAAATTCAATTTCCATCTCAGTTCTGCTTATTAGACTTATATGCAGCATAGATGGCAACTTAAATTTAATAAGGAAGGAGGACAAACTGTTGAAAAAAAATAAGTTTCAATGACCCCTCTTATCTGACTTTGTCAAGTCCTATTAGAAGAAAACAATTTTTCTGTTCTCTACATCAGTAAATTAAACAAAATTAAAAAGTAAATAGAGACTGCTTTCTTCAAGAATATGAACATTTCTGTGCTTGGGATTTTCTGTATGAATTAGGCTTATAATAGCTTCATTTCTTTCACATTTACTCTTTCTCTACATTGTGCATACTTACTCGTCCAGAAGGATCACAGTGCCTTCAATTCACATTGAAGTTTGTGAGATATAGCCTAGATTCGAGTAGGTGGAGGAGGGACACCCTAGATCCTTAAAGAGAAAAGAGAGGTCACTGTAGAAGTTAGAAGTTAGCTGGGCTTTCTAATTTGCGTTAGAGAATCATATATGAGCACTTGCTAAACATGTCTTCAACCTTCAGTTCTGTGTAATCTGCTTTACAGATCAACATGATGTAGATTTGTGTGTGTGTGTTTTTAAAGATTTATTTGTTTATTTGAGAGAGAGAGAGCGTGTGTGTGCAAGTGCAGAGTGAAAGGGAGGAGAGAAGCAGACTCCCTGCTGAAGGTGACCAATGTGGGGTTCAATCTCAGGACCCTGAGTTCATGACCTGAGCTGAAATCAAGAGTCAGATGCCCAAATGACTGAACCACACAGGCCTCCTGACTTTTTTTTTTTTAAGAGTCATCTCATTTTATCATTGAGTATTTATTCCACTGGAATGAGTGTGTTTAAACATAGAGTGGAAGAGATTATGGTGAGTGAAATAAGTCAAGCAGAGAGTCAATTATCATATGGTTTCACTTACATGTGGAGCATAAGGAAAAACATGGAGTACATTAGGAGAAGGAAAGGGTGAATTGGGGGAAATCAGAGGGGGAGACAAAACATGAGACTGTGGACTCTGAGAAACAAACTGAGGGTTTTGGAGGGGGTAGGGGGTTAGGTGAGCCTGGTGGTGGGTATTGAGGAGGGCATATATTGCATGGTGCACTGGGTGTAGTACATGAACAATTAATCTTGGAACACTGAAGAAATAAAACAAAATTAAAAAAAAAAAAGGAGGCAGAAAAAACCCACAAAAAACCAAAGCCAAATACAAAAAAACATAGAGTGGCACTTCAAATCAGTCACAATATTAACCCCTTTAGATCAAATAATGATGATGGTGATGATATTAAAAAGATATTGCTTAATCCAAGCACTTTACATATATTAACCTACCACTTTCTTGTAAGAGATATAGCCATTTTATCTTCTTATCCTTTTTCTTTCTTTTAAATAGATGAGGCCCTGAGGCAGACATTTAAGAACTCTGCCCAAAGTCAAACAGGCACCAAGTGCAGAACTTGGAATTTGAGTTCAGGCAGTTTGGTAGTGTACCTTAATCACATCCTTTCCAAAGGAATGAGTAGTTGGGAAACCTTCCTTGACAAAGAGAACAAACATAGGTTTCCTAACACTTTGTCAATCTCAAATGTATTTAATTTTAAAATGTTAGTTTAATTTCACAAATGCTGGGACAGATGGATTAATAGGAAAAGGAAGAGAGAGAGAGAGAGAGATTCAGTATTTCCTCTATTTACTGACCAAAGGTAGAAAAGTTTGTATACTCAGAAACATTATAAATCCCCCAGGAACCTGGGAGTTTCCTGAACTGTGAGAAGGGCTGAAAGTAGTAGGAAGTCATGGAAAAGGAGCATGAGCAAAATTTTTTCCCAAATATTTCTTGACTTCTGCCCCTCTTCCTGTGTGCTTCAGCACCGGTATCAGTTTGAACCATCTGGGACGTTGAGGGAGTTATTAATAGCAGAAAAATTAACATTCTGTGGCACATGTAAGTGGATCCTTGAAAAGGATAAAACATAAATCATCTAATCTGATGATGTACTCTGCTTAATCCTCCTGACTTATGCTCCCAGTTGGTTTACTCTAATTTCATACTGTTAGGGCCTAGGCAATGCAGAGTTTGTACCCAGAATGCATGAAGTCCCCATTTTTATTGCCCAACATCAGTCATCAAGACCAGAGAGTTTTTCCCAAGTAGTTGCTCAGAGTAGGGGAACACATGGACCTCAATGTATGGAGAATATGAATTTGCCTAGATTTGGGGGCTCAATCTCCAGAAAATAAGAAGTCTACAAGAAGACTCAGGGTGAAAAGACACACCTCAGAGTGCCAGAAAGAGAAGGTATGTGAAGAGAGGAAAAGAATTTATTAGGTGAGAGAAAGAGAGAAACTCCAGAGTGGTCCTTGAGAGATTACCAAGCTCTGGGCTTTTGTGGCTCAAAAGATTTCCTGCCACTCTGATTTTTACCTAAGGCCACAAGATCTCTATGTTCATGAGGACTAATTACAGGAACTTCAGATTATTAATTTTTTTTCTAAGGGAAGTTACAGTAAGTTTATGAAAATCATTTACCTAAGAGCTAGGAACTCTGAAAGGCTGACGTTTCAAGGCACATATCCTCCGAGCTTTAGCTTGGTCCTGCCTTTTTCTCCTACTGGCTATAGGAAGACTCTCAAATCCTCCACAAAATGTGTGGAGGACTTCTCTCTGGTAGTCTTAAGTCCAACTCCTAGGGTGTCCTTTTTTTTGTTTGTTTTTCTGTTTTTTTCTGTTTTCTCTCTGACTCTAAATATTGTCATACTAGGAGACTCCGTAAAGTGAGTGATTCCCAGATATAACCCTTTGGAAGGGCAAGTGTAGATGAGGCAGTCAGTAATTGACCAGCAGAGCCTGGCACCCCAGGAGACCAAAGAGCCAATGTCTTTTATTCTCTGGAGTCATAGCTTGAGGCCCAACTTTAGACTCACACACAAAAACAAATTTTTAAAAGCTCAAGGGATTCTATTTAGTGCGAGCTATTGGAACTTCTATGTTGAAGCTTTAACTTTGATGGAAACTCTCCGGTGTTTAATGAGTTTGAAAGGAGGCAAAGTAGGTGGCAACATCCTTTGCGTGCTCAGTCTCAGTATGTCACATTTGGGAAAGCAAAGGGAAGCTCTGCAAAGACCTCAGGTTATTTTCCTTTGCCCTCATGATTTGAATTCATAAATATCTCTCAGATAAATATTTTAGTGATCAGTTGTGTCAACAATCAGGGAGGTTTTCAGGGAAATGGATGAAGGCAGGTCACAAAAGCCAAGGAAGAGATGGTGAAAGACTGAGCAATCAACAGTGACAAATGCAGCAGTTTGATTCTGAATGATTAGAAATACAAAATACTCACCGGATTTTAGACTTATGGTGTATTGTTGTCTATAAGGAACAGTGGGAGCATTGGCCAGATTGACGAAGAGCGAGATGTGCATTAATGGTAAAAATGGCATGTTTTCAAAGTTTTAGAAGAGAATGAGATCAGAACAAAAAAATAAATAAAGAGTTATTAGTTACATACCAAATTCCAGGTATTGTCCCATACATTTTAGGCATGATAACTAATTTCTCAGAACAACTGTATGAGCTGGAACCTTTATTTCCTTCATTTACCCCAGATAAGGAAACTGAGGCATGGTGGCATGTCTGGTCCAAGTTTATAAAGTTATTAAGTGGTGGAGTCAGGATTAAAATTTATGTCATAAGACCTTAAAAACTGCTTTTCATCACTATGCTAAATAGCCTCAAATGAGGTAATTGAGTTTAGGATTTGTGATATATATATTTTTGTAGACAGAAAAGGAGCTGTAGATACAAAACAAAGAGAGGGGAGACTCAGAAAGAAAAATCTAGTGTTCTGTTAGAAGGCTGTGTCCTGGTGTATTTGAGATTTTTCAATTTTTTTGAGTGAGGATTGGATGGCTATGTATTTCCCCCTTAGGAAATTTGCCGTGTCCCATAGGTTTTGGATCGATGTGTCTTCATTCTCATTGGTCTCCATGAGTTGTTTAAGTTCATCTTTGATTTCCTAGTTGATCCCAGAATTCTTGAGCAGGTTGGTCTTTAGCCTCCAAGTGTTTGAATTCCTTCTGAACTTTTTCTTGTGGTTGAGTTCCAGTTTCAGAGCATTGTGGTCTGAGAATATGCAGGGAATCTCAAAGTTTTGGTATCAGTTGAGTCCTGATTTGTAACCCAGTATGTGGTCTATTCTGGAGAAAGTTCCATGTGCGCTTGAGAAGAATGAGTATTCTGTTGTTTTAGGGTGGAATGTTCTGTATATCTCTATGAGGTCCATCTGGTCCAACGTGTCATTCAAAGCTCTTGTTTCTTTATTTTCTGTTTAGATCATCTGTCTGTTACTGAGAGTGGTGTGCTAAGATCTCCAACTATTAATGTATTCATATCAATATGACTCTTTATTTTGATTAACAGTTGGCTGCTCCTATATTGGGGGGCATGAATGTTTACAATTGTTAAATCTTCTTGGAGGATAGACCCTTTAAGAATGATGTAGTGTCCTTCTGTATCTCTGACTACAGTCTTTAGCTTAAAATCTAATTTATCTGATATGAGAATCGCTACCCCAGCTTTCTTTTGAGGCCAGTTGGTATGAAAGATGGTTCTCCATCCTTTCACTTTCAGTCTGGATGTATCTTTTGGTTCCAAATGTGTCTCTTGTAGATAGCATATGGACGGTCCTGTCGTTTTATCCATTCTGCAACCCTGTGCTGTTTTATGGGAGCATTTAGGTCATTCACGTTGAGAGTGATTACTGAAAGATAAGTGTTTATTGACATCATGTTGCCTGTGTAGTCCTTGTTTCTATAGATAGTAATTTTCTGTTCTAAGTCAATCATGGGTTCTTTTACTTTTATAGAACCCCCTTTAATATTTCTTGTAGTGTTGGCTTGGTGATCACATACTTTTAATCCTTGCCGGTCTTAGAAGCTCTTTATCTCTCCATCCATTTTGAATGTCAACCTTGCTGGGTAAAATATTCTTGGCTGCATGTTCTTCTTGTTTAGTGCCCTGAATATATCACGCCAGCCCTTTCTGGCTCGCCAGGTTTCTGTGGACAGATTTGACATTATTCTAATGGGTCTTCCTCCGTATGTAAGGAATCTCTTCCCCCTAGCTGCCCTCAGGACTTCTTGTCTAAACTTATAATCTACGAATTTTACAATGACGTGTCTTGCTGATTTTCTAGACTCATTGATCTTGGTAGGTGTCCTTTCCACCTCTAGGACACAAACACTTGTTCCATTCCCCAGACTGGGGAAATTTTCATTCAGAATTTGGTCAGCTATATCTTCTACTCTTCCTTCTTTCTCTACCCACTCTGGGATTCCAATAATTCTGACGTTGGAACGTTTCATGGTGTCACTTATTTCCCTAAGTCTCTTCTCATGATTCCTGAGCAGTTTGCTCCAGCTCTCCTCCTGACCTTTCTTCCCAACTATTTTATCCTCTAGATCACTAATTCTATCCTCTGTCTCCATAACTCTAGCTGTTAGATTATTTAGATTGGATTGGATCTCACTGATAGCATTTTTTACATCAGCTGTACTGGTTCTCATTTCTGCCCTTAGAGATTCTATGTTGTCATTAATGTTTTTTTCCATCCTAGCCATTGCCTGGATAATTGTCACCCTGAATTACCTTTCTGACATATTGTTTATGTCCATGTCCAATAGTTCTGAGGGAGAGGGTGCAGTCTCTGGGTTTTTCCTCTGTTGGGTGTTCCTCCTCCTAGTCATTTTTTTTTTCATTTAATAATTCTCCTTTATTTTATTATTATTTTTTTTCCCAAATATGTTTATTTTATTTTTTCAGTGTTACAAGATTGATTGTTCATGCACCACACCCAGTGCTCCATGTCATTTTGATGAGAAGTGGATGAGAAGATGTATAGCTGGATATATCACCCCTGATCCAGGCAGGGTGCACCCTGGAGGGTTTTGGAGCAATTGGGATTTACCACCAAAAAGAAAGAATAAGGATAAAAAAAGATAAAGAGAAAAAGAAGAAATCTCAGACAGAATGGGCCCCCAAAATAAGATTTATAAGGTATGTAAATAAACATAAAGACCGACAAAGGTAAATGACAAGACATAAAAGAACCTAGTCAGAATGAACCCCAAGAATAAGATTTATATAATACCAGAACAGAAGCAAATACATAGAAACACTGACAGAAGGACAAGATGGGAGGGTGGTTATAACTCCTCTCGGGCAAGGAAGGTTATTTCAGGTCTTCCTGGGTTTATCATTGTATTAAGCCTCTAGTTGTAATGTTAAGTAGTTAAAAAAAATAAAAAAAACAAACCAAGAAATGTGAAAATGAGTGAATAAAAAAATAGAAAGTAAGAAAAAACTTGTATCTATGAAATATACAGGTTTGAGGGTATTATCAGGAGCTTAATATATTGATTTCTCCTGATGTTGGAGATTTAAAATTTTATGGGGACCCTGTGGTTATTGTCCTTTTGTTTTTTGACTTGTCTTCTGGGGGAGGGGCCTGCTACATTGTTTTCCAGTCAATCTTGCTTGGGTTGAGTCCCCCTGCCCCCCAAATCAAGGGGCTGAGCTCTGTGGAAACGGGTTTCTCAGTCTTTCGTGATCTGAAGGTTTTTGGCCTTTTGTAGCTTTTTCACCTTTTTGGAGAGTCCAAGCAAGGAATCTGCCCATATGTATCCAGACCTCCACATCACAGAGAAGCCTCAGTCTGCTCCCCTCTGGGTGGTCCAGAACACACACTCCCCTCCGCAAAATTCTGCTCACAGAGCAGCCTGTCAGAGGTGGTGCGTACCCCCTAGCCACCGTTCAGTGGCTCCCGGAGTGCTCTCCCGGCTCCAGGCCCGTGCAGGGTGTGCTCAGTTTCCTGCCAGAGATTAGGCCACCCACCAGCGTTCTCTCCGGGGCTGGCTGGGAGCGCCCAGACCCTGCAACAGGCTGTGAATGTCTTGCGGTCGGGGGTGCCTAGTCCAGAGAGTGCTGTACAGAGAAAAGCTGCAGGCTCCTGGACCACACCAGACTCTCTAAGGTGCTTGCAGGAGCACCCCCCGCCCACAAAATGGTGCAAGGATCAGAAAGCTGCAGGTTCCTGAACCACAGACTACACCCCCCCACACCAGTCTCTCTTTGAGGCGAGTGGTGTCCTTCCTGGGAGCGTGGGCCCAGGCCTGTACCCATGACCACCCCCTTCCACTTGTTGCTGCTCAGAACCTTTTGCTCTTTTTAAGTGTTTTTAACCGGACTCTAAGTTAATGCCGGTCCCCAAACACCGGGCACTTTCCTTTGGAGTATTACTGTCCTTGGATCACTTCTGGTGGCTCCCTCCCCCTTTTGTTTATCCTTTGATATCGGTTCAAGTGTTCCCATTTTGCTTTACCTCTCCACTGCTGTCTTCTGCTCCTGTACAGATCCAGAAGTGAAAAATCTTGGTCCTCAGGCTGATTTCATGGGTGTTCAGTGTGTTCTGGTAGATATCCAGCTCACTTTAGGGGACAGGTTGCAATAGGATCTCCTACTTCTCCGCCCTATTTAATTATTTTTTTCAACTCTTTTTCTTATTGATTATCTATCTACTTTTCATATTCATTACTAGTCTTCAACTATAACTTCTTATTTCATATCTATCAATTTTGCCATATATATATAGACTTATGGATATGTACATATATACATTCTTCTAAAGCCATAATATATATAATTATATATGTTACACAAATTATATATAACTTTAGAAAAATGTTTAATAATATACAAAATTGTCTGCAAATTTAGATGGTTATTAAAATTATAAAGACTATCAAAGTATATTTATATTACATTTGAAAGTGAAAATAATGGAATATAGGATTATGAACACTGTTGGCAAATGGAAGTTAAACTGTCAAAAATGAAAACAGTGGTTTAGAAAAATGCTTATAAAAACTATTATTACTTAAAATTATTTTAAAATTGTGACATTCTTTCCAAAAAGAAGTATTTGATATAAAGTGCATGTTCTGAATAAATTTTCTGGCAAGAATTGACGATTGTTCATTACAAATATCCATCTCAGGATATCTAAAACATCTGTGAGATTAACGGTATTAATATTTTTATTTGAGATAAACTCCATGTATCATAAAATTAACCCTTTTTAAAAAATTTTCCCCCAAATATGTTTTTTATTTTTTTCAGTGTTGCAGATTCATTGTTCATGCACCACGCCCAGTGCTCCATGCAATATATGCCCTCCTCAATACCCACCACCAGGCTGGCCCAACCCCTCACCCCCTCCCATCCAAAATTCTCAGTTGCTTAGAGTCCACAGTCTCTCCTGGTTTATCACCCCCTCCGATTTCCCCCCATTCACCCTTCCCTTCCTTCTTACAATGCCCTCCATGATTTTCTTTATACTCCACACGTAAGTGAGACAATAAGATAATTGACTCTCTCTGCTTGACTTATTTCACTCTGCATAATCTCTTCTAGTCCTGTCCATGTTGATACAAAAGTTGGATATTCATCCTTTCTGATGGAGGCATAATATTCCATTGTATAGATGTACCACATCTTGCTTATCCATTCATCTGTTGAAGGGCACTTTGGTTCTTTCCACAGTTTGGGTATTGTGGCCATTGCGGCTATGAACATTGGGGTCCATGTGGCCCTTCTTTATACTGCATCTGCTTCTTTGGGGTAAACACTGAGTAGTGCAATTGCAGGGTCATAGGGTAGCTGTATATTTAACTTCCTGAGGAATCTCCATACTGTTTTCCAAAGTGGCTGCACCAACTTGCATCCCCACCAACAGTGG
>CM052807.1:62217234-62243649 GCA_028533885.1 Nasua narica | reverse complement strand
ACAATCCTAAAATTTGTATGGAACCAGAAAAGACCCCGAATTGCTAAGGAAATGTTGAAAAAGAAAAACAAAGCTGGGGGCATCACATTGCCTGATTTCAAACTTTACTACAAAGCTGTGATCACCAAGACAGCATGGTACTGGCACAAAAACAGACACATAGACCAGTGGAACAGAATAGAGAGCCCAGAGATGGACCTGCAACTCTATGGTCAAATCATCTTTGACAAAACAGGCAAAAATATCCAGTGGAAAAAAGACAGTCTCTTTAATAAATGGTGCTGGGAAAACTGGACAGCTATATGTAGAAGAGTGGTAAGAAGAATAGATTGCAAAAGTTTTTTTTAAGATTATTTATTTATTTGACAGAGAGAGAGAGAGAGATCTCAAGTAGGCAGAGGCAGGCAGAGAGAGAGAGAGAGGGGGAAGCAGGCTGCCTGCTGAGCAGAGAGCCTGATGTGGGGTTCAGTCCCAGGACCCTGGGATCATGACCTGAGCCGAAGGCAGAGGCTTTAACCTGCAGAGCACCCAGGCGCCCAGATTGCAAAAGTTTTAAGTAAAAGAGCAAAGAACATGATAAAACTAGGGTAAAACTGAAAAACTTAGCATGAACTGTCACATTGCAAGCTTCCCTCTTTGGCATATTTGCTGCTTTTTTTGTTACCTGTCTTATAGGAAGAGACTTCAGACCTGCTTAGGAAATGGTGAAAATGGGAAATTAATATTGAGAATTTTCTTAAAAATTCAATCTTTCAGCAAAAAGCTGAAAGTATATACTCAGGTATATACTAGGACTGCCACCAGTTATTTATGCCTCTTGGGAAGGCCAATATGCAGGATATGCCAATATCCTTGAATTTCTGCAGGCCAGAAGAGCACAAAAACCCTTGACAGAATGGTCAGAAGAGTTTCTCCAAGGCCTAAAGAGGATCCTTTAGGCCTTGAGGCAGTACAGTAAGCAGTAGAGTAACACTGTGGGCATCAAGTTCAAGGGCATTATCCTTCTAAAGGGGCTACTGCTGAGCCTCTAAGATTTGAAAGGATGTCTTCATACAGTTATGATTTCATGTCTTTTACTTATTCTAAAGGGAATTTAACTGAGTCTGTTGATATCTTTCTCTCAATCACTGTCATTCTGTGACATCTGTGCACTGAATACTACCAGCTTTTATCCCAGGTGCAGTACCTTTTACTCTCCTTCACCATAGGAAGTTTGACATTGGAGGGTTTGCTGATGCTTCACCTTAGGTCACAGAATCCAAAGAAGGACTTGAATACCATGTTGTTTGCAGAGGGAGATAATGCATTTAGAGTTTTCTGGAGTATCAAATGAGAAGAGGCTGTTACTGTGAGTTATCAATGGCCAGATGAGGATGAAAAGCCTTTAATAACTGACAAATGGAACACAGTGAGTTTGCAAAAGAAACTTGAGAAAAGTGCAAGCTAATTTTTTTAAAAGAGTGGGACAGAGAGAGAAAGAGCACACACAAGATGGGGGGGGGGGAAGGGAGAGGGATGCAGGGGGAGAGAGAGAATCTTAAGCAGTCTCCATGCGAAGCATGGAGCTCAATGCGGAATTCTCACAACCCTGAAATCATGACCTGAGCCAAAATCAAGAGTCGGACACTCAAATGACTGAACCACCCAGGTACCCCAAAAGTGCAAGCTAATATTACGTGAATTAAGTGAATAGTTTGTACTTAGTTTTGCCCCTTTTTACTTAAGTACAATGAATTAAATAATAGTAAAATATGGATTAAACAAATCAGAAGCGGGCGCCTGGGTGGCTCAGTTGGTTGAGCGACTGCCTTCGGCTCAGGTCATGATCCCGGAGTCCCGGGATCGAGTCCCATATCGGACTCCCGCGTCTGCGGGAAGTCTGCTTCTCCCTCTGACCTTCTCCCTCTCATTCTCAGTCTCTTGCTCTCTAATAAAGAAATAAAAATCTTAAAAAAAAAAAAAACAAATCAGAAGCAATGTGAGAATGGGTTTATGTTTTATAGGTAAAAGTGAATTATGTGGGAGTGATGCAGTGCCTAAAGCCAGCAAACCACTGGCTCCTAAACAGTGACCAGTTGTTTCAGAGCTGAAAGATGGGAGGCAAGGATGGTTTAGGATTCACTTTGATGAGATCAAGACCAGATTATTTGCCTAGAGCTCAAAGCCTGCACTCTATATAAGAAAAAGAACAGGGGTAAGATTAGTGAATTGTAGAAAATACAATTCCGAGTGAAGACTATGTGAGAAATAAGGTTTCTAAAGATGCAGAGCCTTCTTGCAGCCTCTCACACTGAAGATCTGGCCACCATCCCACACATATAGAACAGTTCTTGGAAATTTTATGCGTCTGAGCTCTGCCTCAATATGTTTATTATTTCCTTGCAGAACTTTCAGCTTTCCATGCCTGTCTTCTAACGCCATTCAGTTGGAATTCCTTAACTTTCATGCCATTTACCCTTATCTATGACTTTTCTCTCTTCTAGATCCAGGACCCTACCTTCTTCTCAAAATCGTATTCCCAAAAGTCAATAAAAATAATGATAGATTAGTGAAACTAATGATTTTACTAAATGAAAGCCTAAGGTTAATTAGCCTAAGGTTAATGTTCTCAAATGAGAAAAATGAACAAATATAACAAAACTTTCTAGATTAAGGTTGTTATTTCACAATTCGTTTGCCTTGAAAAGGAATTGAACTATTCTTCCTATAATTACTGTCATTTTCTAATGGGCTTCTAATTTATGTTGAAGCATCTGCCATGGTAAGCATGCCTCACTATTGTAAACTCACTGAATGTCCTTTTGTATGTAGATATATTCCAGTTCTCCACCATCTTCTGTTTTGATTTCAGCACCTGATATGTTGCAAATACTTTTCCAAAGTTCTTGTCAGTGCTGCCTTCACCTCTTTGTTCTTCAGGCTATAGATGAGAGGATTCAGCATGGGAGTGACTACAGTATACTGCACAGAAAAGATTAACTCGAGTGGGGAACCTGAATTCGGCATGAGATTGCGGAGCAAACCTGAACCATAGTAAAGTGTCACTGCAGTGAGGTGGGAGGAGCAGGTGGAGAAGGCCTTGCTTCTGCCTGTGGTAGAGCTAATGCTCAGGATGGTGGCGATAATACGAGCATAGGATAAGAAGACCAAAAGGAAGGTTCCCAGTCCATGCAGAAGAGTGGAACAGAGCAAGGCACTGAGGTTTCTGGATATATCAGAACAAGACAGTGAGAGGAGAGAGGGCATTTCACAGCTGTAGTGGGGGATGATTTGGGCCTTGCAGAAGACCATCTTCATAGCTAGGAAGATGTTGATGAATGCATCCAGAAAGCCCAGTCCCCAAGAGCCCCACACAAGCTGCATATACAGTTGTTTACTCATGATCTGTCCATAGAGCAGAGGGTGGCAGATGGCAGCATAGCGGTCGTAGGCCATTACAGAAAGCAGACAGGCTTCAGTTCCTGCAGCAACAAACACAAAGAAGACTTGAATGAGGCAGTCCTTTACTGATATTGTTTTCTTTTGAGACAAAAGGTTTTCCAGCATCTTGGGCACAGTGACTGAAGAGAAGCAGATATCAACAAAAGAGAGGTGACTCAGGAAGAAGTACATGGGGGCGTGGAGGTGGGAATCAGCCCTTATCACCAGCAGCAGCATCAGGTTCGCCATGATAGTCAGCAGGTACATCCCCAGGAAGAGCACAAAGAGTGCAGCCTGGATGTAGGGGTTGGCAGAGAGCCCCAGGAGGATAAACTCTCTGATTGTGCTGTAGTTCCCCAAGTCCATTTACAAAGGTCTTTCCCTAGAAATAATACAAAAAAGCATAGGAGCCAAAGGTCTATTATTCCCCCAAGGGATTTCCTGGTTGCACTGGTTCTCTTTTCATATCAGTATTATCCAGCAAACAATTTTGCTTTCTATTATAACCTGGGTTTTGTGTCAACCACTTAAATAAAAAAATTATTAAAATATGTTTCTTAAGAAAAATAAATAAAAATAAAATATGGTCCCCGTTCTTAATATTGTCCGTTGAAGAACATGGATATGAAGAGAGACTACACACTGAATGTAATGCAATGGCAGCGTAAACTGTGATTTTTAATGAGGGTCAATAATGATGGTACACAGCAAATCTGACAAAACTTTTTGAGAAAGTGCATGATTGCTCTTGGAAATGTGTTTCTGACATATTTCGGTTGCATAAAAATGCACCCAAAGGCTCAGGACTGAGAAAAATGAGTGCAGCCCATGGGTAGTTAAAACACGGGTAGTCTCTGAAAAGCTGATGCCTAGGGAATAAGTGGGCATCAGAGAACAGCGGCTAAGCATGCAGGTTTCTATGCTACACTAAGTTCAAATCCTCAAATCCTCATTAGCTATGACTTCATACAAGATACCTAAAGCTCTTTCCCTCAATATCCTTGCATATTAAAGGAAGATAGTAACAGTACCACAGAAGGTTTTTAGGATTAAAGATGAAATTATGTAGAAAGCTCTTCAAAAGCACCTACTTCTAACTTAATACTACTTCCACCATCTCTCCTCCTCCTCCTTCTTCCTATTGGAGACTTTTAAGTCTAGGCAAGAGTCATATATTCTCGCGTCGGTGAGGCACCTCCAAAAACCAAAGCTGTTGCTGCTGATGTTGCTGTTATTGATATTATTTCACATGCCTTTATCAAAAGATGTGTAAGAAGTCACTTGGAAACCATTACCAGGAGCTTCCCTCCTCTGCTCATCACCTCTGCTGGAAGGCAAGTTAGAAGTTTAGAATTATTTTGGTGTTGAGTCTGTCTCCACTTTGCAAGTAGAGAGGCGGGTGTGTGATTGCTGCTAATAGGCATAGCTGCAGGACTGCAGAAATGATGGTAGGGGGGGAAGAAAGCGGCTGGGACTCAGTGTAGACCCTCAGGCTCACCTGAAGAGCACTGCCAGGATGGATGTGTATCCCAGAACACGCTGGAATCTCTAGAAAAGTAAGCAAGAGGGGGCACCTGCGTGGCTCAGTCGGTTAAGCGTCAGCCTTCAGCTCAGGTCACGATCCTGGAGTCCTGGGACCAAGCCCTACGTAGAGCTCCCCGCTCAGTGGGGAGTCTACTTCTCCCTCTGTCCCTCACCTTGCTCTCTCTTTCTCAAATAAATAAATAAAATCTTTAAAAAAGGGAAAAAGAAAAGTCAGCAAGAGGAAAGCTTGAAAGAGTTCCAGGCCAGGGAATACTTGAATGAGTATCCTAGCTAGAGCAGCAGCTAGGAGAGAGGACTCTATCCAGTACTAGGCATTCTGGATCTCTCTCCCAGGCAGTACAGGAAAAAAACCTGGGGAATTTATCCTGTCAGACTAGCTTCTGTTGGAAACACCCATTGCTGTTATTCCCTGCCCACAGGAGTAAGGCTCCTCCCACCGACTTTTCTCTGCTCATACTCAGGGGCCTGTTTAAAAGAGGAGTGGAATATCCAACCCTTTATATTCCTCGGTCATACAGATAGTTAGAGTAACTTTGTGACTTTCATCCTGAGACACTGTCCTAATCTTCATGCTCCAGATTTCTCCTTCATGGCCAGATGTGCTCATGTCCCTCTCTCTGTTTCTCAGAGTCTTTATGTCTAGATTGCAACAATGCTCTATTTGCTTGAACACTGAGTATTTACCAGTGACTTCCAGCTTTGGCATTATATCCTCTAGTCTGACCTTGGGTCATCCATAGGACTTAATAGGGTGGCCAGCCAGCTCCTTATTCTGACCATTCCCAGTAAGTCCTGAGCTCAGACAAAGGAAAGTTCTGATCCCTTACTTGTTAACTCCTTAGCCATAAATCCAGCCTCAAAATTCTTCCCACATCCCAAATACACATTACCTGTATATCCTGCTCAATAAGCCAGTCTGCTCTCCAATTTGGCTGCAGGACTTTTACTTAGACCCATTTAGTGAGAAGGAAGATGACCTGGAGAAAGTAGCTTCTACGTCTGGTGCCGTGATAAAATTTATAAAATCTTATTGATGATGAAACACTTTACTGAATTACACAGTAACAAATTGATATTGTGACAGGAAAGTTCTTTTTTCAGAGTCTCACATACTTTTAGTTTTTCTTTTTTCTAACATTACGTCTCACTTCCACAAAACATTATTCAGGTTTAAGGAGTTCACAGAACAACCATGTTTAGGCAGCTGGTTAGTTTGATTCCTTGTTCTTGGAAGGCCAGGGCGTGGTGAAGGCAACAGCTTTTATAGTCTATGATCTTAACCTGAAGTTACACTTAGTAGTAAAAAAGTTTTTTCAGCATTGATTTTTATAAGGATGAGTGGGGATCTCTTAGGTCTGGTCTTTGGAACATCTGAGTGATGCAATGACCCTTAATCATTAATTCTAAACTCTTCTGAGTCTAGTGGGAATTGAAAGTAGAGTGGCCAAAGGAGTATTTGCCTGGCTTCCCAAGCAGGAAAAGAGTAGTTTTCAAATGACACTCTAAGGGCTATGTCTTCCCTTTGGGACTTCTCAGGCAAAATCAAGTCTGGCCAAATTTGGTGTGTAAAAGTGATTTACTAATCAAAAAAGTAAAAAGGCTAAAAAGCTTACAAGCACAGTTCTCTGCCTAAACTGTCTATCCAAACCCATTTGCTTTATGTATGTATTTAGAGTCTGATACTGTACCCTGTTACAATTCGAATATGCTCATTTGGAAGTATTTGTGTAAAAGTTTATTATAGTCTTAAATACAAGTAGACTTATAGTCTTAAGTACAAATAGTCTTAAGCACAAATAGACTGTTACACAAATCAAAATTTCTATTTATTTATTTACAATGAACTATTAGGTTTTCATTCAAACTAGTCTGTTCTGGCATCATATTTTCCCCCACTGTTACTTATCAAATAAATAAGGAAAGGAAACACAATTCTAGGATGTTTGGAATAATCAAGAAGACTTTTTTTTTTTTAAAGAATGTTTGCTATCTTTGTTAATCTATAGGTATTTTAAAGTATTTTGTTTTTAGTTATTGTTATGATCGTAACATTTATTCACGCATATATGCAAGAAATTATACATATGTGAATGAGCATATTTAAGGGTTCCATAGAAAGATTATAGCAAGAAACAACAGGATTTGGGAAGGTTTATTTGAGTCTGTCCTCTCGCCCAATATATGAATTCATTTTCTTCAGCATCTTCAGTTCCTTTTGCTTATATTCAAGGACCACTCAGTTGAAGTTCGTTATTCTCCTTCCACTTAGCTGAAGTCTATTACTATCTTTACTCAACCACCCAGAATCTTCACTTAAGAGTAAAGCGTGGCTTTCATCGCCCTTTCCTAAACTCAATTACTAATAATAGTTGAAGACATACATATTTTACTGATAAGAGGATCAAAGTAAATATTTGGGGAGTACTGAGAATGATGGATCAACACTTTCATGACCACACTTTCTGAATTGAGATACTTATTTAACCCATGTTTTCCTCTATTTAGACTAAAGTAACAACTTTCTAATACCTCTGTGTTCATTTCTTATGTACGTCTTACTTATAATATCTGACATAATATAGACCTAGAAAGTTTTTATTCAAGTCAACTCACACAATGTGTGGCTAGTATATTATCCTGATTTCCTATTATCCTCTAGCTTCTGTTTTTTCACCTGGAACATGGCAAATAAGTTCCCAGTGTCCTCACAGCTGCCTTCACCTCCTTGTTCTTGAGGCTGTAGATGAGAGGATTCAGCATGGGGGTTATCACACTATATTGCACAGAGAAGATCAACTCTAGGGGGGATCCTGAGGTTGGCATGAGATAGCGGAGTAAGCCTGAGCAATAAAAGAAGATCACTGCCGTAAGGTGAGAGGAGCAGGTAGAGAAGGCCTTCCTCCTCCCTGAGGTGGAGCTGATGCTCAGGATGGTAGAGACAATGCAGGCATAGGATGAGATGATTGGGAAGAAGGTCCCAAACCCATGAAGCAGGGCGGAGCAGAACAGCACTATGAGGTTGGTGGAGATATCAGAGCAAGACAGAGGAAGGAGAGAGGGTACCTCACAGCTATAGTGGCTGATGATATGGCTTTCACAGAAGTCCAAGTTGGTAGCTAGGAGAATGTTGATAAGTGCATTAAAAAAACCCAAGCCCCATGAGCCCAACACAAGTTGCACACAAAGCTCTTTCCTCACCATCTGTCCATAGAGCAGAGGGTGGCAGATGGCGGCATAGCGGTCATAGGCCATCACTGAGAGCAGAAAGCCCTCAGTCCCTGCAGTGATAAACACAAAGAAACTTTGAGCCAGGCAACCCCTTACTGAGATGGTTTTTATCTCTGATAGAAGGTCTCTCAGCATCCTAGGCACAGTAACTGAAGATAAACAAAGATCCAGGAAAGAGAGGTGACTGAGAAAAAAGTACATGGGTGTGTGGAGGTGAGAGTCAGCCCTGATCACTAGCAGCATCATCAGGTTCCCCAAGATGGTCAGGAGGTAAATGTTCAGGAATAGCACAAAGAGCAGAGTCTGGACCTGGGGGTTGGTAGACAGCCCGAGGAGGAGGAATTCAGTGATGGTGCTGTGGTTCCCCAAGGCCATTTATGAAGGCTGTTTCCTAAAAATTACATGGAAAATCATGGCAGTGAAGTTTCTTCTATCCTCCAGTCAGATTTCACATGGCATCGATTCTCTCTTATTATCACTATTAATCAGCAAATAAATTTTTGACTTCTATACCAGGCCACTAGTTTTATGTCAGTCACTTTCAAGGTAATGGGGAAAAGGCATGGTCTCTTGTTAAAGCTCCCACTTCAGTGAGATATGTATGTAAAGACAGGCAATTAGAAACCATGGTGATGGTGCAATGGCAGTTCAAAAGATGAATTTTGGAAGAGTCGGTAATGAGTTAATATTGGGGTATCTGAACCAAGATTTTAAGAATGTAAGCCTCCTCTAAAGAGACATGTAAATTGAGAGAAAAGTGAGCTCAAAGGTCAACAATTAGGAAACTGAATAGTTCTTCATAGCTGTACCCTAGAGTATGAATGAGCAGAATAGGTAGTCACAGGTAAGCATCAGCCCAGTTCATTCCAGCTCCACTGCTAATTAACTGTGAAACCTTGTACATGTGACTTAACTGTTCTGGACCTCAGTTTTCCTATCTGTAAAGTGAGGTCATAACAGTACCAATCTTACGAAGTTTTTACAAGGATAAATACGATATATATAAAGTAGTTACAAAAATATCTACACAGAAAGCTCATGTATGATTTTTATCAGTATCATTACCAGTATCATTACAACTGTAGGCACAAGTCAGACAGTAAATCACTCTTTGAGGGTGTTGCACTATCAGGAATTAAGTTTTTGCTGCAATAATCATGGCACTTGTTGTTTCCTAAAGGCCTGAAGGAGGTGTAAGAAAATCATGTAGAGATCACTAAGGTGGCTTAACACTGACATTTTGAAATCATTTCGGTATGGTTCCCTTCCAAAGTTAAACTATTTTACAATCTCAAGGGCAATTTCACTCAGAAGGGGAGGGTATTGTGACTGTTTTCAAAAAGAAGAAGAAAAAAAAGAAGAGCAGCCGTAAAGGAGACAGGAAGTATTAGGGACTCTAGGTGTATGTTTCGTACTTGCACTTACATTATTATCTGGGATAGCTGCATATCTCAGTTGGGCAGAGAACTCTGGAAAAAGAAGGAAGCAAAGTATGTGAATGGAAATCATGCCATTGCCCAAAGGAACAGCTAGGAAAGGAGACCCTCTCCAGAACAACACACTGAACAATTCTCCTAGACAGGGTAGGACAGGGAGAATATAAGAGAAGAAGATCAGGAACTTATCCTTTCAGTTCTGTGACAGCTTGTGCTTGACAGGGCCCCTGTGTTCAGTTGAAATCAATTGCTGCTGACCCCTGCCTCAAAGGAAGTAGATCTCACCTTTCTTTGTTCAGTCTAGAGGGGCTGCTTATAAACATTCAGTCTGTATATACCACAATTGTGTACCTTTCTGATCTTGATGCTTAAATACTTTCTCAGCATCTAAGTTCCAAGTCCCATTCTCATGCCCAGATATTGTTCCACTTTTTTTCTAAGATTCTGTATCTAGTTCATAACATCAGTGAGTGTAGTTAAACAATGCTATCTATGGCGTAGAGCCTAGAGCCTGTCCTTTAAGCAAACTTCAGGATTCACCACGGTGCCCTAGTCTGATTCCTGGTTTTAGATAATTGTGGCTGATAATGCAAGGTCTAGCCCAGACTTATTTACCCATAAGGGTGACTCCTGAGCCCTTACTTATCAATTCTTCATCCATGATCCCAGTAGCAAAGCTCTTCCTAGAACCCAAATTCTGATTACCTATAAATTCTATCTAGTAAGACAATCTGATGCCCAAGAAGGCTACAGGAGTGTGATTTAAATCCAGTTTCTAAGAAGATGAATAAACCAGAAAATGTAGTTTCTACACCCCGAAACATGGTTAAGTTCGTGAAATCTTATTGATAACTAGATGTATTACTAGATCCTGAACTAAAAATAACAAATAGCCACAGGGTAACTGCTTCTTTCAAATGATCTCAAACGCCTTCATCCAGGTGCCTCTTCATCTGGATTTCCACATGTTCCTTTATAACATGTCTCTGCCACTCATTCAGTTATCCTGTCTAACTAATCCTCAGAATAACTATGTTTAGACACCCTGAGCATTAACTCCCTGGCTGAGAAGCTCAGGGGAATGACAACTCTGCTATTCCCAGTACTCACAATTTGAAGTCAACTTTGTAGTCAAGAACTTTAGCAACTGTACTCAAGAATATAAGCAATTTATTTGCAAATGACATATCTGATGAAGGTTTAGTATACAAAATCTATAAAGAACTTATCAAACTTGGGGTGCCTGGGTGGTTCAGTGGGTTAAAGCCTCTGCCTTTGACTCAGGTCATGATCTCAGGGTCCTGGGATCAAACCTCGAGTTTGGCTCTCTGCTCAGTAGGGACCCTGCTTCCCCCTCTCTCTCTGCCTGCCTCTCTGCCTACTTGTGATCTCTCTCTGTCAAATAAATAAATAAATAAAATCTGAAAAAAAAGAGAACTTATCAAACTCAACAGCCAAAAAACAAATAATCAAGAAATGGGCAGAATACATGAATAGTCATTTTTCCAAAGAAGACATACTGATGACTTACAGAAAAGATGCTCAACATTACTCATCATTAGGGAAATACAAATTCAAACCATGATGAGATATAACCCTGTCAGAATGGCTAAAATTAACAACACAAGAAACAACAGGTGTTGGCAAGGATTCAGAGAAAGGGGAACCCTCTTGCACTGCTGGTGGGAATGCAAACTGGTGTAGTCAGTCTGGCAAATAGTTTAGAGGTTCCTCAAAAAGCTAAAAATAGAACTACTCTATGATTCAGCAATTATACTACTAGATATTTACTCAAAGGATACAAAAATACAGATTCAAAGGGGTACATGAACCCTGATGTTTAGTAGAATTATCAATAGCCAACCTATGGAGAGAGCTCAAATGTCCATTGATGAATGAATGGATAAAGAAGATGTTGTAGCACCTGGGTGGCTCAGTTGGTTAAGCATCTGACTCTTGGTCTTGGCTCAGGTCTTGATCTCAGAGTCACAGGTTTGAGTCCTGCATTGAGCTGCATGCCCAGAGTGGAGCCTACCTAAAAAAAAAAAAAAAAAGGATGTGCTATATATATACATATACATATATATATGTATATATATATACACATACATACATACAATGGAATATTACTCAACCATCAAAAAAAGAAATCTTGCCATTTACAAAGATGTGGGTGGATGGACCTAGAGTGTATGATGCTAAGTGAAATAAGTCAGTGAGGGAAAGACAATATTATATGATTTCACTCATATGTGGAATTTAAGATGGAAAACAGATGAACATATGGGAAGGGGGAAAAGAAAAAAAGGAGAGAGGGATACAAACCATACGAAACTATTAAGGATAGAGAACAAAGTGAGGTTGACGGAGGGAGGTGAGTGGGGAGATGGAATGGATAGGGGATGGGTATTAAAGAGGGCACCTGTTGTGATGAGCGCTGGGTGTTGTATATAAGTGACGAATCACGGAATTCTACTCCAGGTGCCAATAATGCACTGTATGTTCACCAAGTAAAATTTAAATAAAAAAAGAAAAAATAACAATAAGAATAAAGAAAGAATGAGTAAGTTTAAATTCATGCAGCTTGCTTGGATGTGGAATTAAGGAACTACTGGTTTGGTGTATGTATTATGTGTGAACTTTTGTTAGTTTAGAGGGAACTGGTTGGAAACAGATTGGGCCAAGAGTATTTGGTCTCCATGAAGCAATGAGAACTTATTTGGAAGTAAGTATGTTGTATATGACTCACGTATATATATGCTTGTATATAAAGTTCATATTTTGTATTTTGCAAACATTTGATTGGTATGTCTGTGTTTCTGAATGGTGAAATTTTTGCCAAAGTTTTCAATCCGAATCCAAAAAGGGCCAAACACAAATGGGAACCTGAGCTGCAGAAGAGTTAAATATCAATTAAGTATGACAAAATAAATAGAAAGAGCCAAGATGCCCTTCAACAGATGAACGGATAAAGAAGATATGGTGCATATATACATTGGAATATTATGCCTCCATCAGAAAGGATGAATACCCAACTTTTGTATCAACCTGGACTGGAAGAGATTATGCTGAGTGAAATAAATCAAGTGGAGATAGTCAATCATCATATGGTCTCACTTATGTGTGAAGCATAAGGAAAAACATGGAGGACATTGTGAGAAGGAAAGGAAGGGTGAATTGGGGGAAATCATAGGGGGAGATGAACCATGAGAGACTGTGGACTCTGAGCAACAAACTGAAGGTTTTGGAGGGGAGGAGTTGGGGGGTTGGGCAAGCCTGGTGGTGGGTATTGAGGAGGGCATGTATTGCATGGAGCACTAGCTGTGGTACATGAACAATGAATCTTGTAACACTGAAAAAATAGAAGTATTTGGGGAAAAAAAGAGTATTATTGCTTTTTAAAAAAAGCTCATTCATTACATACCTAATGTCTAGTATTTCAATGGTATACCACTGTTCAAAAGGTCCTGGTCAAAAAAAGTCTTAAATAAAAAAGTCAATCCAATGTTTTAAGCCTCAAATTTTTAATTAAGCTTGTGTGAATTTGAGGTCTCTAAAAGAAAAGGGACATGGAATCAGGCAGGACTGGGGACACTAGCAATGCTTAAGCTGTCAGCCAGGCTCCAGACAGCAAGACAAAATAGTTTTTTTCTGGGATACTCTACTTGAATTATTATTCAATTACACAGCATAATACATTTTTTTTAGCATAATACATTTTTAAAGAAATAAAAAATTAACATCATAAGGAAGTTACTGCATTATTTGGACTACATGTCATAATTATATTTAGCAAATTCAGATGGCCACAATAAAAATAGCCTCCACCATCTGTAGTTATGAAGATAATGTTTATCCATCTGGCTTTTTATCTTTGCTGGACAATAATACAGAACTAAAGAGCTATAAATTATACTATTTATGTCATAAAATATGAGATTTTTTTCATTTATGTTTATAAGCACTTACTGCTTGAGTCAAGGTTAGGCTTGTTAAATGATTAAAGGCAATTTTATTACAGCAACATGTACTTTTATCATTAAAAAAAATAAAATGCATATAAGAAACAGCTTTTGTTTTTGTTTGCAACCTGTGAAATTGAGTTATTTTGCTGATGTGAAAAAAAATAACTAATTTTAGGACAACACTACCTTCTGAAAATGCCAGACACCCATTTCTTAAATGCATCAGATTTATAGCATGTACCATCTCAGATTTGGCCAGAGCAAAATTATGCAAATGACTGATTGCTTAGTGGGAAAAAAAAGGTAATTAACATGTTGGGAACAGGCTATAGAGTAAGGGAGCACATAGCTGGAAGAAAAGACTTTTTATTTAAAGGCAAAATATCCCAAGTGGCCCTCTGGCACAGGCAATTTCTACTTTCACACTCATCAATGTGAAAGTAGATCACAATGGGCATATGATCTCCCCCTTAATTTCTTTCTTTTTAAAGGCTGATTGGACGGACTTATTGAGTACGGAGTCCATTAGAGAAAAATCTTTCTGTGGTTAAATTTAACTTGTGATAAGCTTGTGGAAGTCACAGGATAAAAAGGATAGTGAAAAAGTCAGCTATGATCCATTTATTTGAAGGTCAAACCAGATTCATTGTACACTTCAAAGACTTTCTCAGTGGTGCTTACATAGGCAGCAGTCTCAGGTCAAATTCTAGGTTATAGTTTGTGGCTGTGATGTGATTTGCCTGGCAGAAAATTCCAAATGTAAGCTAAGCCAGAAAGCACAATGTTTTTCTTGGATATTCTGTCTTGGAACCCTGCTGTGGGCACAATGGGAAAAGTTAAATGGTATTTTCTAAATTTTCTTTCTAAACTATCTTTAACAGACATGAGAAAGTGGTAGTTAGAATCACTTTCATACTTGAAGGTCAAACAGCTATAGCTGACATGATTTATACTCTTCAGCCACTCAAAGTAAGATATTGTCACTCCTTCAGCATTCAACTATAGATCAGGAATAACCATAATGTTCCTCTCCAGAAAAATCTTATAAGCTTCTGGCATTGTCGGTTCATTGGCAGTTTCAGTAATGATCTTGGCTTTGACTCTGAGTGCACAGGATTTGGTCACTTGCATCTCATTAGCAATAGGGATGAGTATGTCAGTTTGCTTGCAGGATGCTTCTTTCCTAGGGCTTTGCCCTGGAGAAATTCAGGATTGATCCATGTTGCAATCTGAGTTCCATACGCTCCCAATGGATTCAGCAATACCAACACATTTAGCAAAATTACAATGTAAATATAGACTGCAAAATTGCCAAATTCCTAAAAACCAAATATTTTCCCCCCAATACTTTTATTTTTTCAGTGTTACAAGATTAATTGTTCATGCACCACGCCCAGTGCTCCATGCAACACGTGTCCTCCTCAATACCCATCACCAGGCTCGCAACTTTATGGTCAAATAATCTTTGACAAAACAGGAAAAAATATCCAGTGGAAAAAAGACAGTCTCTTCAATAAAAGGAGCTGGGAAAATTGGACAGCTATATGTAGAAGAATGAAACTTGACCATTCTCTTACACCATACACGAAGATTAACTTGAAATGGATAAAAGACATTAACGGTGAGGCAGGAATCTATCAAAACCCTAGAGAAGAACATAGGCAGTAACCTCTTTGACATCAGCCACAGCAACTTCTTTCAGGACATGTCTCCAAAGGCAAAGGAAACAAAAGCGAAAATGAACTTTTGGGACTTCATCAAGATAAAACCCAAATACTTTATCTCCAAACCCTGGTGTCATTCCTAAAATGCTCATGAAAGAGACTTCATTAAGGAAGTTTTCAATCTCGTGCAAAACACTAAAGCCAGCAGCAGAGAGATGTGGGTAGATGCAACCTAGACTGATGGATTTACCAGGATGGCAGGAATGTGCATTATTTTACATGCCCTATGGTGCTGGCATAGGTGTCAGCAATCTAGGACATCTCTTGCTCGCAGGTGCCTGTGTCTGGGAAAGGCACATCAACGCCAGGACCAATAAAACCCTTTTTTTGTGAGTTCCATAGTGAACTCCCTTGTAATCTTTTCCAATTCATTACTGTTGTAGTTCTTGGTATTAACATCAGCAGTAGCTCCCCTACCCGCAACCCGCCCCGACCCAAATGGCACTTCAACCACAGCACATTTAGCCCTCACAAGGGACGCCAAAACTTTTACTTACTTTACATTCACATCTTTGCTGTAACAGGAGCGTGCAGTGCTGGCTGGCTGAGCCCCATAACTCTGGATGATCTGTTGTCCTGCAGGATGGGGAAGCTCAGGCTCAGCAAGTGGTTGTAGGGCTTGAGGATACGCAGGATGCCACGCCCCCCATCCCGCTTCTGCTCCTCGCTCTTGCGTTCTGGACGTGTGCCACCAGCTTGCCCTCCAGGATGCTGGCTTCGTGGTTGAAGAAACTTTCCACTACCTTGAAGAAGTAGTAGGGGCTGTCCTCCCAACCTGCCGCCGCCATTCCAGTGGCAGTGGCACTTCGTCCAGGCAATGCCTGCTCTCAGAGGATCTGAGGAGGGCTGCCTTTTAAACTTCGCGCCTTCCCCACAGTCTTCGATCCTCGTGCCACCTGCCACCCGGCTGGGAACAGTGGGCTGCGCGGCGCAATGCAGCCTGGGACCGCCTGAGACCGCTGGGCATGACCAGCATCCCCTGCGCGCGCCTGCGCACGGATCTCCTCTCGGCCCATCCCCCATCCCCCATGCGGCGGGGCGCCAGTTTCCGGGCGGGGTTGGAGCGCTCTCTCGGTTTTTGAGGTACGTCCGCTTTCATTCTGCGGTACATTTTGAAGTATAGAACTCTCGTCTGCATTTATTTTCTTTTATCGTTTCCAGAATATCCTCCCATTGCCTTAAGGCTGCCCTCACGTCTGTTGGGAAGTTTTCAGTCTACTGGTTGGTTGTTCTTTCGAAGGGGGTCTTGCCACTGCTTTCTTTCCCAGGTCAAAAAATGGAGGCATTGGACCCAAGGCCCTTTCCTGGCCCACCCTTGGGTCGTTCCTGAATGATGAGGGTGTCTGCATGCTTAAGGAATTCAGCCGGCACCAGCACGCACCCGGCACTCCAGCCGAAAGAGGGCTGTGCGGTTGGATGTGAACCCGAGACTCTGGGGGCAGGGAATTTGAGGCCCCAGATGTTTGGAACCCAAGTTACAGAGTGTGCTGGCTGCCCTGGACGGATCAGCCAGACGGCAGGGCCCTTACCCTGTGGAGAGTGACAGGTGGGAAGGAAGCCGAACACGAACCCCCAAAGCCCAAGTCCAGGCCAGGACCACAGTTGCCTGTGCTTAAAGGTGGTGCTGTTTAAAGGTGTTTGTCTTTTGTCTCTGTTTTTAAATTTTTCTCTTTGTCTTTGGTGTTCAGTAGTTTATTATTGAAGTGGTGAGCTGTGGTTTCTTTTGGATTTATCCTGTTGGAGGTTCATAGTTATTAAGCAACTTTTCATCTTGGAACCCACCATTCTGCTTTGTGATAGTGCGGGTTCTGCAAAGTATATTTGGCAATCGACTTCTCTTAGGTTCTGGCACTGAAAGAGACACTACTTGGTGTTTCTGTTAGCATCCCGGGAATAGCTGGGGTTCCACTTTCCAGCTTTCTCTCAGCACTCCCAGAACTCGTCCCCTTATGCCTCTTAGACATGGCAACAGCAAGAAAGTTCCCCTTCTCAGCTCCACAAGGTTCCTCCTCTGAACTCCTGAGATAGCAACACAGATGGGCACTCAGGGATCTGAGTCCCAGCTCTCAGAGAATCTCCTGAAGGCTTCTAGTGGCTGGCCATCCAAATTCATCTCCTTGTACCACTAGCCCTAAGGATGGTAGCTACTTCCTAATTACTACCTCTGCATCACCATAATGTCCCCTTTCTGCTTTTAGAATTTTTCTTTTTTAAAAAAACTTTGAATTCAATTTAGTTAACATAGTGTATTATTAGTTTCAGAAGTAGAATGTAGTGATTCATCAGTCGCATTCAACACCCAGTGCTCATTATATCAAGTGCCCTCTTTAATGCCCTTCACCCAGTTACCTAATCCCCCACCCACCTCCCTTCCAGAAACCCTGTTTGTTCTTTATAGTTATGAGTTTCTTATGGTTTGCTTCCTTCTCTCCTTTCATCTTATTTTATTTTTCCTTCCCTTCCCCTATGTTCATCTGTTTTGTTTCTTAAATTCTACATGAGTGAAATCTTATGGTATTTGTTTTTGGCTGACTTATTTCTTTTGGCATAATACCCTCTAGTTCCATCCACGTGGTTGCAAATGCAAGATTTCATTGTTTTTGGTGCTGAGTAATATTCTATTGTATATATGTATACCACATCTTCTTTATCCATTCATCTATTGATGGACGACACCTGGGCTCTTTCCATATTGGCTATTGTGGACATTGGGATGAATGTGCCCCTTTGAATCACTATGTTTGTATCCTTTGGATAAATACCTAGTACTGTAATTACTGGCTCTTAGGGTAGCTCTATTTTTAACTTCTTGAGAAGCCTCCATACTGTTTTCCAGAGTAGCTGTACCACTTTGCATTCCCATCAACAGTGTAAGAGGGCCCCCCCCTTTCTTCACATCCTCACCAACATCTGTTGTTTCCTGAGTTGTTAATTTTAGCCATTCTGGTGTGAGGTGGTATCTCATTGTGGTTTTGATTTGTATTTCCCTGATGCCAAGTGATGTGGAGCATTTTTTAATATATGTCTTTATTGGAGAGATGTCTGCTCATGTCTTCTCCCTCTTTCTTTCTTTCTTTCTTTCTTTCTTTCTTTCTTTCTTTCTCTCTTTCTTTCTTTCTTTGATGTAGGCCATTTTATTTTTTATTTTTTTCAATTAATTTTATTTTATTTTTTCAGTGTTCCAAGATTCATTGTTCATGTACCACACCAAGTGCTCCATGCAATATGTGCCTGCCACCATACCCACCATCATTTCTCAACTAGATTTTTTATTTTTGGGGTGTTGAGTTTGATAAGTTCTTTATAGATCTTGGTTACTAGCCTTCTATCTGATAAACATTTGCAAATATCTTCTCCCATTCTTTCAGTTGTCTTATGGTTTTGTTGACTGTTTCCTGTGCTATGCAAAAGCTTTTTATTTTGATGAAGTCCCAATAGTTCATTTTTGCTTTTGTTTCCCTTGCCTTTGGAAACATGTCTTGCAAGAAGTTGTTGTGGCCGAGGTCAAAGAAATTGCTGCCTATGTTCTCCTCTAGGATTCTGATGGATTCCTATCTCACATTTAGGTCTTTCATCCATTTTGAGTTTATTTTTGTGTTTGATATAAGAAAGTGGTCCAGTTTCGTTGTTTTGCATAGGGCTGTCCAATTTTCCCAACACCATTTGTTGAAGAGACTGTCTTTTTTCCATTAGATATTCTTTCCTGCTTTGTTGATGATTAATTGACCATTCAGTTGTGGGTTCATTTCTGGGTTTTCTGTTCTGTTCCATTGAACTATATATCTATTTTTGTGCCAGTACCATGCTGTCTTGATGATTACAGTTTTGTAATACAGCTTGATGTCTGGAAATATGATGCCTCCAGCTTTGGTTTTCTTTTTCAACATTACATTGGCTATTCAGGGTCTTTTCTGACCTGAATACAAATTTTAGGATTGCTTTTTGAATTTTTCAACTTCTATTTAACTATGTTTTCATATTAAATTATACTGCTCTGTCCCATTCTGTCCTTTCTTTCTGTGACTCTAAACATATGTTAGATCTTACCATTTCCCAGAAGGTTTTAATGATTTTATGCTGTATTTCCCATTTTTTTGTCCTTGTATTTCAGTGAGAATATTTTCTGTTGACCCCATTCTAGTTTATTATTTTTTCTGTACCTAATGTATTTAATTTTGGTTATTTTATTTTTCAATTTTAGCATTTATGTTTGATTCTAGTTTATAGACTCCAGTTCTCTAGAGAAATTCTCCATTTTGCCATCTATTTACTTGAACACATTAATCAAAGTCATTTAAAAATATATGTCTAAAGAGCTCACAAGTGTTGCCAAGGATGTAGGGAAACGGAAATCCTTGTGCACTTTTGGTTGGAATGTAAATAAGTATAGCCATTATAGAAAACAGTATGGGGAGTCATTAAAAAATTAAAAATAGACCTGATATATCCAGCAGTCCCACTTCTGAGTGTGTATTCAAAGGAATGAAGTCATTACCTTGAAGAGATATGCGTACCCCCATGTTTGTTGCAGCATTATTCACATAGCTAAGACATGGAAACAACCTAAGTGTCTATCAACAGATGAATGGATACACACACACACACACACACAAAATGGGATAGTATTTAGCCATAAAAAAGAAGGAAATCCTGCCATTTGTGACAACATGAATGACCCCTGATGGTATTATGCTAAGTGGAACCAGAGAGAAAAAGACAAATACTCTATGATCTCACTTATGAGTAGAATCTAGAAAAGTCAAACTTATAGAAACAGAGACTAGATTGGTGGTTGCCAGAGACTAGGGGTTGGGGAAAATGAAGAGATCTTGGTCAAAGGGTACAACTTTCCAATTATAAATGAATAGTTCTGGGGATCTCATGTATAGCATGCTAACTATATTTAGCAACACTGTATTATATATGTTAAATTTGCTAAGACGATAGACCATTAATGTTCTTACCACACACACAAAATGGTAACTATGTGAGGTGATAGATATGTTAACTAGCCTTCTTGTGATAATTATTTCACAAGATATACATATATCAAATCATCTTGTATGCATAAACTCACGATTATCATGGTTATCACACAGTTCAATTATATCTTAAAGCTAGAGAAAGGCAAATGTTTGTTGAATAAATGCATGAATGAATGTATATGAGAAAAAGTTAAAATGCATATTTAATAACTTCAATATGTAGATAACCCATGAATATGTTTCTGTGGTCTTTTTTTTTTTGGTCAGTTGACAATTTTAATTTTATTTATTTATTTATTTATGTATGTATTTATTTATTTATTTTTATTGTGTTATGTTAGTCACCATAAAATACATCATTAGTTTCTAATGCAGTGTTCCAAGATTCATTATTTATGTACAACACCCAGTGCTTCATGCAATACATGCCCTCCTGAATACCCACCACCAGCCTCACCCATTCCCCATTCCCCTCCCCTCTGCAACCCTCAGTTTGTTTCTCAGAGTCCACAGTCTCTCTTGGTTCATCTCTCCCTCCGGTTTCCCCCAATTTGACATTTTTAGAAATAAAATTGGCATTCTGGCTGGTGTTAGCTTACTCTAGAAAGAATGACTTTTGCTTTGTGTAGGCAGAGGCAAATCATCTTAATCCAATCTAGGACTGAGCTGTTTCATAATTGTGTTTCTATTGTGATGGTCTATTTCTTATTCAATATTACTTCTAGAGTGGGGGCTTCTGTGACCTTCCATAGCTCTAACTAGAGAAGTCATTACCAGTCACCTTTTCTTGACAGACCATAAGTTCCAATTTTGAACTACAAATCTGCTTGGCTTCTCAGACTCATAGGCACCACTTTTTGCGCATCTGATATTCTTGTCATGTGCTACTTAGGAAATGGCAAATATCTCATGGGAAGAATTGATGCAGAATGTTAGTCTCACCTTAAAAACATTTTTCTTCTTCTGGGGATCTTGGCCCAACATGTTTTGGCTGCCGTGGTAGCCCTGAATTTCAAGTTTTGTGTCTGTATACCTATGAACTGTCAAATATTCAGTTAAGGTTCTCAGCCTCTTAGCTATCAGTTTCTGCTAGGCTTCTCAGTCTCTTGGCCATGTACCACTTAAGATAGACAAAGGCCTTGAGGATAACACAGACTAATGCAGAATATCAAGCTCATTTCAGTATACTTCTCTTTCCTCTGAGGTCTTGACACCCTTGGTAGACATTCCAGTACTTTGAAACAGATGCTTTTTGCATTTATCTTCTTCTGGTTCTCAAAAGAAATGTTGATCAGATACAAGCCAATCCTACATGATCAGAAGTGAGATGTCTATATTCTTTATGACTAAGAAAAAGTGATATTTCTAGATTGATGGCCTAACTTGGAGGGTAAAGCTTGTACTTTCCAAAATGTCTTAGTGTGGGCTGTCTCAAATATTTCTCTATCATTTGGCTCTTTTTTTTTTTTTAAAGATTTTATCTATTTGACAGAGGGAGAGAGAGAGAGAGAGACAGTAGAGAGGGAACACAAGCGGGGGAGAGAGAGAGGGAAAAGCAGGCTTCCTGCTGAGCAGGGACCATGGGATCATGACCCAAGCCAAAGGCAGACTTAATGACTGAGCCACCCAGGTGCCCCTCATTTGGCTCTTGATAATCTTTCTCTGGATGCTTTACTTTCATCTCAATGATATTTAGGCATTGTTATTTTATTTTTTAAAGATTTATTTATTTGGGAGAGACAAAGAGTGTGTGTGTGTGTGTGTGTGAGAGAGAGAGAGAGAGAGAGCAGGGGGAAGGGCAGAGGGAAAGAGGAGAGAGAATCTTCAAGCGGACTCCCTGCTGAGCATGGAATCCAATGTGGGGTTCCGTCCCAGGACTCTAAGATCATGACATGAACCAAAATCAAGAGTCAGACACTTAATCAAATGAGCCACCCAGGTGCCTCTAGGCCTCTAGGCATTATTTTAATTTGCAGTTCCCAAATGGCACTGATGTTGAGCATCTCTTCATATGCTTATTTGCTATCTGTGTATCATCTAGAATCTGTTATTTTGCCCATTTTTTACTTTGGTGGTTCATTTTCTTGTTGATTTTTAAAGAGTTCTTATACATTTTGGTTTATCTGATGAATCTTTTTTTTTTTAAAGATTTTATTTATTTATTTGATAGAGAGATCACAAGTAGGCAGAGAGAGAGAGGGGGAAGCAGGCTCCCTGCTGAGCAGAGAGCCCAATGCAGGGCTCGATCCCAGGACCCTGAGATCATGACCTGAGCCAAAGGCAGAGGCTTTAACCCACTGAGTCACCCAGGCGCCCCTATCTGATGAATCTTTGTAAATATTTTCTTCCAATCCATGACTTGTCTTATTTTCTTGACTTCGAGAAGTAAAACTTTGAAGGTAACTCAATCAATACCTTTTTTATTTTTTTGGAACTCTTGCCAATTCTAGATGTATTTTGCTATCTGTCAACCTCTATACATTTCTTACTGAAATTTTATTTTTAACTATTTTTGGAACTGGCAAAACCACCGAAGTTGTTTTGTTTTTTTTTTTTTAAAGATTTTTTTATTTATTTGAAAGAGAGTGACAGTGGGGGAGGGGTGTGGAGGGAGAAGGAGAGAAATCCTAAAGCAGACTTCCCACTGAGCACAGAGCCTAACATGGGCCTCAGTCCCAGGACCCTGAGGTCATAACTTCAGCTGAAATCAAGAGTCGACCTTTAACCAACTGAGTCACCCAGGTGCCCCCACTGAAAGTGTTTTTAATACTGTTGGATTAACATGAAAATAGAAAGCATCCTTGTGTAGTTTTGTTTTCAGTACAATCCAAAAATATGTGGTCTCTTTATCAAGTGAAAAAAACTCCATTACTTTTATAAAGTCTTAATTAAAAAATTAAAATCTGTGGGGCACCTGTCTGGCTTAGTTGGTGGAGCACAAACTTGTGATCTTGGGGTTCTTAGTTCAAGCCCCATGTTGGGTGTAGAGCTTACTTAAAAAAAATCAAAATTTGTATTTTAACAAATACCAAAGTCAACATCTATAAGGTAATGGGTTTTTAAAAAATGTATTTTGTTGCTATAATGCATTCTTATTATTTTATTGGTATTATGATTAATTTTCATTCCTGGGGTTAAATTCTGTGTTGTATAGTTTTTAATATGTTATGTTCAGTTGTTTATATTTTGTCTAGAAAGAATTAAAAGCTCTACTCTCCTTATCATGTAATATATATGTTTTTATGGTTTTTTTAAATTTTTTGTTAACATATAATTATTATTTGCCCCAGGGTACATGTCTATGAATCATCAGGCTTACATATTTCCCAGCATTTGCCATAGTATATGTTTTTATGTTTAAAGGTCACCATCTTTGATAAAATCCTAAATATTCCTTCCATGTAGGAAATATTTTTGGATGAGATGGCTTTTTCCCAGTCTGGAGAATAGCTATATGTTGGACTTGTAGACTGTGAGAACATTTAGATCACAGGATAATAAAAATGAAACAAGGCTTCAGTATTTTCCAGTTATGCCCATTATTTACAGGGGACAAAACTGAGGCCCACAAAGCAGAGTAACTTAGACAAAGTCAGAATGGGTTTGTGACTTTATAATCAATCACTATATTCCACTACCCAGTAAGAATCAATCAAGCTAATGTCTTTTATATCACATTTATTTTTATCAGTTTGTTTGCTGGTTTCTTTGCTTGGCAGTTGTGATGTGCTTGGGTCTCATTCGATTTCCAGGTTCCCAGGTGCAGCCATATTTCCTGGCATCTCTGCCCATGAATATCACTTTCTCTTCTGGGCAGTGGTGATGTCTGCCTTCTCTTTTTCAGGCAACCAAAGCTGTGTCCTAGATGTCATCGTCACTTGAATGGAAATGAAAGAAATTTGGTTCACTAGGCAGGTGGCACTGCCTTCATGACCCTATCCCCAGATATCCAACATCAGGTAAAGGAGGAGATATGCTGGTTGTATAGTATCTTTCTATGTAGTGTTCACTCTTTGCTATACTACATTGCTGCCTATGTTGTACTGAGAGAAAGGAAGGTCCCTGCCTTAAATTATGAACCAGTCTGAATTTTGAATGATGACAGATGTTTTGTTAAGTATATCTGTTCTTTCAGAAGGCTGTAATTTTTTTGCTAAAATATTGGACCATTTTGTGAATTTTGCTAATATATGGGGAATAAATACGGGATAAAGTATTTGAAAGGGGACTGTTCAAGAAAATACACAATTAACACTGAAAAATTAAAATAAAAGTATTTGGGGAAAAAAAGAAAATACACAGTTATTGTACTTAGACACATGCAGATGAGCCTGCTTTTCTTCATCACTCATCCCTCAGACTCTGTCTTGAAAGGAATTCCCAGTAAGTCCTAGGTTAGACCACATAGAGAGTGTGGCTAGCTTGGTATATGCCACAGGTGAGCATCTGAGACAGTCTTCTTTATATGATATTAGGTGTCAGATGAAACTAGAGAGTAGGGAACTTTATCATATTCAGATGTCACCCAAGCAGTGCCTTTGAGCCCTCAAAGGCAGCACACTCAAGTACTTTATTAATGAAATCTTGACAATGGAGTCTATTGTGAACCTACTGTGTTTAACTCTTGAGTCTGAATTAAGCCCCAAAGGTAATTCAAGTGTCCAGAGCACTTTCTAGAAGGGAATAATGGGCCTGACATTTCTTAGTGTGTTTTTAAAATTTCTTACTTTTCCATCTCTTTATCCCATACTTGTCTCTTCATGATTTTCCCTATATGGAACCATCCACACCTGACAAACTCTCTTTATATTGATCAAAGAGAACAAGAAATCATGGCTTAGCCCTGCCCTCAGGCTTCCACTCTCTTACTCCTTGCTCCCTGGATTGGAGCACACCTGCTTGGTTTAGTGGTGCTCTGCCATGTTAATGAGGACTCATGAGGCCTGGTTTCCTGACTGTAGAAGAATGGGCAGGATGGAGCACATTGGAAGGGCCCTGTGGGTAAACACCTGGCAGAAGCAGAAGAGGCCTTCCTGTCTTGATTGTAGGGTTAGGGTGCAGGGTAGCAAGCTGATCGATCAGAGAACTATCTTCTTAGGTTGTGGGGGTGGACCCTTGATGGCTGGTCTCCAGTGTTTCTCAAATTTAGGGCTATCCCAGAATCTGGAGGCCCGACACTTCTGTACCAAATAAGAGAAGATTGTGAATATACGACGAAGAGAGATCCTATCCTCCCCCACCCTCTCTGCATTGGCCTCCACTGTCCTTAAGGATTTTATTATCACATTACACCAGGAATGGGCATCACTGGCTTTGGAAGTTGCAAATCTCTGATGATCATACGGCCCACAGGAAATAGCCCTTGCTAGGTCTTAGGGAATATAGTGTCATAACTTATCAGAGCTTGTGTTTTCCACAGGAAAGTCAGGACTATTCCTCATGCTCGCCTCAGAGGAATATTAAAATTAAGTAAGATTTTAGGTTGAATATTTTTTTTAAGATTTACTTGAGAGGGAGCGAGAGAGCGAGAGAGAGACCGTGTATGGGGAGGGGCAGGGGAAGAGGGAGAGAAGCAGACTCCATTAAGAACAGAGCTGGGCAGAGGGCTTAATCTCATGACCCTGAGATCATGACCTGAGCTGAAATCAAAAGTTGGATACCCAACCAACTGAGTCACACTGAATATAGTTTTGACAAAACTGAAGTGCTCTTCATATGTAAAGGTTTACAATAATTACATTTAAAATATATGGAAGAGATTACCTGTCAGTTACTGCATTCATAGTGTTAGCACTGATCAGTTTAAAGTATAATGATCTATCTTTTTAAGAGGAATTGTTTTTATTTCACTACAGTCGACTCTTTAAAAAAGGACCAAATGGTTCAAACAGGAACCAGGGAGGGAGTTCATCTTCATTTCCTTTCACAAAGGGCCATATCCGAAACATATCAAACTGATTTTTAAAAAAAGATCTGTACTCGAGGAACTATAGAACACTCATGAAAGAAATTGAAGAAGACACAAAAAGGTGGAAAAGCATTCCATGCTCATGGATCGGAAGAATAAACATTGTTAAAATGTCTATACTGCCCAGAGCAATCTATACTTTCG
>CM052807.1:62196943-62216734 GCA_028533885.1 Nasua narica | reverse complement strand
TGTCCAATTTTTCCAGCACCATTTATTGAGGAGACCGTCTTTTTTCCACTGGATATTTTTGCCTGTTTTGTCAAAGATGATTTGACCATAGAGTTGCGGGTCCATCTCTGGGCTCTCTATTCTGTTCTACTGGTCTATGTGTCTGTTTTTGTGCCAGTACCATGCTGTCTTGGTGATCACAGCTTTGTAGGAAAGTTTGAAATCAGGCAATGTGATGCCCCCAGCTTTGTTTTTCTTTTTCCACATTTCCTTAGCAATTCGGGGTCTTTTCTGGTTCCATACAAATCTTAGGATTGTTTGCTCCAGCTCTTTGAAAAAAAAAACTGGTGCAATTTTGATTGGGATGGCATTGAAAATATAGATTGCTCTGGGCAGTATAGACATTTTAACAGTATTTATTCTTCCGATCCATGACCATGGAATGCTTTTCCACCTTTTTGTGTCTTCTTCAATTTCTTTCATGAGCGTTCTGTAGGTCCTCAAGTTCAGCTTTGTAATTTAACTTGAAGTCTGGAATTGTGATGCTCCCAGCATTGCTTTTCTTTTTCAAAATTGTTTTGGCTATTTGGGGTCTTGTGTGGTTCCATACAAATTTTAGGATCGTTTGTTCTAATTCTGTGAAAAATACTGTTGGCATTTTGATAGGCATTGATTTAAATGTGTAGAATTTTAACAATATTCTTTCTTCTAACCTGTGAGCATGGAATGTCTTTCCATTTCTTTGTGCCATCTTGAATTTCTTTCATCAGTGTTTTATAGTTCTCAGAGTGCAGGTTTTTCACCTCTTTGGTTAAGTTTATTTCATAGATATTTTATTGTTTTTGGTGCAATTGTAAAGGGGATTGTTTTCTTAATTTCTCTTTCTGTTGCTTCATTTTTAGTTTATAGGAATGCAACAGATTTTTTATACATTGATTTTATATCCTGAGACTTTACTGGATTCATGTATCAGTTCTACTATTTTTTGATAGAGTCTTTAAGTTTTTTATTTTTTCTTTTTTTAAGATTTTATTTATTTTTTTTGACAGAGAGAAAGAGATCACAAGTAGGCAGAGAGGCAGGCAGAGGGAGAGGGGGAAGCAGGCTCCCTGCTGAGCAGAGAGCCCAATGTGGGGCTCAATCCCAGGACCCTGAGATCATGACCTGAGCCAAAGGCAGAGGCTTAACCCCCTGAGCCACCCAGGTGCCCCCAAGTTTCTTTCTATATAGTGTCATGTCATCTACAGATAGTGAAAATTTTAATTCTTCCTTAGTAATCTGGATCTCTTTTATTTCTTTATGTTTAATTGCTGTGGCTAGGACATCCAGTACTATGTTGAATAGAAGAGGTAAGAATGGATATTTTTGTGTTGTTCTTGATCTTAGGGGAAAAGCTCTCAGTTTTATCACCATTGAGTATGACATTGCTGTGAGTTTTTCATTTAAAGATTTTATGTTGAGACCTGCTTTGCTGGTCTTTTGTCATGAGTGGATGTTATCCTTCATCAGATGCTTTTTGTGCATCTGTTGAAATGATAATATGGTTTTTATCCTTTTTTACTGATGTGACATATCATGTTGATTATTTTGTGCAGGGACCAACATTGCACCCTGGGAATAAATCCCACTGGATCATGGTGTATGATTTTTTTTAGTGTATTGTTGGATCAGTTTGCTAATATTTTATTGAGAATTTTTGCATCCATGTTCATGAGGGATATTTGCCTATATTTGTCTTTTTTGTGGTGTTTTCATCTGGTTTTGATATCAGGGTGATACTGGTGTCTTGGAATGAATTTGAAGTTTTTCTTACTCTTCTATTTTTTGCAATAGTTGAAGAATAGTTATCAACTCTTCTCTGAGTATTTGGTAGAATTTGACTCCGAAGCCGTATGTCCCTAGAATTTTGTTTTAGGGGAGTTTTTTGATTACTGATTCAGTTTCATTGCTGGTAATTGGTCTGTTCAAGTTTTCTATTTCATTCTGCTTTAGTTTTGGCAGGTTATGTGTTTTTAGGAATTTATCCATTTCTTCTAAGTTGTCCATTTTGTTGGTGTATAGGTTTCCATAATAATCTGTTACAATTGTTTGTGTTTCTGTGGTGTTCATTGTTATTTCTCCTCTTTCATTAGTGATTTTGTTTATTTGGGTCCTCTTTTTTTAGTATATGTGCTGCCGAAGCGAGCACAGGGTCCTCTTTTTTTGAGGAGCCTGGCTAGAGAGCTCTCAATTTTGTTGATCTTTTCAAAGAATCAGCTCCTGGTTTCATTGTTCTGTTCTATTCTATCTGTTTTTTAGTTTCTGTATCATTTATTTCTCCTCTAATCTTTATTATTTCTTTTTATATGCTGGTTTTAGGTTTTCTTTGTTGTTCTTGTTCTAACTTCTTTAGGTGTAAGTTTAGATTGTTTGAGATTTTTCTTGCTTCTTGATGTAGGCCTGTATTGCGATAAGCTTCCCTTCTAGAACTGCTTTTGCTGCATCCCAGAGGTTTTGGACTGTTGTGTTTTCATTTCATTTGTTTCCATGTATTTTTGGATTTCTTCTTTGATTTTTTGGTTAACCCATTTATTGTTTGGTAGTATGTTGTTTAATGTCTATGTTTTTGGGGTTTTTCAAATTTTTTCTTGTGGTTGATTTTAGTTTTATAGCGTTGTGGTCAGAAAAGATGCATTGGGGCACCTGGGTGGCTCAGTTGGTTGGGCAACTGCCTTCGGCTCAGGTCACGGTCCCGGAGTTCCGGGATCGAGTCCCGCATCGGGCTCCCGGCTCCATGGGGAGTCCGCTTCTCACTCTGACCTTCTCCCTTCTCATGCTCTCTCTCACTCTCTCTTTCCTAATAAATAAATAAAATCTTTATTAAAAAAAAAAAAAAAAAAGAAAAGATGCATTGTATGACTTTAATCTTTTTGAAATTGCTGAGACTTGTTTTGTGGCCTAATGTGTAATGTATGTTCTGGAGAATGTTCCATGTGCACTTGAAAAGAATTCAAATCCTGCTGTTTTCAAATGGAATGTTCTGAATATGTTGGTTAAATACATCTGGTCCAGTGTGTCATTCAAAACCACTGTCTTCTTGCTGATGTTCTGTCCGGATGATCTGTCCATCAATGTAAGTGGGGAGTTAAGAGTCCCCTGCTATCATTGTATTGCTTTTATTTCCTTTATCTTTGTTATTAACTATTTTATGTATTTGGGTGCACTCATGTTGGGTCCCTAAATATTTATAAATGTTGTGTCTTCTTGGATTATCTTCTTTATTATTATATAGTGTTCTTCTTTGTCTCTTGTTATAGTCTTTGTTTTAATTATTTTTTATATTTTCTTATTTTTTTCATTAAGTTGTCCCATTTTATTTTATTTTTTTCCCTGGTGTAGGACTGACTGACTGACTGACTGACTTACTTAATTAATTTATTTAGTTAGTTCAGTTAGCCAGCATATAGTACATCATTAGTTTTATTGTAGTGTTCAGTGATTCATTAGTTGCATATAACACCCAGTGCTCATCACAACACGTGCCCTCCTTAATACCCATCTCCCTCCTCCCTTCTGTAACCCTCTGTTTGTTTTCCAGAGTCCAGAGTCTCTCATGGTTTGTCTCTCTCTCTGATTTTTTCCCATTCAGTTTTCCCTCCTTTCCCCTGTGCTCATATGTTTCACATATGAGTGAAACAGTATGATAATTGTCTTTCTCTGATTGACTTATTTCACTTATCATACTCCAGTTCCATCCATGTTGATGCAAAAGTTGGGTATTCATCCTTTCTGAAGGCTGAGTAATATTCCATTGTATATATGGACCACATCTTCTTTATTCATTCATCTGTTGAAGGGCATCTCGGCTGCTTCTACAGTTTGGCTGTTGTAGACATTGCTGCTATGAACATTGGGGTGCATGTGGGCCTTCTTTTCACTATATCTGTATCTTTGGGATAAATACCTAGTAGTGCAATTGCTGAGTTGTAAGGTAGCTCTATTTTTAATGTCTTGAGGAAAACTCCATACTGTTTTCCAGAGTGACTATACCTCTCAGCAGTCAGACAACAAAAAGAAATAAACGGCATTCAAATTGGCAAAGAAGTCAAACTCTCTTTTCGCAGATGACATGATACTTTATGTGGAAAACCCAAAAGACTCCACCCCAAAATTGCTAGAACTCATACAGCAATTCAGCAACGTGGCAGGATACAAAATCAATGCACAGAAATCAGTTGCATTTGTATACACAAACAATGTGACTGAAGAAAAAGAAATTGAGGAATTGATCCCATTTACAATAGCTCCAAAAACCATAAAATATCTAGAAATAAATCTAACCAAAAAGGTAGAGGATCAATACTCTAGAAACTGCAGAACACTTATGAAAGAAATTGAGGAAGACACAAAGAGATGAAAAATATTCCATATTCATAGTTTAGAAGAATGAACATTCTTAAAATGTCTATGCTGCCCAGAGCAATTTATACTTTCAGTGATGTATGGAGCCAGAAGAGACCCCGAATTGCTAGGGGAATGTTGAAAAAGAGGACCAAAGCTGGGGGCATCACAATGCCTGACTTCAGGCTATATTACAAAGATGTAGTCATCAGGAAAGTATGATACTGGCACAAAACAGACATACAGATCAATGAAACACAATAGAGAACCCAGAAATGGACCTTCAACTCTATGGTCAACAAGGCAGGAAAAAATATCCAATGGAAAAAAGACAGTCTCTTGAATAAATGGTGCCGGGAAAACTGGACACATGCAGAAGAATAAAACTAGATCATTCTCTTATACCATACACAAAGATAAACTCTAAATGGATGAAAGACCTCAATGTGAGACAGGAATCCATCAAAATCTTAGAGGAGAACATAGGCAGTAACCCTCGACATTGGCCACAGCAACTTCTTTCAAGACCTATCTCTAAAGACAAGGGAAACAAAAGCAAAAATGAACTTTTGGGACTTCATCAAGATAAAGAGCTTTTACACAGTAAAGAAACAGTCAACAAAACAAAGAGGCAACCGATGGAATGGGAGAATATATTTGCAAATGACACTACTGATAAAGGGCTGGTATCCAAAATCTCTGAAGAACTTCTCAAACTCAACACCCAAAAAATAAATAATCTAGTCAAGAAATAGGCAGAAGACATGAACAGACACTTCTCCAAAGAAGACATACAAATGGCTAACAGACACATGAAAAAATGTTCAACATCATTAGCCATCAAATCAAACCCACACGAAGATACCACCTTAAACCAGTTAGAATAGCAAAAATTAACAAGACAGGAAAAAACAAGTATTGGAGAGGATGTGGAGAAAGGGGTTCCTTTTACATTGTTGGTGGGAATATAGTATTTGTTTTAAAGTCTAGTTTCTCTGGTATGTTTTGCTTCCTAGGCTTTCTTTTCACTTCCATTTGCATGATAAATGTTTGTCCATCCCCTTACTTTCAATCTGCAGGTGTCTTGGTCTGAAATGAGTCTTTTGTAGGCAGCATATAGATGGTCTTGTTTTTTTTACCTACCCTTTCACCGTATGTTTTTTGATTAGAGCATTTAGTCCATTTACATTCAAAGTAATTATTATTTTTTTTAAAGATTTATTTATTTATTTATTTGAGAGAGAAAGTGAGAGAGAGCATGAGAGGGGAGAAGGTCAGAGGGAGAAGCAGATTCCCCGTGGAGCTGGGAGCCCGATGTGGGACTTGATCCTGGAACTCTGGGATCATGACCTGAGCCGAAGGCAGTTGCTTAACCAACTGAGCCACCCAGGCGCCCTGCTTTTATGTTTTTTTGTTTTTGTTTTTGTTTTTTTTAAAGATTTTTTAAAATTTATTTATTAGAGAGAGAGACTGAGAACGAGAGGGGAGAAGGTCAGAGGGAGAAGCAGACTTCCCGCAGAGCCGGGAGTCCGATATGGGACTCGATCCCGGGACTCCGGGATCATGACTTGAGCCGAAGGCAGTCGCTTAACCAACTGAGCCACCCAGCCGCCCGCTTTTATGTTTTTTAATTTCATTCTCTCACTTACAGTCTTTACACTGAAAGAGTCTCCTTTTATATTTCTTACAGGGCTTGTTTAGAGGTTATGAACTCCTTTAGTTTTTGTTTGAGAAAGTCTTCATCTCTCCTTCTATTCTGACCAATAGCCTTGCTGGATAGAGTATCCTTGGCTGATCTCTCTGAGATCCCTATAATCTGAATGTTATTATGCTTGATGGAGTCACTGAGTTCTCTAAGACTATTCTCAATTTGCATAATTTGCTTTCCTCTCCTTTGCTTAGTTAGGTTAATTTTCATTATTTTGTTCTCCAGGTCATGAATTTGTTCCTCTGCTTCATCTAGGCTGCTATTTATTCTGGCAAGTTTATTTTCAATTTCATTTATTGTCTTCTTGATCTCTAATTGGTTCTTTTTAAAAAATCTTTGCTAAGGGTCTCATCAATGTCCTGCCCTCTTTTCTCAAATCCAGTGAGAATCTTTATGATCACTACCCTATATTTTTTTTATCAGGCTTATAACTTAACATCTGTTTCCTTTAGGTCTCTTGCTGTGGTTTGGTCCTGTTCTTTCATTTGGGACTTATTTCTTAGTCTCCTTTTGTCTAACTCCTTCTGTCTGTTTCTATGATAGGAAAGTCAGCTACTTTCTTGCTCTTAATGATAACAGCTCTATGAAGAAGAGGACCTGTAGTACCCGGTAATGCAGTGTCCCATTTCCCCAGGGCCTGGCATTTCAGGGAATGTCTCCTATGTGTGTTGCATATGCTCTGCTGTTGAGTCTTGTCCTTTTTTTTCCTTTAGTCTAGTTGTCTTCAGAGGCTCTCTTTGCCTATTGTGGGCAGTGTTTGGTTCCCAGCAGAGTCAGGGGAGGGCGTGTTTTAATGTGTCTGGTGAGCCCCTTGTGAAATGAGATTTGCCCTGCCAATGGAACTGAGGTTCCTCAAAATGCACAGGTTGGAAGATGTGTTGCACTGGCCTTCTGGGGAAGGGGTCCTGGAGTGATGGGACTAATGATAGTGTGACCCGAAAGGTGGATCTGCTGAAGCTTGGGGTTAAGGGGGCTTGGTGCAAACAAGTTAGGTAACCAGTATTGGCACCAATGCTGGTTCCCACACGTGGCTGTTTGTGCAGGGGAGGGAAATGGAGCCTGACAGCTCCTTTGTTTCTGAAGGGGGTTTCTGCGTGATCTCTGTCTCTGTGGGCCATGCTCTGAGAACGTGTTCATGAACAAATTGCTCTCCCTCCCTTCTGCCCTGGCATTTTTCACACTGATAGTTCTACACTATATCTGTATAGCCTGTTTGTCATGCTATCTCTTTAAGAACTTGGCTTCCACTTGACTTCTTTCACTCCACATAATCTCTTCTAGTCCTGTCCATGTTGATACAAAAGTTGGATATTCATCCTTTCTGATGGAGGCATAATATTCCATTGTATAGATGTACCACATCTTCCTTATAGAGATTATGCGGAGTAAAATAAGTCAAGCGGAGAGAGTCAATTATCTTATGGTCTCACTTACATGTGGGGCATAAGGAAAAACATGGAGGGTATTGTGAGAAGGAAGAGAAGGGTGAATGGGGGGAAATCGGAGGGGATGATGAACCAGGAGATACTGTAGACTCTGAGCAACAAACTGAGGGTTTTGGACGGGAGGGGGTGGGGGGGTGGGCGAGCCTGGTGGTGGGTATTGAGAAGGGCACATATTGGATGGAGCACTGGGTGTGGTGCATGAACAATCAATCTTGTAACACTGAAAAATTAAAATAAACATATTTGGGGAGAAAAAAAAGAAGTACAGGGAGATAGAAAAAAAAAAAAAAAAAGAACTTGGCTTCCTTACATCCTCTGGGCTCTCCAAGAGCCTAGAAGGTTGATTTTTAAATTTCAGGCTTTAAGTCCTGCTGGTTTTGAGAACTCAAGAAATTCAGCCCCTCTTGCTTTCAAAGGCAAATGTTATAGGGATTCATCCTCCCCATTCCTGACTCCCTGGTGGTTTTTCCCCTTCTCTGCACCACCAGCTCCCTCCCCACCTTGACAGTTGTGGTCCCTGTCACCCCCAAACTGTGTCTTAACCCTTCCTACCTTCTTTGATGTGGCCTCTTCTCTACCTTTTGTTGTGGAGTTTGTTCTGCCAGTCTTCAGATCATTTTCTGAGTTATTTATGCTAATATGAGTGATACCTAGTTGATTTCATGGGATGAGGTGAGCTTAGCGTTCTCCTACTCTGCCATCTTCCCAACCAACCAATCCTAATATATATATATATATAATATATATATATATAAGAAATTGACATCCCCCAATGTTGGGATATTGCACTTTCGAATTTTTATTTATTTTCTTCTTCTAAGTCCTTTTTTTTAAAATTTAATTTTATATTTTCAGTGTTCCAAGATTCATTGTTCATGCACCACACCCAGGGCTCCATGCAATATGTGCTAAGTCCTTCTTCAAACTAATTTTTTATTCCTTTTTCATGGCTTTCTTTTCTTATCTGACATTCTTTCTGTGTTCCTATTCCCTCAACTGAAGATTCTGATGAGACTCTCCCCATATCTATTATGGTGAGGTCCAGGACTGATCCTGAAATTACAGGTATCTCTGATGGGACTGAGGATGGAGGAAGAAACCTTGGTTTTGTTGAGAATGGTGTGTGTGGGGGGCACCTCCTGCCCCTTTAGGAGAGTTGTATATTGGAAGTACAGGCTTCTGAAAGCTCAAGGCTCAGAGCCAGCTATATTCCAAGCCACTATATCCATATCTTGGTGGTTGCCATCTCCTTTGGGGATTATCATAAGAAAGCTACTTACCCAGTCCAGGATGCAGATGACCTGGGTATCATGGAGCAGTTGCTCATCCCTGAGGTGGACACATGAGAGAGTCATTCTGTTGAAGGGGTCTAGAAATATTTCCCTGAGAGCCCTGAGCCCTGTTCACATCCTTACTTTGGACTATAGCCAAAGAAGGAGAGGTTAGAACTTAAACTAAACTGAAAACCTATAGGCCTGTCAGAGAGGCAGTTGCAGAATGTGACACAAGACATCTGGTCACTTGCAAAGAATAGCGAATTATGGCCATCAGATCTCTGTTTAATCATGGCTGGGCATTAGGAGTTAGCAAAATGTCTCAGTCCCAGGGCACTGCCACTGGGGCCCAGGTCCTCGATTTCTCACTTCTTGTCTCCTTTTTTGTTTGGAAAATAGACACAATGAGGCTTGAATTCTCGTCCTATTCTGACTCATAATCCCCCCCCCCCACCTTTTAGGAAGCAGAAAACTAGTAGCAATAACAGGATCATAAGTCAACATTTTTATATTCTAGGTCATCAGATGGTTATTCTCAAAGCCCTGCAGTGACCTTCTTGAAAGTCAACTGTCCCTGGATAAAGGAGAATATCCTTCAAGCTGAGGTAAGTTGGCTCTTTTGGTCTCTTGACCCTTAGGGATTAGCAGCCAAGAAAATATCCTCTGTATCTCATGATGGATGTTGCCTGGTCATAATTCCTTACATTTTGGTGACTGGAGGTGATTAAAATGGCTTGGAGAAAGATTGAGGGGTTCTTTCTGGACTGGCTGTATTTAAAGATCCAAGAACTTTTGGTCTCTTATGAGCTATCTTTTGGAGAGAGGCTAGAAAAGCATAGGGTAGTTTTAATTCCCAGAGAGACCTCTAGACTAGTCAGATTCTCCTTTTGATTTCCTCTTTCCTCTATTCCTCCACCCACTTGACTCAGTTATTTATATCCTCGATATGAATCAGCAGTTTTGGAATCACATTGTAGCCTGTTAGAAATATAGACTCTCAGGTCCATGCTAGATCTACTGAATCAGAATCTGCTTTTTAACAATGTATACAGGTGATTTGTACACTTGCACAAAATAATGAAGTTTGAAAAGCTCTGTTTTATAAATTCCTTCTTGGATGGGTGAAGGAGGGTGCTCCAGATATGGCTTTCATGCTATAATTCTGGGCTTCTGGGTGTCTTGAATATTTTCCTTGAACATTGGAATTTGCATCTGTGCATTTGAGAACTATAACTTGACCACTCTGAATAAGCATTCTGCTCTGACCTCCCCACTGTTTAGTCCCTGTGCCAGTCCTGCCAAGCCCATAAAGGAGAACTGCTAACCTCCATGCTTACTGTCTTTCCTTTACTGAAAAGAGTTATGTCTTACTGAGGGCTGAGAGTATCCTCAGGTCCTCTGCAGGCATCCTATGGGAGGAACCTGTCCAGCCAACTGGGTCGGACAGAGGAGAGACTAGCAGTGCTCATGGGAGTTCAAGGAGAGCCAGTGTTTCACTTGGCTGAAGGTGGCAGAGGAGAAGGATGGCAGAAGAAAAGAGTACCTCAGCCTCAGCTCTTAGCCAAATAGAAGATGAGACTTTGGGTTAAACTCCTCTTTTTTTATCCTCCCATCACTCTTGGCTTACCCAAACCTTGGAATACTATTCTTTTACCTCGAATCCGAGCATCTTCCTGCAGCTGAAAAATAATGAGAATTCAGAGAGAGTCAGAGACTTAGAGGCCAGTCTCCTCTGAAAATTCAGTATATCAGCTGTATACTTGGTCAAATGTAGTGATGTCTATGTAGGAAATTATGGGCTTTTAGGGAATGGAATTAAATTCTAAGTTTCCTGAAAGCAGAATTTGTATTGTTTTTGTGTCCCTCATACCAAACCACTTAACATAATACCCATACAGCATCTACTCAATGAATGCTTATTGAATAATAAATAAATAAATAAATAGGATGAGATATAGCCTCTTTAGGGGTGGGAGACAACATATGGTCATAATTGCTCATTTAGTGATTTCTCCTCTTTTACTTTTTCTGGACTTTCTGCTCTCCCTTTTCTGGCCCCTTTACCCTCTCTGCATCTCCAGTGGTTCTCTGAGGAGAACCTTTTAATATCTATGAAAGACCTTCAAAAATTCCTTCTTACCCATCCTAAACAGCTGCTGATGATATACCCTTTGGGACCCCTGAGCAAACCAGAGTCTGGTAGATCATCTCTCTACATAACAGCACTCTAGACATAGGTCCTAATCTTTGTCTAATCAAAAAGAAAGTACGTTCTGTCTCTCCCTGATATCTTTTGCTTGACATTATTCTCTCAGTGTTTAAGTACAAAAATTGTTCTTAATAAGTCTGTGACTAGGTTGTTTGTTTTGCCTGTACCATCCTGGAAGATCTTTGAGGGCAGGGATTTTTCTGGTGGACCCCATGAAGAAGCACAAGAAGAGAGCTTCAGCATAGAGGACATCAGGTGGGACGTTTAACTTCATATATAGGCCCTGAGAGGATGGAAATCAACACAAGTCCCACTTATAGACAGGAGTCCTCTTAGTAGCTAAGTGCTATCTGGAGGAGATGCAGTCCTCAGGGAACTAAAGTTCTGAGTAGGGTGGAGGCACTCTGACCCTAAGGCAAAACTTGGGTAAAAATATCAAGTTTCTGATCTCTACCCAGTGACCCCTTTTACTTGTAGCCAGATGGAGGCAAAAACTGCTATAATTTTCCTTAGAGTAAGTCCCAGACATAGCAGCAGGATACAAAGACATAGCTTCTTGGGACTATAGAATAGTTTCAGTTCTAAGGCCAAGAGTGGTTCAGATAGTGAATTAGAGGAAATTTATTTTTAGTGCCTTCTCAATTTATACATCACCTCTTTCCAACTAGGAAGAGAGAACTAATTCTAAGATCATGAGAGGCTTATGTTATACTTAGATGATAATTTTAATGAAACTGCATCTTTAGTCAGAAAAACAAAAGTTAAGACATCTGTCTAAAAGTTTCCCATTTACCTCGGTTTTATAATATTGTACTTGTTCTAAGCTATGTGTTTACTTATATAAATAGTCACTGATAAGAAATTGTATAGAGAGTGCTTATTGTTATCCACTGTACCAGACAGAAAAAAAAAAAAAAGGTAGGAGAGCAGGCTTGGTAGGACCCAGATACAGCAAGACCTTGAGCAAGCTAATATAATAACCCAGTGTCTGGGACAGGCCAATTATATAGTGCATGTTTGACTATATTTTTAAACTATTAATCAGTGTATAGAAAAAAGGCTGAAATCTGCCTAGAGGAAGAACAGAGGAGGAGGAATGTTTTATTTTGCAAAGATATTTACTCCAGCCTCTAATTTTCACTTCCCTGCAGTTAGTAGACATACTTGCCCCATAAGGAAATTTACTACATCAGTTGGGGACTCCTAACTCAGTCACTTATCAGTGTTTTGTATAACTGCACAGAGTATTCTTGCTGAGAGAAGTTCTGGCAAATACAGTTTTCTATTATCATATTTCCACAAGGGGGTTAAGCCTCTTCTTCCCTTAGCTTCCTGAACTGACAAGTCAGTGCTACTCTATAAAGGGAGAAATCACTAGATAAAGGAATGAAACTAAAACCTTGATCAGGGTTAACATCATAGTAGGGTATAGTAAAAATGGAAGCCAGGGAATGTGATATGGCCATGGAATTTAGAGAATTGAAATTTAATCTCACCTCCTTTTGTATATCCTTAAAAGCCATTAATACCTGAAAGAAGACACAAAAGTTATGAAAGATTAATGTTATAGGCTTTATTACAGAGGAATTTTATATATAGAATCTTCCAGTTATTAGGCTATATGATGTGAATGCCAAGAGGACTATGGCTTCCTAGCTTTAGCAATAAGTCCCACTGACTTCTACTTTACATATATTTCTGGGCTACCATTTCTCCATATGGTAAATGGGTGAAATGCAAGAAGTTATTTAAAAAAGACTGAGTTGTGAAAGGAATGTAAATGAAGCCCACTACTACATTTGTTTAATTGGTCCTTGTTCTGAAACTGAGCGTAGCTATTAAAATCAACACATAACTGTATTTAAATTATAATACATAGGAAGACAACACCAAATATTGGTGAGGATACAGAACAGCTAGAGCTCATCCAATGTTGAAAGGTGTATAGAATTGTATGATCACTTTGGAACACGCTCTGGCAGTTTTTGTAAAACTAAATATGTACCTCCACTTGCACCAAGCTATGGATGGATATAATGACTGTTGGAAATCTGAGTTGCCTCATTTTGGGGAAAGGATGAGGACTTTGAAATAGATAGTTGTATCTTGTTTGGTGGAAGTAAAGATTTTTGTTGATACTCACGAGTTTCAACATGTGTCTATGGATGCATATAGAAGCTGAATAGTCAATGGGCTGGACTATGCCAGTTATCAGTATACTGTCTTTGTTCACTCTTTGTTGTATCACATTGATCCTTTTTTTAGGTCATAGGTATCCAGTTATATACTGGTTACCAAAAGGATGGTTCTGATGCTTACACAAGGAACTCACTCTTTAGCTAATATAATAATTGTAAGAACATTAAATAGTTATCCTACCCATTTTATTTTTTATTTTTATTAAATTTTTTTTTTATTATGTTATGTTAGTCACCATAGTGTTCCATGATTCATTGTTTGCATGTAATACCCAGTGCTCCATGCAATACATGCCCTCCTTAATACCCATCACCGGTCTAACCCTTCCTCCACCCCCCTCCCCTCTAACCCCCAGTTTGTTTCCTGGATCCATTTATCTCTCATGGTTCATCTCCCCCTCTGATTCCCCCCCCTTCATTTTTCCTTTCCTTCTCCTAATGTCCTTCATGCTATTCCTTGTGTTTCACAAATAGGTGAAACCATATGATAATTGTCTTTCTCTGATTGACTTATTTTACTTAGCATAATCTCCTCCAGTTCCATCCATGTTGAAAAGTTGGGTAGTCATCCTTTACAATGGCTGAGTAGTATTACATTGTATATGCGCCACATCTTCTTTATCCATTCATCTGTTGATGGACATCTCTACTCTTTCCACAGTTTGGCTATGGTGGACATTGCTGCTATGAACATTGGGGTACATGTGGCCCTTTTTTTCACTACATCTGTATCTTTGGGGTAAATACCTAATAGTGCAATTGCTGGGTCATAGGGTAGCTCTGTTTTTAACTTTTTGAGGACACTCCACACGCTTTTCCAAAGTGGCTGTACCAACTTGCATTCCCACCAACAGTGTAAGAGGCTTCCCCTTTCTACACAACCTCTCCAACATTTGTTGTTTATTGCCTTGTCAATTTTTGTCATTCTAACTGGTTTAAGGTGGTATCTCTGTGAGGTTTTGATTTGAATCTCCTTGATGGCTAATGATGATGAACATTTTTTTCATGTGTCTGTTAGCTATTTGTATGTCTTCTTTGGAGAAGTGTCTGTTCATGTCTTCTGCCCATTTTTGAATTGATTGTTTTTTGGGTGTTGAGTTTGAGAAGTTCTTCAGAGATCTTGGATACCAGCCCTTTATCTGTAGAGTCATTTGTGAATATCTTCTCCCATTCTGCGGGTTGCCTCTTTGTTATGTTAACTGTTTCCTGTACTGTGCAAAAGCTTTTTATCTTGATGAAGTCCCAAAACTTCATTTTTGCTTTTGTTTCCCTTTTCTTTGATGTGTCTTGAAAGAAATTGCTGTGGCTGATGTCGAAGAGGTTACTGCCTATGTTCTCTTCTAGGATTATGATAGATTCCTGTCTCACATTGAGGTCTTTCATCCATTTAGAGTTTATCTTTGTGTATGGTGTAAGAGAATGGTTGAGTTTCATTCTTCTATATATAGCTGTCCAATTTTCCCAGCACCATTTATTGAAGAGGCTGTCTTTTTTCCATTGGACATTTTTTCCTGCCTTGTCATAGATTAGTTGACCATAGAGTTGAAGGTTTATATCTGGGCTCTCTATTCTGTTCCACTGGTCTATGTGTCTGTTTTTGTGCCAGTACCATACTGTCTTGGTGATTACAGCTTTGTAATATAACCTGAAATCAGGCTACGTGATGCCCCCAGCTTTGTTTTTCTTTTTCCTCATTTCCTTGGCAATTTAGGGGCCATACAAATTTTAGAATTGTTTGTTCCAGCACTTTGAAAAATGTCGATGGTATTTTGATCTGGATGATGTTGAAAGTATAGATTGCTCTGGACAACACAGACATTTTAACAATGTTTGTTCTTCTGATCCATGAGCATAGAATGTTTTTCCATCTTTTTGTGTCTTCTTCAATTTCTTTCATAAGTGTTCTGTAGTTTCTAGAGTATAGATCCTTTACCTCTTTGGTTAGGTTTATTCCAGGGTATCTCATGGTTTTTGGTGCTATTGTAAATGGAATTGATTTCCTAATTTCTCTTTCTATAGTCACATTTTTAATGTATAGGAAAACAGCTGATTTCTGCACATTGATTTTGTATCCTGCCACATTACTGAATTGCTGTATGAGTTCTAGTAGTTTGGGGGTGACGTCTTTTGGGTTTTCCACAAAAAGCATCATATCATCTGCAAAGAGAGAGAATTTGACTTCTTCTTTGCCAATTTGAATACCTTTTATTTCTTTTGGTTGTCTGATTGCTGTTGCCAGGACTTCTAGTACTAAGTTGAACAATAATGGTGAGATTGGGCATCCTTGTCATGTTCCTGATCTTAAGGGGAAGGCTGTCAGCTTTTCCCCATTGAGAATGATAGTCACTGTTGGTTTTTGTTTTTCTTAGGTGGATTTTATGAAATTGAGGAATGTTCCCTCTATCCCTATACTCTGAAGAGTTTTAATCAGGAAAGGATGCTGTATTTTGTCAAATGCTTTTTCTGCATCAATCCAGAGGACCATATTGTTCTTGGCTCTTTTCTTATTAATGTATTCTATCACGTTGATTGATTTGCGAATGTTGAGCCACCCTTCCATCCCAGGGATAAATTCCACCTGGTTGTGATGAGTAGTCCTTTTAATGTACTGTTGGATCCTATTAGCTGGGATCTTGTTGAGAATTTTGGCATCCATATTTATCAGGGATATTGGTCTGAAATTCTTTTTGATGGGGTCTTTGCCTGGTTTTTGGATCAAGGTAATGGTGATCTCATAGAAAGAGTCTGGAAGTTTTCCTTTTGTTTCTATTTTTTGAAACAGCTTCAGGAGAATAGGTAGTATTTCTTCTTTGAATGTTTGGTAGAATTCCTCAGGGACTCCATCAGGTCCCTCTTGTTTTTTGGGAGGTTTTTGATCACTGCTTCAGTCTCATTACTGGTTATTAGTCTATTTAGGTTGTCAGTTTCTTCTTGTTTCAGTCTTGGTTGTTTATAGTTTTCTAGGAAGGCATCCATTTCTTCCAGGTTGCTTAATTTATTGGCATATAGTTGTGATGATAATTTCTAATAATTTTTTCTATGTTCTTGGTATTAGTCATGATCTCATTCCTTTCATTCATAATTTTATTAATTTGGATCCTTTCTCTTTTCTTTTGGATAAGTCTGGCCAGTGGTTTATTGATCTTATTAATTCTTTTGAAGAACCAGCTTCTAGTTCGTTGATGTGTTCTATTGTATTTCTGATTTCTAATTTATTGATCTCTAATCTTAAGTATTTCTCTTCCTATGCGTGGCTTAGGCTTTATTTGTTGTTCTTTCTCCAATTCTTTAGGGTGTAAAGTTAATTTGTGTATTCAGGTTTTTTGTGTTTTTTGAGTGAGGCTTGGATGGCAATGTATTTCCCCCTTAGGACTGCCTTTACCATATCTCATAGATTTTGGACCAGTGTGTTTTCATTTTCGTTGGTTTACATGAATTAAGTTCTTCTTTCATTTCCTGGTTGACGCAAACTTTCTTGAGCAGGATGGTCTTTAGCTTCCAAGTGTTTGAATTTCTTCCAAATATTCTCTTGTGATTGAGTTCCAGTTGTTTTTTTTTTAATTTAATTTTTTCAGTGTTCCAAGATTCATTGTTCATGCACCACACCCCGTGCTCCATGCAATACGTGCCCTCCTCAATACCCACTACCAGGCTCACCCAACCCCCACCCCCCTCCCCTCCAAACCCCTTAGTTTGTTTCTCAGAATCCACAGTCTCTCATGTTTTGTCTCCCCCTCCGATTTCCCCCAATTCACTCTTCCTTTCCTTCTCCCAGTGTCCTCCATGTTTTTTCTTATGCTCCACATGTAAGTGAAACCATATATTAATTGACTCTCTCTGCTTGACTTATTTCACTGTCAAAGCATTATGGTCTGAGAATGTGCAGGGAATAACCTCAGTCTTTTGGTATCAGTCGAGACCTGATTTGTGACCCAGTATCTGGTCTATTCTGGAGAAAGTTCCATGTGTGCTCAAGAAGAATGAGTATTCTGTTGCTTTAGGATGGAATGTTCTGTATATATCTATGAGGTACATCTGGTCCAGTGTGCCATTCAAAGCTCCTGTTTTTTTGTTGATTTTCTGCTTAGATGATATGTCTTTTGCTGAGAGTGGAGTGTTAAGGTCTCCTGCTATTAATGTATTATTACCAATATGTCTCTATATTTTGGTTAACAACGGTTGATTTGTGTAATTGGTTGCTTCCATGTTGGGGGCATAGATATTACAGTTGTTTGATCCTCTTGTTGGATAGACCCTTTAAGAATGATATAGAGTCCTTCTGTATCTCTTAACTAGAGTATTTAGCTTAAAATTTATCTGATAGGAGAATTGCTACCCCAGCTTTCTTTTGTGGTTTGTTTGCATGAAAGATGGTTCTACATCCCTTCACTTTTAGTCTGGATGTATCTTTAGATTCAAGTGAATCTCTTATAGACAGCATATGGATGGGTCACCTGTCTTTGTACCCAGTCTGCAACCCAATGGTGCTTTATGGGAGCATTTAGGCTGTTCACATTGAGAGTCATTATTTAAAGATAAGATTTTATGTCATCATGTTGCCTGTGAAGTTCTTGTTTCTATAGATTGTCTCTGTAAATTTCTGATCTATATCACTCTTGGAGTCTTTCTCCTTTTATAGAACCCCTCCTTAATATTTCTTGCAGGGCCAGGTTGGTGATCACATAGTCTTTCAGTTTCTGCTGGTCTTGGCAGCTCCTTTTCTCTCTATCCATTCTGAATGACAGCCTTGCTGGATAAAGTCTCCTTGGCTGCATGTTCTTTTCATTTAGTACCCTGACTATGTCTTGCCAGCCCTTTCTGGCTTGTCAGTTCTCTGTGCACAGGTGTGATGCTATTCTGATGTTCCTCCTTCTGTATCTAAGAAATTTCTTACCCCTCACTGCCTTCAAGATTGTTTCCTTGGAACTGAGATTTGCAAACAGTACTATTATATGTCATGGCATCAGTCTGTTCTCATTGATCTTGGGAAGGGTCCTCTCTGACTCTTGGACACAAACGCTTGTTTTCTTCCCCAGATTAGGGAAGTTCTCAACTACAGATTTGCTCAAATATATCTTCTAGACCTCTCTCTCCACCCCCTCAGGGATCCCAATAATTCTGATATTGGAATGTTTCATTGAATGACTAATCTCTCTGTTTGATTCCTTGAGTTTTAATTTGTTTTTCAGGTGTCGCCTTGGTTTCCTTCTTTTCCATCATCTTATCCTCTAGTTCACTGATTCGTTATTCTGCCTCATTTACACTGGCAGTTAGAGTATCCCGTTTAGACTGCATTTCATTCATAGCATTTTTTTCCCCCAAATATGTTTATTTTTTCAGTGTTACAAAATTGATTGTTCATGCACCACACCCAGTGCTCCATGCAATACGTGCCCTCCTCAATACCCACCACCAGGCTCACCCAACCCCCTACCCTCTCCCCTCCAAACCCCTTCGTTTGTTGCTCATAGTCCACAGTCTCTCCTGGTTTATCGCCACCTCCAATTTCCCCTTATTCACCCTTCCCTTCCTTCTCACAATGCCCTCCATGATTTTGTTTATGCTCCACACGTAAGTGAAACCATAAGATAATTGACTCTGCTTGACTTATTTCACTCCACATAATCTCTTCTAGTCCCGTCCATATTGATACAAAAGTTGGATATTCATCCTTTCTGATGGAGGCATAATATTCCATTGTATAGGTGTACCACATCTTCCTTATCCACTCATTTGTTTTTTTTTTTTATTTTTTATTAACATATAATGTATTATTTGCCCCAGGGTAAATATCTGTGAATCATCAGGCTTACACATTTCACAGCATTTGCCATAGCATATACCCTCCCCAATGTCTATATCCCTAACCCCCCACCTCCCAGCAACGTTTAGTTTGTTTCGTGAGTTTAGGAGTCTCTTATGGTTTGTCTCCTTCCTCATCCCATCTTGTTTCATTTCTCTTCCCCACCCCCCCATAACCCCCTGCCCTGCCTCTCAAATTCTTCATATCAGAGCAATCATGTGATAATTGTCTTTCTCTGACTGACTTATTTCGCTTAGCATAATACCCTCTTGTTCCATCCACATCGTTGCAAATGGCAAGGTTTCGTTTCTCTTGATGGCTGCATAGTATTCCATTGTATATATATACCACTTCTTTATCCATTCATCTGTTGATGGACATCTAGGTTCTTTCCGTAGTTTGGCTATTGCGGACATTGCTGCTATAAACATTCGGGTGCATGTGACCCTTCGGATCACTACATTTGTATCTTGTCCACACATCTGTTGAAGGGAATTTTGGTTCTTTCGACAGTTTGGTGATTGTGGCCATTGCTGCTATGAACATTGGGGTCCATGTGGCCCTTCTTTGTACTGTATCTGCTTCTTTGGGCTAAATACCCAGTAGTGCAATTGCAGGGTCATAGGGTAGCTCTATTTTTAATTTCTTGAGGAATCTCTACACTGTTTTCCAAAGTGGCTGCACCAACTTGCATTCCCACCAACAGTGGAAGAGGGTTCTCCTTTCTCCATATCCTCTCCAGCATTTGTTGTTGACTGTCTTGTTGATTTTGGCCATTCTAACTGGTGTAAGGTG
>CM052807.1:62147091-62196443 GCA_028533885.1 Nasua narica | reverse complement strand
GCTGTGCAGAAGCTTTTTATCTTGATGAAGTCCCAAAAGTATATTTTTGCTTTTGTTTCCTTTGCCTTTTGAGACATGTCCTGAAAGAAGTTGCTGTGACTAATGTCATAGAGGTTACTGCCTGTGTTCTCTAGGGTTTTGATAGATTCCTGCCTCACGTTGAGGTCTTTTATCCATTTCGAGTTTATCTTTCTGTATGGTGTAAGAGAATGGTCAAGTTTCATTCTTCTACATATAGCTGTCCAATTTTCCCAACACTATTTATTGAAGAGACTGTCTTTTTTCCACTGGATATTTTTGCCTGTTTTTTTTCAAAGATTATTTGACTGTAGAGTTGCGGGTCCATCTCTGGGCTCTCTTTTCTGTTCCACTGGTCTATGTGTCTGTTTTTGTGCCATGCTGTCTTGGTAATCACAGCTTTGTAGTAAAACTTGAAATCATGCAGTGTGATACCCCCAGCTTTGTTTTTCTTTTTCCACATTTCCTTAGCAATTCGGGGTCTTTTCTGGTCCCATACAAATTTTTGGATTGTTTGTTCCAGCTCTTTGAAAAAAGCTGGTGGAATTTTGATCCGGATGGCATTTTAAAATTCAGCCTGATTAGATCTCATTTCTGCCCCTAGAGATTCTGTTTTGTTGTTAATATTTTTTTCAAGGCTAGATATTGCCTTGATAATTGTTACTCTGAAGTCTGTTTCTGACATCTTGTTTATATCTATATCCATTTGTTCTGTGGCAGAGGCTATATTCTCTGATTCTTTCCCTTGTTGGGGGTTTCTCCTCTTAGTCATTCTGTTGAGGGGTGGTTGAAGGAATGTACAGAGTCGATATTAATGACCACAACCCAAGCAAGATGTACCTGTTTTATAGGTACCTTAGGGTTGTCAGCCTCTCATTCTTCCAACCTGTCTTCTAGGGAGGGGCCTGCTGCGCTGTTACTCAGGCAACTCTGTTTGGGCAGAGTTGCCCTGCCCCCCTGTGGTGAGGGGGATGGTCTCAGTGAAAACTGATTTTTGGGGGCTTTTGTTCTCTGGTGGCTTTCCCTGGTGGCTATCCAAACCTCTGTCTCAGAACAGAGGGATCACTGTATGCTCTTCACTGAGCTTTCCAGGCCACACTGGCTCCGTTTCTGACTCTGCTGCTCAAAACTGCAGCATCGTGGATATCCTGGGTTGTGCACCCTACAGAAGCACTCCCAGCCTTTGATCCCAGGGCTGGGCACGTCTCTGCCCTTTGTGCTTCTGAAACTACAAGCTGTGCCCCCCCTACCCCAGCCATTCGCTTGCAACCCCTGCAGCCCCAGGTTTCAGTCTGGGGTGCTTCCCTTAAGTTCTTTTCCTGCTGCTACTGGTCTGCAAGTCTGTGCCCGGTCCCCAGCACAGGAGGCTTTTGCCTTCCCAGCACAAGATCACAGAGGCTCCCTCCCCCTTCCATTTATCTATTGATATCTGCCCACAGAATCGTAGCTCCCTGCTTCATACCTCAAGACCAACTGCTAGAGATATTCTGTTTATAGATCCAGATATATCTTCTTACATCTCATGCTGATTTTTGGGTGTTAAGAATGGTCTGGTAGAGATACAGCTCAATTCAGGGGACTGGTTAAAATAGGATCTCCTACTCCTCTGTCATCTTTTCCTTCATCCCTCTAAGTAATTTTCTGTCCTACCCATTTTATTTTTATTTATTTATTTATATATATTTTTAACGATTTTATTTATTTATTTGAGAGACAGAGAAAGTGAGAGAGAGCATGAGAGGAGAGAAGGTTAGAGGAAGAACCTCCATGGCTCCTCCCATGGAGCCAGGAGACTGATGTGGGACTTGATCCTAGAACTCAAGGATCATGACCTGAGCTGAAGGCAGTTGCTCAACCAACTGAGCCACCCAGGTGCCCTATCCTACCCATTTTAATTAAGAAGATTACTTTCTTCTGTAAAACTTATAGGAAGAGTCATTGAAAAGTCATGGTGAATAGAAAAGTTGATCACATTACTCATTTTATATAATATTGTTCAGTGAGAGCTTGTAGGAGAGGCTTTGGAGACTTTTACTCATTTTAATAAAAAAAATCCAGAGTCATTAATTTAATAGTCTTTTCTTGCTTGGTTCCATAGGGAAACTTATGTTATAGGTTCAAAGTGATCAATTGTCCTCTAATTCCCATCCCTTTCTAAGAGTTTAAGTGTACATGCAACTAAAATGTTAAGATTGGGAAGCTGAAGTAGTTGATATTTTTGGGAAGTCATCAGAAACTCCAAATAATGTCTGTGATCTATGGACATTCACAATAGCTTGCTCTGGCTATTTAATAGGCATAGTTAGCTTCTGCACTGACATACCATTCAAATATAAAGTGAAGTCTGGTATTTTCATGTTGGAGAATTTCCCCCTTATTATTTTTGTATTGCTGGGAAACTAAGGACATTTTGTGAAAATGGAAAAGACATCAGTTTTTATATAATTAAAAGAAGGTATTCTCAGATTTATTGAATTTAAATCTATTGTAAAGCAATTTCAAAATCAGGGCTGAATAATGTAGATTCTGAGACTGCTCATGGTATTGCTTTAATTAGAAGACTGAAGACAACGAATTTACCTTGGTGACCTAATGGACTTTTTTTTTAAATTTTCAACTCATAGTTGTCAGATTCCAAAACACACTCTTAATTGGACTCAACAATTTAATTTATTATCAAACATCTGATTTAACAAAGAAGACTTTTTTTGACCGGATATCTTTAAATAAATTTAAATGATTTAATCTCATTTCACTGAAATGAGATTCAGATATCAAATTTCACCAAAATGAGATTCAGATATTTTTTCCTAACCACAAAATGGCAATTATTCTTCACATCCAAAGTACAGACTCATATTCATTTACTTCTCAACACTTTGGAAGTCTTCAATAAAAAGCAGGTTTGAATCTCTCAAATCTAATAAATTTGAAGGACAGGAAAGCTCCATGCATAGTTTTCTACCCTTAACCATTATTCTCATTAAACTACTGTCAATAAATTTGGGAATGTCTAGGACATTTTGAAGCATTAAAATTTTTTTTTTAAAGATTTTATTTATTTTACTTTAACAGAGAGAGAATGCAAGCAGGCAGAGAGGCAAGCAGAGGCAGAGAGAGAGGAGCAGGCTCCCCGCTGAGCAAGGAGCCTGATGTGGGACTCGATCCCAGGACGCTGGGACCATGACCCGAGCCAAAGGCAGCCGCTCAACCAACTGAGCCACCCAGGCGTCCCGAAGCATTAAAATTTTTTGTTAGCAACCTCTGATCCCATGGAATGAATCTGGTATCTGTGCTTCTCCAGAATCTTTGTTAAAATACTTTAAAGAAATTCACAACAGATAGAAATGCCTTAGTAATAAAACAATTTCCTATTATAAGTAATTCAAAGTAGAATGCTGTCCCAAATATTGAAATTATGTTGAAATTATATCTGAATGGCAGTCCAATTTTGATGTCTTTTAGTGTCTTGATATAGACCTGCTGGCCATAACCAATGGGAGGGAGAAAACAATCCTCCTCTGTGCTAAAGACAAAATCCCAATCACGTTCCAGGTAAGACCTTTAGAAACAATGGGACCACTTGGCATGTCACTCTGTGAAGCTCACTAGTAATTATATGAAAATTAATCATTTTTAATGAATTTAATTTTGCATTCAAATAGATAAAACTAAACACTATTCTTCATTTGGAGAAGTTGAGTTATATATTTTTGAGAGGTTTATTTTTAAGCAAATTCTTCTGGAGAGGCCAAATGTTTCAGAAAATTATTTTTATGATATAGGAATTAAGGGCCACAATCAAGTATTGGTTAGACAATTTGAGTAGCTCCAAAGGTAAAATAACTTTCTTTTGGATCAGAAATGGAATTAAGATCTTTAATTTTCGTAACAAAATTGTAAATTTGTCTTCTCTCATCCAAGATTTAAAATATATGTATTTCTCAAGTGGGTATGGATTTCTTGTTAGTGGATGAGATTATTTATTTATTTATTTATTTATTTATTTATTTATATTGTGCTATGTGAGTCACCGTATAGTACATCATTAGTTTTTGATGTAGTGTTCCATGATTTAGAGTTCTTATTAAAAGGCTGGCAGAGAAAACATATTTGAGAGGGACTATCTAAGTGGACAGGTGAATATGTAGAAAGTGCTGAGGTGCACAAAGATGAGTTTCTGAGGATTTGGGACTGGGTGAGTAATAGAACAAGACAGGAAAGAGCATAGGAATCCTCATGATTATTCAGCAATTACTCAAGGGGAAAGGAAGAAGTTTGCTCCTTTCTTAAGTCCTCTCTCCCTTCTCCCATTTCTCACCATGCTGTCAAAGATGACCCCTTCATACTCACTTGGTCCCACAGGGTTTCAGTGATTGTTAACTGTATTTCCTGTTGAAATAAGAACACATTTTGGGAACATTACCCTAACTCCAGAATCTGAATAGGTACATCATGGAACTGATAGCATATAGGATATTTTTTTTTGGAATGGAGATGGACACTTGAAGTCCCCCTATTTTTCAGATAGCCCAAAGTCTCGTTCAGCCCTACTGAGTCATTTTTAGGCCATATATTTGTCATCTCTTTTTTTTTAAATAATTTTTATTTTATTTTATTTATTTGAGAGAGAGAGAGAGAATGAGAGGGGAGAAGGTCAGAGGGAGAAGCAGACTTCCCACAGAGCTGGGAGCCTGATATGGGACTCGATCCCGGGACTCCGGGGTCATGACCTGAGCCGAAGGCAGTCGCCCAACTAACCGAGCCACCCAGGCGCCCCTGTCTTGTCATCTCTTGACGTTGTTGGTGGATGACAGGTGTAAACAGATTCGTATTTTACCCTTATGAATACCCACATAGGCTGCCTTCCCCTGGAGTTATCTAGTACAGTAGTCGCATTGAAAGTATTACCTAGTCTTGGTAGACTGTGATCTACCAGTTGGGTCAGGAGCACCCTGAACTACAATGCCCAAGTCCTCCAAGATATGGTCCTTACTAGGCAGCTTTCTGCCTCCTGAGTGTAGTCCCTTCTCCATTTTCCTCAGAAACCAGGAGCCCCAAAGCAAACAGCCTATTTGGAAGTCTTACCCACCTTTGGCCTCATTGTGTCATCAGTGGATTTTCTGGAAAGAAAGAATGATATAAATAGGATGAGGCACTGGGTAGGTGATATCAGCAAGATGGCAGAAAAGGAGATTCTAGACCTCATACCCCCCACACAAACATCAATTTTGATGACCATCCTGGATGGGTATACCTCTGTGGGAAACCAGGAGTCCAGTGAAAAGATTTCGGCACCTCTCTGGCGCAGAATATCCATAAATAGATGCATTGAAGAGGGTAAGAAAAACAGCTTCACTTTACCTATGTCACCCCTCCTCGGGGGCAGCATAACTCAGTGCTAGGAGAGATTGTCTCAGCCTGTGATTTCTCCCATGGGGGAAAGTGAAAAGTGGAATGAGCACCCTGTTTCCCCAGCCTTGTGAGACATTGCCCAAGAAGCCAACTTCTGTTTCATCCCATCCAGGTCACTGAAGTGATTGACACAGCTAAATATTTTGGGGGGATATGGGAAAAGAGAAAGGGAGTGGGCACTCACAGAAGCCACCATATGGATCTCAAAAACCAGCTACAGATCCTACTAGGTGGTTTGTGGACTCCACCAAGAGACCCATCCATGAACTCCATGGGACTACTTACCTGCAGTGTCGGTAAGGTTGTAGAGAAAAAGGAACACTTGAGATAGGAACTTGTTGGTCACTTGAGATCAGCACTTGATGGGAATGTAAATTGGTACAGCCACAATAGAAAACATTATGGAGGTTCCTCAAAAAATTAAATAGAACCACCATATGAGCTAGAAATTCTACTTCTTAAAATTTATCCAAAGAAAATGAGAACACTGCCTTGAAAAGATAAATGCTCCTCGATGTTCATTGTAGCATTATTTACAGTAGTCAAGATATGAAAACAACCTTAGTGTCCATCAGTGGATGAATGGGTAATGAAAATGTGATCCATATTGATATAGATACCTCTGTAACTATATAACTCTATACAGTGGAACATTATTCAATCAAAAAACGGAGGAAATCTTGCATTTGTGACATGGATGGAGATTGAGGACATTATGATACATGAAATAAGTCAGAAAAAGACAGATACCAACTAATGAATCATTGAACAGTACATCAAAAATTAATGATGTACTATATGTTGCCTAACTGAACTTAATTAAAAAAAAAAGACATACCATAAGATCTCACTATCTGTGGAATCTCTCCCACCCACAAAAAACCCCAAAACTGAATTCATAGAAATAGAGAACAGATTGGTGATTGCCAGAGTGGGGCAAGATGGTGGGTGAAATGGGTTAAGGGGCCAAAAGGTACAAAGTTCCAGTTATAAAATAAGTTGTGGGGATATAAGGTACAGCATGGTGACTATAGTTGTTAATACTGTATTGCATATTTGGAAGTTACTGAGAGAGTAGATCTTAAAAGTTTGCATCGGGACGCCTGGGTGGCTCAGCTGGTTAAGCAGCTGCCTCCGGCTCAGGTCATGATCCCAGGGTCCTGGGATCGAGTCCCACATCGGGCTCCTTGCTCAACAGGGAGCCTGCTTCTCCCTCTCCTCTGCCTGCCACTCTGCCTGCTTGTGCTTTCTCTCTCTCTCTGACAAATAAATAAATAAAATCTTAAAAAAAAAAAAAAGAAAAAAATTAAAAGTTTGCATCACAAGGAAAAACATAACCTGTGTGGTGACATGTTAATTAGACGTATTTTGGCAATTGTTTCAGTATATAAAATATCAAATCACTTTGTTGTATACCTGAAACCAATATAATATGTTGCTTATACCTCAATTTTGAAAAAAAGGTATCAAGTGTTGGTGAAGATACAGACAAAGGGGAACCTTGGTATACTGTTGGTGGGAAGGTAAATTGGTGCAGACATTATGGTTAACAGTATTAAAAATTTTTAAATGGAATTATCATGTGAGCCAGCATTGGCTCAGTATATTGGGTATATATACATGGGAACTGAAATTATTGTTCTTTAATGGATACCTACACTCCTATACTCATTGCAGCATTGTTTATAATGGCTAAGATACGGAAACAACCTATTGTCTATTATAGATGAATGATTAAAAAATTGTGAGATATACATACAATCAAATATTAGCATTGAAAAACAAGGAAATTCTGTCATTTGTGACAATGCGGATGGACCTGGATGACATTATGCTAAATAAAATAAGCCAGGGCGCCTGGGTGGCTCACTTGGTTGGGCGACTGCCTTCGGCTCAGGTCATGATCCCGGAGTCCCGGGATCGAGTCCCATATTGGACTCCCGGCTCTGCGGGAGGTCTGCTTCTCTCTCTGATGTTCTCCCCTCTCATTCTCAATCTCTCTCTCTCTAATAAATAAATAAAATCTTTAAATAAAATAAAATAAAATAAGCCAGACTGAGAAAGGCACGTATTATGTCATCTATATTATATGTGGAATCTAAAATTGTTAAACTCATAGAAGAAGAGGGTAGATGGTTGTTATCTGGGGTTTGGGTGAGAGGGAAATGAAGAGATGTCTGTTAAGGGGTACAAAGTTTCAGTAATGCAAGATGAATAAATTCCAGAGATCTAATGTATAGCATATTTCCTATAGATAACAATACTGTCTGTATACTTGAGGGTAGTTTGGGGTTAGATTATATAAAAGCCTTTGTAACTGTAAAGTTCATTTTAAATATTACCTAATTACTATTATTAATTATATATTATACTATTATACTATACAACTATATATTACTATTACTAATAATATATAATATATAGTCAACATCGTGATCACATATTATATTAATATTGTAACTATTATATAATAGTCATCACTATTTGTCAGTGTCTTCTCATTCCCACTGACAAAACATCTGTTTGTCAGCAGAGAAATCAGGTCTCTGGTATGGTTTATGTGCTTTTTCATATATTCATATATTTCTCAGAGAGTCTAATATCTTCTCATTATTTTCTTCTTATAGTCCTGCAGCTGTCTGCAAGAGACTTCATACTCTTAGAACAGGTTTCCATCTTCCTGCAAGTTTCAGGCTTCTCAGTTTCTCACTGGCTCTCAGACTTGAGGTCTAGTTAACTATTCTGAACAATTTAATCAAAGATAGGAAGCTTAGAAACCTTGAAGACACTTTTACTGTCTTCCTGAACTCCTAAAACTTTTATCTCAAAACATCTGCATACTTCAAAAGCTCAAGCCAAGTCCTAATTCCTTTCTGAAGCTTTCTTGAGCCATAAGCTCACTGCAAGCCTCCTTCCTTCCAACTTTATGGATAACATTGCCTGGCTCTCATACTCAGTTTCATGGGGGCAGATTCTGGCCCTCTTCTCCACCCTAGTCCAAGGGAAGCATGATTTTGGATGGCCTTGATTTACACTGTAGGTGATGTAAGGACTTCTAGCAAAAGTTTATCCTGGGATAAATAAATATCTGTAGATTGTATACCCAACTAACTCCTAGAGGTATTTCGGACTGATGCCCACCCTCTAAATTGAAATAACAAAAGATCTAATATTCCTTCCATTGAGGAGTAGGGGAAGAGAAAGGACACACGGAAGTCCCCACCCTCCTCTATCAGGACATAGGTGCAGCCAGAAGGGGGATGGGAGAGAGGTGACCCTAGTTTGTGTCCCATACAGTATATAAAGATTTTTGAAGATCATCATTAGCTCCATTTACCTATTCAGCTGCCTAGAGGTCCTTTGTTCTTGATCTTGGAAGGTATGCTGTGCCATTTGTCCTTGAACAGAAACCAGAAACTCTGGAGCTGAAGATGGAGGTAGCTCTAGGCCCTGGGAAGGCACAAATGGTAGGGGGAGAGGACAGGTTTATAGTGAGAAGCATTTACTTACTAGAGAACTACCAGGACAGAGGTCTCTGTAGTTCCTGAAGCATCTGTGTTTTGAGAGTGTGTGTGTGTGTGTGTGTGTGTGTGTGCATGTGTGTGTGTACATATATGTAAAGAAAGATAAGAGTGAGAGTAAGGAAGTATAGAAGTGCAACCCCAGGTAAGTCTCTGTCCTTTTTTTCAGTAAAAACAGAAATTCTAATGAAAAAGTAAGTAGAGAAAGAGAAACAACCTGAGTAAAAAGATAATAGCTGGCTGAGATTGGGGCTAAGGGGCTGGCTAGAGGCTCTTTGGTGAAGGTGGGCTCTAAGGCAAGGATAGGAAGTAGTATATAATGAATTCAAGACAGGAAAATTCCCTATCTCACTACCCCACAGTCAGAATCTTCATGGTCAACTAAGGGTAGCACTACAGGCTAGAAGTCTTATCAGCTCCAGCCTTCAAGGGTTTTGTAGAAGAGGAGGGAAACCTCATAGCTGATAGTGTCAAAAAGACATGGGGCTGAGAGGCTAAAGCAGTGACCTAGACAAGAGTTAAACCTTCCTCTGAAGAGTTGCCTCCCAGTTTTGCCCTCCTATCCTTTCCCACCTCTAAACCCAAGTCAGAACTAGGCCAGTCATGCCCAGAAAGTTACCCAGCTGGGCTTCCCAAGTTGTAATTCACCCCACCCCTTGCCCCCTAGAATTTCTCCTCTTTGAGCCCCATCTCACAACAACCCCATCTCATCTGCTCCTCATTTACCTTGCCCTTTTCAACCCTCTGTGACTTCAGCTGTGACATCATAGATCTGAGACAGTGGTCTCTCCCCTCCCACCCTCAGCCCGGACTCCATTCAGTCCAAATGACGATAAAATAATAAGATAATATTATGAAATTGGAGTATTATGCCTCCATCAGAAAGGATGAATACCCAACTTTTGTATCAACATGGACGGGACTGGAGAAGATTATGCGGAGTGAAATAAGTCAAGCAGGGAGAGTCAGTTATCATATGGTTTCACTTACTTGTGGAGCATGAGGAATAACATGGAGGACTTTAGGGGAAGGCAAGGAAGGGTGAATTGGGGGAAATTGGAGGGGGAGATGAACCATGAGAGACTGTGGACTCTGAGAAACTGAGGGTTTTGGAAGGGAGGGGAGTGGGGGAATGGGTGAGCCTGGTGGTGGGTAATAAGGAGGGCACGTATTGCATAGAGCACTGGGTGGTGTGCATGAACAATGAATCTTGGAATGCTGAAAAAATAAAATAAAAAAAAGCAAAATGTTACGAAACTTGAGTTTTTGTTTATAAGGTTTTTTGCTGCTTCATTGCCTTCCACCCATGATATTAAACATCCAGTGCTTCTGAGAGACAGTAGGGATGAGCTTAGAGGAATCTACCTTTAACTTTGAATTTCAAAAGAAGGTCTGAAAAATTTGGCTTTCAGTTTCTTTTTTTTTTTAAAGATTTTTTATTTATTTACTTGAGAGAGACAGAGAGAATGAGAGAGAGGAAGAGGTTAGATGGAGAAGCAGACTCCCCGCTGAGGAGGGAGCCCGATGCGGGACTCGATCCAGGGCCTCCAGGATCATGACCTGAGCAGAAGGCTGTTGCTCAACAACTGAGCCACCCAGGCGCCCGGCTTTCAGTTTCTTAAAAATCTTTTTAAAATTCCAGTATACTTAATATACAGTGTAATATCAGTTTCAGGTGTACAGTGTAGTGATTCAACAATTCTGTACATTTCTCAGTGCTCATCAAGGTAAGTGTACTCTTAAACTCCTTCACCTCTTTCACCCTTTTCCCCGCCACTTACCCTCAGGCAACCACTAGTTTGTTCTCTGTGTTTAAGAGGTTTTTTTTTTGTTTTTTTTTTGCCTCTTTTTTCTTTGTTCTTTGTTTTATTTCTCGAATTTCACATATGAGTGAAATCATATGGAATTTTCTTTTACTTATTTCACTTAGCGTAATACCCTCTGGATCCATCCATGTTGTTACTAATGGTAAGATTTCATTCTTTTTATGGCTAATATTCCATTGTTTATATATACACCACCTCTTCTTTATCCATTCATCTATTGATGGACACGTAGGTTGCTTCCATATCTTGGCTATTGTAAATAATGCTGCAATAAACGGATGGGTGGATGTATGACTAAATTAATGTTTTCATTTTGGAATCATCGTGTGCCTTGTGCCCTCAGGCAACTCCACTGGGAAGCAACAACTGGAAGCTTGTGCTTCGTTTCTCCTGGATTTTGCCACATGTGCTTTTTCCCTTTGCTGATTTTGATTTTTATCCTAACCCTGTAATAAACTGTAACCATAATTAGGACAGCTTCCAAGTCCTGTGAGTCTTTTTGGTGAGTCATCAAGCCTGAGGGTACTCTTGGGACTCCCAGCATAATGTCCCAAATCTCAGCAGTTTAAAACTGGAAAGGTTTTTTTTTTTTTCTTCACATTACGTGTCCTTTCTTGATGGGGGTGGGAGCTTAAGGGAAGGGCTATGCTCTATATCATCCTCACTCGGGTAATCAGGCTGAGGGAGTTTCTTCTTAATGCTTCAGCAATTTCTAACATAGGAACACAAAAACATGATGAATCATCCCCGTTTTAAAACACACTTTACTTAAACTGACACGTAACTTCCACTCATACTTCATTGGCCCAGATAAGACATATAGGTACTCTTAGCTTTAGGGAGCTCAGAAGAGTTCTCTCCCACCATGGGTCAGACAGAGAACTGGAATATCAGTTAATAGCATTGCTAATTACCTCAGCATCTACAAGCTCTGAAAGTCCTGGCCCAAGACATCTACCATTTAGAACAGGATCTATTATGCAGAGAAAAAAACTACAGGAAGTATACGGAAAAGTACACTTTCATAACATTCAAGGGACTATAGAAATCAAAGAAGAAAGAGGCAGTTCAGATTTGTCAAGAATAAGATTTTGGTACATAAACAGTGTGCAGTTCCTGAAGAGGAGGATAGATGGAAGCCAGCTTACCGGGAAAGTGGGGTTTAAGAAAAGAATTGATTGGATAGGAAGTAATATCAGTATACCTGAACATGCTATTGAAAAGCACAGCAGCAGAAATTAGAGAAGATTTGATAAGTTCTGAACTGCTTAATACCTGTGTGTGAAAACCTAGTAAAAGATTTACATGTTTTGGTGAAGAAAAAAAGCATGAGTCTATTCATCCATGCTGAAACATTTCAGTTTTCTTTCTAAAATGAGAAGAGAGGTATCACCAGGGTAGCGGTTTTCTAAACAAAACAAAACAAAACAAAACAAAAAACAACAGAGGAATCCTCATGGGAAGGATATATCAGGGCTGAAACAATAATGAAGAGAGATCAAGAAGTTGATGTAAACATTATTTAGTTGATTTCGTGAATGTTTATTAAGCATCTGCTATGTCTTGAGAACTAGGATGGAAACAGAGTGAAACAGGTGGAGGAGATGAGAAGATGGTCCCAGTCCTTGAGTGGCCCTTTCATCGTTAAGCAATAATTTTGGGTGAGCTATGCAGTAATTGACAACGTCAATCAGGGAGGCGGTCAACAGAGTGGTCACTGTTAAAATAACAAGGCAGCAGAAAGGATGTGTGAACAATTATGAAAAGGAGGAGTCTATTACGTCCAAACATCCCAATAATAAAATGGCGTCGGTCTTTAATTATTTGAGTTATGTGTTTTAATTGTTTATAGTTCAGGATTTTAACTGGTGTAATCCCTCTCCTGTAGCAGTCAACTAATATTTTCTAAATCCAGCTAGCTTCTGAACAATTCCAGTGATGAGGCTGAAGACAATTTATGCTTGCTTTTGGCTATAATAGATCAGGCTGGAGCTCACGAGGAAAGCCTCAAGGGTATCCCCTCTCCTTTTGCATTTCTGATACTTTTGCTGAGAAGAAGCTGAAGAGAAAGTGGGCATCTGGCCAATTTCTTCAGAAGTCTTTCAATGAGGGAGGCTAAAGTTGTTGCCCAAGCAGTTTTTCTTGAGGTTGGACACTGGGGACTTTCTTCCACAAATTTTCCTCAGCTAAGTTTCCTATGATCTGTCAGGGGAGGCAGAAGCTGCTGGACCCTGAAGAGACCAGTGTAGTTTGTAGTAACAAGACCCCAAGATACCTGGCAGAATCTTACTTCCCATTCTTCTTGCCCTGTGGCTAATAATGCTCAATGGGATCATAGTTGCTTCTCCCCAGGATAATATTTTAATGTCACTGTGGATGTAGAGAAAGCCAAACAAAAAGAAGAGCGAAAGCCAGAGAAGGCCGCTGACTAGAGAGGCTCATAGGCTTCTGGACATTGAGGCTGACTTACCCAACCCACTGGAGAGAAAGTCAGATGAGCCAAGGGCCTTTCAGAATAATTGTCCCTGCCTGAGGCTCTGGAGGCTCAGTTTTCTCTAGTTGTTCTCCAAGTGTAGTCCTCAGACCAGATGCATTAGTATTGGCCTGCAAAGCTTAACAAGTCCAATTCTTGGGCTCCACCCCTGGACCTACTGAATCAGAAGCTCTTGTGGGTGGGGCAGCAATGTGTTTTAATACAATTCAGATACACTGCAAAGTTTGGTAACCACTGATGTAATTGGGTTTTTGTTTTTGTTTTTTGTTTTGATTTTTTCTTTTTTCTTTTTGGTAGGGTTACCAAGCACACAGTGGGAGGAGGTGAGCTATCTATCCACTATTAGGTCCAGGCAAAAACTGCAATTTTTTTTGGCATTTATTTAGTACTGATCTTATGGCTTATTCATCTTTGAGTTCTAGAATGAGACCCTGATGATCACCTCTCACAGGTTGGTCAGATTCCATTTAATTCCATACTCTTTGGAATGTCCACTATTTGCTGAGGAGACGTTAGAGACCACATGACACAGAAAGATAACATTAACCTTAATGTGTGATTTAAGAACTACAAACAAAATATCTAGAAACCACCAAGAAAGGAAGGATTTTAATAGTAGGCTCAAATCTGAATATTCAGAATAGCATTAAAGATTCTTTGCAGACTGATTGTCATAATTATGATAATGTATATTCCTCCATTCAGAGATGCACATTTTTTATATTTTAGTGTTTCTGAAATTCAAATGCATCTTTCAGTTGATCTGTATGTTTAACATAGTTTATTCTGCTTGAAAAAATATTAGCAATTAATAGGTACTTTACCTTTCTCAGCAAATGACAACTTAGAGGCAAATATGTTAATAACCCAACACATAATGTGCTACATGTTATGATGTGCACATCTCAGTTAATTCTCAGAACCAAGCTCTGATAGCACACAATTGTCAAATCCATTTTCCAGACAAGGAAACAGGTGAAAGAGAAGTAGACTGCCCAGAGTCACAAGGCAGGTGAAGAGCAGAGCTGGGATTTGTGTTCAGCTGTGTTTAATTCCAGAGTCCATCCTTTGAATCTCAAGTATTACATATTCACGTCTCTTTCCCTTTACTAAACTGTTTCTTCTGCTTGGAAGATTTTTTTCTCTTCTGTTCCTAACACTTGCTAATCGAGACAGGGCAAATTCAATAGTGTCTTTCCTGTGAAGATTTCCCTGACCATTTGATAAAGAATGTTTTCCTCCTCAGAACTCCCATAGCAATCTTGTCACACTGTTATAATATAAATTACTATGTTGCATTATAGCTGTTAATACAACTCTTTGACACAGTGTAAGTGTCTTAAAGGAAGGGACTCTATCTTACTCATCTTTATAAACTCAGAGCCCAGTACAGTGCCTGGACACCAAGCCTTATTGGCTGAACTGATTCAACAAGTGTGTTCCTCCTACTTGACTGATATATAAAGGTTTACAGACTGAGAATATCATTTATTGAATACAAATTGCTGACATAGTATGAGCTAAGAGCTTTACATGCTTTATAAATGTCTTGAGAAGAAATAAGATGACTTAAAATATTTAAAATAGCCTGTGGCACATGGTAAAGACTCAGTCATGTTATTATTTTTATTATTACCATTTTTTAAAAAAAATTTATTTATTTATTTGAGAGAGAGAATGAGAGAGAGGAAGCATGAGAGGAAGAGGTCAGATGGAGAAGCTGACTCCCCGCTGAGGAGGGTGCCCGATGCGGGACTCGATCCAGGGACTCCAGGATCATGACCTGAGCCGAAGGCAGTTGAGCCACCCAGGCGCCCCTTATTATTACCATTTTTAACTGCAAAACTCACTAAACTGAATTGCAAAAACTCAGTGAAATAATTACTATGATTGTCACTATATATAAGTAAACTAAATTATTTATATGTAAATAAACTGAATATTTAGCAAGTAAACTATTTAGTTTACTAAAGGCATTGTGAGAAGGAAAGAAAAGGTGAATGAGGGGAAATCGGAGGGAATGAGAGACTGTCTGTGGACTCTAAGCAACACACTGAGGGTTTTGGAGTGGCAGAGGTGGGGGGTTGGGCGAGCCTAGTGGTGGGTATTGAGGAGGGCACGTATTGCATGGAGCACTGAGTATGGTGCATGAACAATTAATCTTGTAACACTGAAAAAATAAAATGTATTTGGGAAAAAATTTATAAATATATTTGTATATAAATTACAAATATATTTACATGTAAATATATAAATATTTCATTTATAAGTAATTATTATAAATGTATTATATATAAATTAATTTTAAATTACATATAAATATATATTTCATAATTTTACGTAATACATAAAAGAGAAATGACTATAATGTAGACTTGATTTCAGTGTTAGTTTTTCTGTATAGTCATGTTTTGGTGCTTGCTATTCTGGGACTGCTCAGCTCCAGGTTTTCTTATTATTCAAGTCTTTTTCAACCTCTCTGCCCCCATTCCTGGGAGACCTGAAAGAAAAACCTGGATAACGTTCGCTGGTTATGTCTCTGTTCAGAATTGCTGTTCTTCTCATGTCTCTCTGAGATCTTCAACAACTCTGTCTCTACTCGAAGCCATGGCTTCTGTGACATTGCTGTGAAAACACTTGATTTGAAAACAAACAAGCAAAAACTTCCAATAATCCTAACTTGTCATTCTGGAATTTTGCCACAAGGAGGCAGTGGTGTCTTAATCATTAGGTCTGAACCAGCTAGCTTATTTACTCATACCTCCACAGGTCTTATAACCTTGAGCTTTGCATATTTCATTTACAAAAAAATGTAAATCTGTTGCAAGAGTTACGCAAATACCATTTTAAAAGTATATTTGGTGGGGGTGCCTGGGTGGCTCAGTGGTTTGGGCCTCTGCCTTCGGCTCGGGTTATGATCTCAGGGTCATGGGATTGAGCCCCACGTTGGGCTCTCTACTCAGCGGGGAGCCTGCTTCCCCTCTCTCTCTGCCTGCCTCTCTGCCTACTTGTGATCTCTCTCTCTCTCTGTGTCAAATAAATAAAATCTTTAAAAAAAATAAAAGTATATTTGGAATCAATGCTAAAAGGGAAAAATTTAGATATTAAAAAGGGGGTCAAGTTGTAATTTTGTATTTTTTCCTCTTAACTCTTAGCTTATCCTAAATAACTTCAATTTTAGATTGAATTAAAAGAAGAATAAAAGAGGAAAAGGGATAGAAAGAGAAAAAGTATCTCATAGGCCTTATTCTCAGCCATCAGACTTGCTCAGCCAAATTCCACATCTCCTTCACTTACTTAATGTGCCTCCAGTTTGTGATCATCTGATCTTGTTTCTATCTCAGGTAAAAATGGTTATGCTACCTGTAGGATCTGATTAATTGAATTAAAGGAATCATCTTAATTTTGTTTCCAGAGCTCCTGCTTTATTTCTCAACAATAACAGGAGTTGCCTGACCTCATGATGCCATTATGCTTCAGGGTCACAGGAACCTCTCATTCCAATTTATCTAAATCAAAATAAGGCATTTCTCTTGTCAGTTCAATGGAGGAATGAAGTATCACCTTCATTTTTTTTCCCCAAGGAAATGAGTTCCCTAGAGCAAATGAGTTACAAATGTGTGTGTGTGTATGTGTGTAGTTGGACAGATAGATGAAGAGAGAGATGGATAAAGAGGTATATAATATTTCACTTATATGTTTCATGTATGATGGTGTGTGTGTTTGAAACAGGCAACATGAAGAAGTTCTTAGATTTTTTGTTATTTTTTTATTTTTTTTCTTAGATTTATATAAACTTTAATTCTTGTTCTTCACTACCTTTAAATCTTGAGCTGTGAAGTTTGGGCAAGTTATTTAATTGAACCTTGGAATATGAACATATTTAGAAGGAATTATTTCTTCTCCATTCCTCTAGTTTTAAAGCGTCTGGATTTATACCATAAATGCAATAGTTTTCTGATTGAAGCTTTAAAAAATATTTTACTTAAATCCACTAATTGAGCTTTCTGCGTGGGGATGCCGCCAAGTAACCATTGTTAAAGTCTCCCCTCCCACTGCTGTCATGTCTGTAAGTCAGAGTCTCCCAAAGATCCTGAACAGCTGTGAAAGCTCTTTATCAGAGGCTTGAGCTTTGAAACAACCCATGAGAATCTGAGGAGCCATTTTGAGCAATGGGGAACACTTATGGACTGTGTGGTAATGGGAGATCCAAACACCAAGGCTCCAGAGGCTTTGGGTTTGTCACATATGCCCCTGTGGAGGAGGTGGATGCAGCCTTGAATGCAAGGCCACACAGGGTGGATGGAAGAGTTGTGGAACCAAAGAGGGCTGTCTCAAGATTCTCAAAGACCTGGCGCCCACTTAACTGTGAAAACGATTTTTGTTGGTGGCATTAAAGAAGACACTGAAGGACCTCATCTCAGAGATCATTTTGAGCAGTATGGGAAAATCGAAGTGATTGAGCTCATGACTGACTGAGGCAGTGGCAAAAAGAGGGGTTTTGCTTTTGTAACATTTGATGACCATGACTCTGTAGACAAGATTGTCATCCAAAAATACCCTACTGTGAATGGCCACAACTGAGGAAAGCCCTATCTAAGCAAGAGACGGCTAGTGCTTCCTCCAGCCAAAGAGGTTGAAGTGGCTCCGGAAACTTTGGTGGTAGTTGTGGAGGTGGTTTTGGTGGAAACGACAACTTTGGTTGTGGAGGGAACTTCAGTGGTCGAACTTCAGTAGCTTTGGTGGCAGTCGAGGTGGTGGTGGATATGGTGGCGGTGGGATGGCTATAACAGATTTGGTAATGATGGTGGTTATGGCGGAGATGGCCCTGGTTAATCGGGAGTAAGTGGTGAACAGGGTTATGGAAACCAGGGCAGTGGTTATGGCGGGAGTGGCAGCTATGACAGCTCTCACAGCAGAGGAGGTGAAGGCGGCTATGGTGGTGGTAGTGGAAGCAGCTTTGGAGGTGATGGATGCTATAATGATTTTGGCAATTACAACAATCAGTCCTCAAAATTTGGACCCATGAAAGGAGGAAATTTTGGAGGCTGAAGCTCTGGCCCCTGTGGTAGTGGAAGCCAGTACTTGCCAAACCATGAAACCAAGGTAGCTATGGTGGTTCCAGCAGCGGCAGTAGCTATGGCAGTGGCAGAAGGTTTTAATTACTGCTAGGAAACAAAGCTTACCAGGAGAGGAGAGCCAGAGAAGTGACAGAGAAGCTATAGGTCACAACAGATTTGTGAACTCAGCCAAGCACAGTGGTGGCAGGGCCTCGTTGTTACGAAGAAGACATGTTTTAGACAATACTCATGTGTATGGGCAAAAAACTCGAGGACTGTACTTGTGACTAATTGTATAACAGGTTATTTTTATTTCTGTTCTGTGGAAAGTGTAAAGCATTCCAACAAAGGCTTTTAAATGTAGATTATTTTTTTTGCACCCATGCTGTTGATTGCTAAATGTAATAGTCTGATCATGATGCTGAATAAGTGTGGCTTAAAAAAAAATAAATCTACTAATTGAAATTTTAAGTGAAAAAAACCATGCTATCTCCACAGATGCAAAAGGATATCCAATAAAATTCAGCACTTATTCATTTGTGAAGGGCTATGCAAACTGGGGATAGTAGGGAACTTTCTTAATAGTTCATAGCATCTATCAAACTGAAGGAGGGAATAAAAATAGTTGTATAAAGAGGTATCTAGTAACAAGTGGGTAAATAGGTGAAAATATTCTTATATATTGGTTACCAAAAAAAGATACACACAATGAAATATCTAAGTACTTCATCTCTAGCAAAGAGCAGGGTAAGGATATTATTGAGAATTCTGGCATTTACATCAAAGACATTCAAAATTAGGAAGGAAAGAAACATGCCACACGGGTGGACACTGTTGCTTACCTATTTCATGGTTATTTTACTTTTTTTAGTTACTAAGAACTCTAATTTTAGTTAGATACCCGGCACCAGGGGATGATTTATTATTGTCTAAATCATTCACGAAATTCTGCTCACCTTAGCTGGATGCTCAGTTTCCCAGTCCTTCTTGCATCTAAGGGTAGCCACGTGATATAGAATTAGCCAGCGAGTCTAAAGGGAACCTTTTGGTGGAATAGTCTTTGCCCTTCTTTCAATTTGGACATGGTGTCTGAGAAAGTGATGCTAAAAGCTACAGAAGCTGTAATGAGACAATGAGGGAAAGGGAAAAAAATCAGTCACATTTAACCAGTAATTTGGCTTATCATGGAAATGCCGAACCAAACCCAAAATCTCATACCCCTCTCAGAGTTCTTGAGTAACGTTAAACATTCTTATAGTTTAAACTATGGCTATTTAGGTTATCTTTTATTTTCATCCAAATGCATCCTAACTGATGTACAATGCAAAGATAGAGGCAGTAATCAGGGAGAAAAATAAGCTAAAAAATCCTCAAATTCCTCGCATATGGTTCTGTTGATAGTAATATGTAATAAGAACATTCATTTCTTTATAAAACGTAGGAGCGGGGTGCCTGGGTGGCTCAGCGGGTTAAAGCCTCTGCCTTCAGCTCAGGTCATGATCTCAGGCTCCTGGGATCAAGCCCCGCATCGGGCTCTCTGCTCAGCAGGGAACCTGCTTCCCCCCCGACTCTCTGCCTGCCTATCTGCCTACTTGTGATCTCTCTCTCTCTCTCTCTGTGTCAAATAAATAAATAAAATCTTTTTTAAAAAAAAATTAGGAGCAAAGAGCAAATGATAAAAATTGAGGTTAGAGGAAAAGGTAGACAGAAGAGTAAAGTAAACCAAAGAAGGACTAAAAAAAAATCAGCATTATAAAATATGTAAATTAGCAATACCACATAATAATAATAGAACAGGCATGGGCTAAAATAAAATTATTAGGGACTTCCACTTCTGGTAATTACTAACTAGATAAACTGGACTAACACATTGCCAAAACAAAAAAGCCGAAGAACACATTATTTATTTAATCATTTATTTATTTATTTATTTATTTATTTATTTATTTCTATTTAACATTTATTTATTTTTTAATTTTTTCCTCCATATATGTTTATTTTTTCAGTGTTACAAGATTAATTGTTCATGCACCACACCCAGTGCCCCATGCAATACGTGCCCTCCACAATACCTACCACCAGGCTCGCCCAACCCCTCCAAAACCCTCAGTTTATTGCCCAGAGTCCATAGTCTCTCATGGTTCATGGACCCCTCTGATTTCCCCCCATTCACCCTTCCCTTCCTTCTCACAATGCCCTCCATGTTTTCCTCATGTAAGTGGGACCATAAGATAATTGACTCTCTCTGCTCAACTTATTTCACTCCGCATAATCTCTTCCAGTCCCGTCCATCGTTTTGTTATTTTTCTTTTTATTTTGGTATAGTCGATACGTTAATTCGGGCATACAAATTAGTGGTTTGACAAGTTTATACATTATGCTATGTTTGCTACAAGTATAGCTACCATTTGTCCTGTTACATTGCTATTACAGTATCATTGACTGTATTCCTTACGTTGTGACTTTTATTTTCATCACTTAGTCGTTCCATAACTGGAAGCCTGTATCTCCCCCCGCCTCCTTCAACCATTTTGCTTGACCCCCCGCACATCTTCTCTCTGGCAACCATTAATTTGTTCTCTGTGTTTATAGGACTGATTCTGCTTTTTGTTTGTTTATTCATTTTGGTGAGCACTGTGAATTGTGTAAGACTTATGAATCACAGACCTGTACCTCTGAAACAAATAATACATTATATGTTAATAAAAAATAAAAACTGTTCACTTCTAAAAAAAAATTTTTTCCCTTATGAGTGAAGCCATATGGTATTTGTCTTTCTTAGTCTGACTTACTTCACTTAGCATAATACTCTGTAGGTCTATCCATATTGTCTCAAATGCCATGATCTCATCTTTTTATGGTTGTGTGTGTGTGTGTATATATATATGTGTGTGTGTATATGTGTATATATATACAAATATATATGTATGTATATGTACCACATCTGCCTTATCCATTTGTCTATTGATGGACACTTAAGTTGTTGCTTCCATATCTTGCCTGTAGTAAAAATGAACATAGCGGTACATGTATCTTTTTGAATTAATGTTTTTGTTTTCTTCAATAGTAGATTTATTGGATCCTATGGTATTTCTATTTTTAATTTTTTGAGGAAGCTCCATGCTATTTTCCACAGTAGCTATACCAACTTACATTCCCACCAACAGTGCAAGAGTGTTCCTTTTTCTCCACATCCTGGCCAACACTTGTTATTTCTTGTGTTTTTAATTTTAGCCATTCTGACAGGTGTAAGGTGGTATCTCATGATTTTGATTTGCATTACCCTGATGATTAATGAGTGATGTTGAGAATCTTTTCATGTATCTGTTGGCCATCTGTATGTCTTCTTTGGAAAAATGTCTATTGAGGTCCTCTGCCCATTTTTATTTTTTATTTTTTTTAAATTTATATTTTTTATTATGTTACTCACCATACAGTATTTGTTTTTGATGTACTGTTCCAAGCTTTATTGTTTGTGTATAACACCAAGTACTCCATGCAATACATGCTCTCCTTAATACACTCCTTAATACACTGAGCCAAGCTATCCCCCCATGCCTCCCAAAAACCCTCATTTTGTTTCTCAGAGTCCAGTCTCTCATGGTTCATCTCCCCACTCTGATTTCTGCCCCCTCTTCATTTTTCCCTTCTTTCTCCTAATGTCCTCCATGCTATTCCTTATGTTCCACAAATAAGTGAAACCATATGATAATTGACTTCTCTTCTTGACTTATTTCACTTAGCATGATCTCCTCTGGTCCCATCCATGTTGATGCAAAAGCTGGGTATTCATCCTTTCTGATGGCTGAGTAATATTCCATTCTGTACATGGGCCACATCTTCTTTATCTATTTGTCTGTCGAAGGGCATCTCGGCTTTTTCCACAGTTTGGCGATTGTGGACATTGCTGCTATGAACATTGGGGTACATATGGCCCTTCTTTTCACTACATCTGTATCTTTGGAATAAATATCCAGTAGTTTGATTTTTAACTTTTTGAGGAACCTCCATACTGTTTTCCCAAGTGGCTGCACCAACTTGCATTCCCACCAACAGTGCAAGAGGGTTCCCCTTTCTCCACAATCTCTCCAGCATTTGTTGTTTCTTGTCAACTTGTGCCATTCTAACTGTTGTGAGATGGTATCTCAATGTGGTTTTGATTTGAATTTCCCTGATGGCTAATGATGATGAACATTTTTTCATGTGTCTGTTGGCCATTTGTATGTCTTCTTTGGAGAAGTGTCTGTTCATGTCTTCTGTCCATTTTTTGAATTGATTGTTTTTTGAGTGTTGAGTTTGAGAAGTTCTTCAGAGATCTTGGATACCAGTCCTTTATCTGTAGTGTCATTTGCAAATATCTTCTCATATCCCGTGGGTTGCTTGTTTGTTTTGTTGGCTGTTTTCCTTTGCTGTGCAGAAGCTTTTCATCTTGATGAAGCCCCAAAAGTTCATTTTCACTTTTGTTTCCTTTGCTTTTGGAGATGTTTCTTGAAAGAAGTTGCTGTGGCTGATGTCAGAGAGGTTACTGCCTGTGTTCTCCTTGAGGATTTTGATCGATTCCTGTCTCATATTGAGGTTTTTCATCCATTTAGAGTTTATCTTTGTGTATGGTGTAAGAGAATGGACAAGTTTCATTCTTCTGTATATAGCTGTCCAATTTTCCCAGCACTGTTTATTAAAGAGACTGTCTTTTTTCCATTGGATATTTTTTTTTCCTGCTTTGTCGAAGATTAGTTGACCATAGAGTTGAGGGTCCATATCTGGGCTCTCTATTCTGTTCAGTTTTTCTATATGTCTGTTTTTGTGCCAGTACCATGCTGTTTTGGTGATCATGGCTTTGTAATACAGCTTGAAATCAGGCAATACTATGAGCATATTTTTAATATGTGCTTTGAAGATATTTTAAAGCTAAGAAAGCAGTGAGGAATTTTGGAACCATCATCCCAAAGAAGAGAAAATCTAGAAAAGCAAGCTCAGCATTTGGGGGTCTGTTATTCCCATAAAGGCATCTTGAAGGGGTGATTGAGAATATGAAAAGTTATTTTGACAGTTTCCTGAAGTGAGTGGGAAAAAGTGGAATTCAGGGACAACCAAGGGAGTGAGTTGGAGCCTTAAAGGGCAGTACCCTGAAATAAAAGTGGATTGAGAACAGACCAACTTCATAAGGACTGAAGCCCAACTTCACCTCAGCCCCTGGAATTACATGAGAATGATCCAGGACTGCAAATGCCCATGGCTGTCTGACAGAAGCTAGTGGAAATTTTCTCTAGAGGAAGAGAATACAAGCCAGAGCCATAAATTATCTCTATAGTTTTCATAATAACATCCTGTTCTCAATAGAAAAAATTTAAAAAAAAACATGGAGAGATAAAAACTAGAGATAGTAGAAACAGATCCAGGCACTTAACTTAAAATAAATAAGCTTAAAATTTTATGGAGATTAAAGATAAGATTGAGAACTTGGGCATAATATTATTTCTGGAAGCTATAAAAATAAGTGAAAGTTCTAGAAGACTCAGTGGCTGAAACTAAGATTTTTAATGGATAAGTTTGAAGGAGATTAGGCAATATCGAGGAGTATACTAATCACTTATAAGGTAGGTAAGAAGAAAATGTATCTAGTAAGGCACAGACAGAATAAAGAAAAAACGAGAGTATGTAATACGTAATGCATAGAATGAGAAGGATAAGGTACATGTACATGGAACTACAGAGAAGAAAGAGACAATGAGGTAATATATGAGAACATAGGGCAATGTGTGAGATAATGGATGAAAATGTTCCAAACTGAAAAGTTCTATCAACTACAAATGCTAGCAGTACTATAAATAAATACCAAGTATGTTAAAGAAAGTCACACTTTGTCATATCATAATAAAGTCACTAAAAATCAAAAGAGAAAATATTAAAAGCAGTGAGAGAGGGAAAAAAAGACAAATTAACTCCAGAGAAGTACAATTAGACTAACAACTGACTCCTCAAGAGAAGCATCAGATTAGCAAGAAGATAGAAGATACTGAGGTAATGTCTTCAAAGTACTGAATAAAAAAATAACCCCCATTAGGATTCTGTGTCCAGTAAAGCAACATTTAAGAAAGAAGGTGGTGGGTACTGCATGGAGCACTGGGTGTGGTACATGAACAATGAATCTTGGAACACTGAAAAAATAAAATAAAAGTATTTGGGTGGGGGGGAAGAAGGTGAGGGACACCTGGGTCACTTAGTTGGTTAAGCATCTGCTTTTGGCTCAGGTCATGATCCCAGGGTCCTGCTCAGCAGGGAGCCTGCTTCTCCCTCTGCCCGCCCCACCCCCTGCTTATGTGTGCTCTCTCTCTCTCTCTGACAAATAAGTAAAGTCTTTTTTAAAAAAAAAGAATGCAAAAAAAAAAAAAAAGCATGGAGGTGAAAAAAATACATCACTAACACTAAATGAAAAATTAAATTCTCAGAGTCCACAGAGAATGGTTTATCGTCCCCTCCGATTTCTCCCCATTCACCCATCCTTTCCTTCTCACAATGCTCTCCATGTTTTTCCTTATGCTCCACACCTAAGTGAGACCATAAGATAATTGACTCTCTCCACTTGACTTATTTCACTCTGCATAATCTCTTCCAGTCCCATCCATGTTGATACAAAAGTTGGTGGGGGGGGGGTTGGGTGAGCCTGGTGGTGGGTATTGAGGAGGGCACGTATTGCATGGAGCACTGAGTGTGATGCATGAACAATTAATCTTGTAACACTGAGAAAATAAACGTATGGGGAAGAAAAAGAGAAAAATTAAATTCTTCTAGGAGGAAGAAAATTCTCACAGGTGGAAATTTTTATTTTCTTCTGTCCTGTCTTTGGATTCACTAATATCTCTTCAGCTTTGTCTAATTTGTTAAACTCGTCCATTGAAATCTTAGCTATTGAACTTTTCAATTCTAGATGTAGAAAAAATTGAGCAAAAAAAAAAAAAAGTCGAGTATGTTGGTAAATTTAAATTACCATTGACCATGTAGTAGTAGTATTGATGTCATATATAATGATTCTGTATTGTGTACATGTAATAATTAAATACATGACAACATTAAGGAAGGTAATCTAAAGGTGAGCTGTGAATCACTTAACTTTAATGGGAATTTCCAGTGGGATCACTCAGTAACCATTTTGAGGTAACGAGTCCAAAGTAAGCTTCAGGCTGAGCTTTCCAACAATCAGGACAGACTCACAATGTCCCCTGGGCTCTCAGGTTGTCATAATTTGCCATCTCATTGGCCGGCTTGACCCACAATCACTTCTGAATGGCTAGACCTGAGCCTCCTTTGTCAGGATGGTGCTCTTAGCAATACATTAACAGTCATACAGAGGGATATGTGCAGAAATGATGGTATAATTATGTTCGGAGAAATATGAAAGAAGTTGCTTTATTACTTGTTAGGAATTTGAAGTTTTCAAGTTTTCCTTTGTCATTTTTCAGAGTCATTAAGGGATAAGTGTAAAAATGCTGTCATGGTTTAGAAGAGTTTTCTGAAATCTTTATTTGCAGAGGCTTTTGAGGATGGAGCTTACATATTTCTCTTTATGTACAAAAAGTATTTTAAATAGAAAAATCTATACCAGTTCACATGATTGGACAGTTACGGCACATTTTCTCCTTTGTACATTTCTCCTGAGCTCCGTGGCATATGTACCAACTCAGAAAAACAGGAGGTATTCTGCACCAGGAAAACCCAGAAATACGGTAATATTTTTCTTGTATTTTCTCTGTTCCTGTGCTTCCTGTGTAGAATCCTTTCTGCCTCAATTCCTGCCACTTGTTATTCCCTCATCAGGCACTTCCTTTCTCCTTCAGTTACCTCATCTCATCTCTGTTCCCCTGGACTGGACGTCATGGCCTCCCTGTTTCTCTCTGACATGGCATTCATTTCTGTGACTGAAATAGTTTGATCTGCTCCTCAAAATCACTTCTCTTCCTCCTTTAGGGAAAATTGAACACTTGCATTGGGCATGAAGAAAAGAAAATCTAATGATTCTTTAGCATTCAGGATTCTTAAGTCATTACAACTTTCCAAGGTAATTATTTTTAGCATTCATTTTATTTTACATATGGGACAACTGAGACAAGATCTTTTCTATATCTTATTATAGTCATTGTTTCTGGTGCTGAAACACACCACATTATACCAGAAACCTGGAAGTTCAGGGAGGCTGATAACTGAGAGCTGTCTCTAAAAGGTGAGAGGGGGATAGGACATCAGTGATAGATTTTGGGTACTCTGTGATTCACAAATAACCCTCTTCAGGTACTCCAAATACACAGTGTCCAGAAACTAATTACATCTTTAGTTATAGGTAGTCTCTACAATTATGAGGCATGAGGAAGTTCAGAACAGGGCATGAAACACTGCATTGACGCAAACCTTTCTAGTTGGCAGAATTTTTCAGTACCCTTTATACATCTGCTTTCATGCAAGCCCCAAGTGTTCAAATCTCTTACTGGTTCCTAATAAGATCTGTTCCCTGTGAGTAGTAAAGCCTTTACTATTCTTCTCCTGAGTTTCATTCATTTACTTACTCATGCATGTATTCATTTTTATTTGTAAATAATACTTTTTGAGCAATTCCTTTGGACCAGTTATAATGCTAGGTACTCTTGTGTGTCTCATATATATTTTTTAATAAGCAAGGTTTAGTTTAATAAATTAACATAACTGCTGGCTCAATTATAGCAACTCAAAAGCAAGCGACATAAAAAGAAATTAACCTCGTAAACATACTCAAAAACTGAGTAGATTTTGTTTTTTCGTACTCAATGCAACAAAGCTTCACACCAGAACTCTTGGACCTTTATGAACTCACTAAACATAAAAAGAAAATGTTCTCAAAGACAGGAGTAAAGACCCTACACGCACTTTTATAGTATCAATACTTCTGTGTGATATAATATATAGATGATTAAAAAATATTTTTCAATGCCAACTTAAAACATTTTATGTAAAATTTACCGTTTGATGACTTTCCCTAAAAGACTTGTGATTGTCCAGTCAGCCTTACTCAAAAGTTTGTGTGTCTCATCTTAAAAGGAGCTCCTCTTAGGCAGCTTTTCTTTGGAAATTATCTAGTCAGCTCACTCCACCTGATTGTGATAATAACTGAAAAATAGTGGTGAGGTTTTCAGAGCTGTTTCCATTCTAAATTTGGACTCACAGCCTGAATAACCAAAGCATTGAGAATAATGAAATTGCAGCACCAGGTAAAAATAGAAGTGATCTTATTTACCTATGTGACCCCTCATATAACTCTAATACAGTAAATCTATACTTTGAGGAAGTATGGCCCCTGATAGAGTACAATTTCCAGGTTTGTCTTTCATGAAAATGTCCTTTGGTCTTTTATTTCTAAGAAGAAAATTTCCCCAAAGTTTAAGGAATTTCTAGTATTAGTAAGTGGGGCCCTATTTGGAGATGAGCAACGTTTCTTTTTGCTGCCCTCCCAAATTATAACGGGTGGTTCTCTGTCTGCATTTCATGGTTTGATTCCTTGCTTTTCCAGCATCTTCTCCCAAAGATGTAATATTCTCACGTTGAATCCAGGTTGCTATAGCTATAGCTACAGTGCTGAGCAAAAGAAAAAAGTATTAGCATGGAAAATGCAATCCCTACAGGACTGGAAGTATTTAGGTTTTCAGAAACAATACACACAATTTAGCCTTCTGATTCCTCTTTTAGAAATCAAGGGAGAGGTCTGTATCCAACAGAAATTTTCAAACTACCTTCACACTAAAATCTCACACTGACTTTCAAACTTGTCTTCTGGATCACTGGATTTGAAGAAGTTTTTCTTTAATTCTGTGCTAGTTATTGCTCAGCTAAGTGAGAAGGACAGGTAATGTGGACTTCCTTCCTAAGAATAGCTTTAATTCTGGGTGTTGCTTGGATAAATAATGGGAGAAAAATCATAAGTCCTTTGAGAGATTGAATGTGCCCATCTTGCAGTATGAACCCAAGAGATAGAGGACATGAGGGGACAAGATGGTATGGTCAGTGGTGTTGAAGAGTTACTCTGAGTCTACAGTTATAATATGGGTTGTCAGCCCAAAGTAGGAAAAAGAAAAGGCTAAGCTTTGGAAAGTTAGTAGGTAGTCTGTATTTGCAAATGTCATAAGGGCACAGACAAGAGCTGAATCTGAATAGATGACACAGACTGGGGATAGAGATTATGACCAGCGTATGTTCCCATATTGGCCAACAGTTTCTCTTTGATGAGTTATGTAACATCTGGGATGTCTATGCCGCCTTCTTTCTAACTCATTCCCTTTCTCCTCACTCTGCGAATGTCCAGCCACTACTCCTCTTCAGTTTGCTTTAAAGACCCCATTTACATATTTATGAAAAAATAAAAGCCATTATATGAGAACTGCTTCCTTCCCAACATCACATCTATGCAGTTAGATGGATGAAGTAAACTTGCTCCCACCTAAGGGCATGCTCTGCTTCTGCTCTGCAACCCAGCTGCTCTCGATACTATTTCTACAATTTTCTCTTATTTTCCTGCAATTTATTCCTCTCTGCTGGATTATTATCAAGAGTTTATAAAACATCTTCCAGTTGCTTTGATAATAAAAAAACAACAACAAAAAATAAACTCTAAGACATTAAAGAAAGAATAATAAAAGTGGGCAGGGAGTTGATCTAGGGTTGGAATCTTATAGAAAAGATTATTGCAGATTTTAGGAAATCTAGAGACAGGGAAGTTTATCATTTCAGAACTTAACCTTTTGAGTAGGCATGAAACTTCGTGAATAGAGAACGTTGAAACCCTTGAATATTTGTTAGACATCAGAAGAGGCTTTCTGATTTATTTCTTACATTTCAAAGAAAATATTGAAGGCAATGAGAAACCACAGTGTTGTTTCTGAGTTCATCCTCCTCGGACTGTCTGCTGACCCGCAGATCCAGGCTCTACTCTTTGTGCTGTTCCTTGTTATTTACCTCCTGACCCTGATGGGGAACTTGCTACTTCTGCTGGTGATCAGGGCTGATTCTCACCTCCACAACCCCATGTACTTCTTCCTGGGACAGTTGTCCTTCCTGGATCTCTGCCACTCTTCTGTCACTGTGCCCAAGCTATTGGAGAACCTTCTGTCTGAGAAGAAAACCATCTCAGTAAAGGGCTGCCTGGCTCAGGTCTTCTTTGTGTTTGCCACTGGGGGAACTGAATCCTGCCTGCTTGCTGTCATGGCCTATGACCGCTATGTTGCCATCAGCTCCCCTCTGTTCTACGGCCAGATGATGAACAGACAGCTGTGTATGGGGCTGGTGTGGGGCTCATGGAGCTTGGCTTTTGTGGATGCTCTTATCAATATCCTTGTAGCTCTCAATTTAGACTTCTGTGAGGCTCAAAATATACACCACTTCAGCTGTGAGCTGCCGTCTCTCTACCCTTTGTCTTGCTCTGATGTGTCTGCAAGTTTTACTGCCCTGCTCTGCTCCAGCCTCCTGCATTTCTTTGGAAATTTCCTCTTGATATTTTTCTCCTATGTTCGCATTTTATCCACCATCCTGAGCATTAGCTCTACCACAGGCAGAAGCAAGGCCTTCTCCACCTGCTCCTCCCACCTCACTGCAGTGATCTTCTTTTACGGCTCAGGGTTACTTCGCTATCTCATGCCAAATTCAGGATCCACTCAAGAGTTAATCTTCTCCTTACAGTATAGCGTGGTCACTCCTATGCTGAATCCTCTCATCTACAGCCTGAAGAACAGAGAGGTGAAGGCAGCTGTGAGAAGAATTTTAAGAAAATGTGTCTACTGTTGCAGTTAATAGACTACAGAATCAGAATGATGAGGGGAGAAACTGCATAGAACTGCAATAAATAGTGCCTGAATATTGAGAATTTTCTGATATCAGGATCTGCAACATACCTTACATCTTTTCTTTAAAGTGGTTAAGAAAAGGTGGGCTTATTTTCCTAGTATGATAGTAGTTCTGTCCTAGTTAGAGGGAAATAGTTGGATGACCTCTTGTCTTACAGTTTTTCTTATAAAAATATTTAGTGTATTACAGACTATATGGTAGACTCTGTTATTGCTTGCTTATAATTATATTTACCATTCTTCCAGTAACTAAATTCCATGTGTTCAGTGTAGTTCCAGAGAGACTGTTAATCATGGTGTCCCCAAATCCTCTTTCCTCCCCCACTCATTATTCACTCATTTGTCCTGGCACAGCGGCTGGTATAGGAATGAGCATATGATCAGTGCCAGACAATCCACTCCCTTAGGAATTTTAATTTTCAGAATAGATTCAAATAGGCAGGGGTAAGTCTTTCTGTTTGTAGCACTCTGATAGCCTATCCCAGTGCCCCTGCTGATAAGCTACTGTTATCCTAGATTCTATACTTTCATGGCAGATTGATAAATATGATTAAGCCTATATCTTTTTTTAAAGATTTTATTTATTTTTTTGAGGGACAGTGTGTGTGTGTACGTGCACGCGTGCGTGTGTGTGTGTGAGAGAGAGAGAGAGAGAGAGAGATCATAAGCCCGGGAAGAGGCAGAGGAAGAGGGAGAAGCAGACTCCTCGCTGAGCAGGGAGCCTTATGTTGGGCTCGAGCTCAGAATCCTGGGATCATGACCTGAGCCGAAGGCAGATGCTTCACTGGATTGAGCCACCTAGGTGCCCCGATAAACATGAATTATATTAAGAGCATGTGGTTAGATATTTACATCATGTCAGGCACTATTCCAAGAATTTTAAATATATTATCCCACTTAAATGTCACAACTAATGCTATAGGTAAATAATTTAGTTGTCCTTGTTTCAGAGAAGAGGAAGTAGACCCAGAGAGGTTAAGTGGTGGGGGTGGAATTTGGAACCTAAATAGACTTATCCCAAAGCCTGTTTTCTTTACCACCTCGACACACTGACTGTCCCCGTGGTGTCCCTTTGGTGAGCTACCCCAGACCTAGTTCATGAATTTCTCTTTTAATGCTTTACTATTGTTGTTTTGTTTTATTTTACTTCAGCAAGTCAGAATTAGATTCTATCATTTGCAAAGAAAAGACCTATAAGTACTGCAATTAAATTGCAGGTATAGACATCTAAAGACAACTGGGAACCATATACCGAATGGTCAACCATTTCCAGTTGTGAGAGGGAGATACCATTAGACAAGTAGCTCTGCCACTCAGCCCTAATAATGCTCCAGAAATGATGGAATGTGAGAAAGTAAATGCTGTGCAGTACATATAACAAACTCGAGAAAGAAATCAACAGAATATCAGCAAAGGCCCCTTAGATGAAACACAATTGGAGAATTATTGAGAAGATTTGGGAGATTAAAATTATCGTGGTCAAAAATTAATTATTTCTTTCTGAAATTACCTTTTAGTTTTTACTTACTTTACTTACTTACCCTTCATTTTGCACTCCTTAGTAGCAGAAAATATAAACTCAAAGAGATCAAGGGCCTTTTTCTGGCAATCTTTGATACCTTTTCAAGAATTTAAAATAGTTTCAAACATGCATTTGCACAATAAATGTATTTTGATTATGCAAATTTTGGAAAGAGAAACTGGGAAAATATATAGGATGAATTTTCACCAGTGGGATTCCACTGCCAAAGCAGTTTGAAATAATTATGAGTAAAATAGTCTATCATATGAATGCCAGTCTTTACCTTCCTGGTGATCCTAGTTGTGGTCCATGAATTCTCTAACAGTGTGGCCATGGCTGGGCATGGTGGTTGTGCAAAGGATCAATAACATTTTCATTCATAAGATCTATCCTACTGTTGCCATTGGTGAAACCCATTTTGATAAAGGTCACACACAAATTTTTTGTAAGATATGAGATAGCTTCTATTTTTTGTTTCTGTTATGAATTAAAAATTCAATTACATTTACTACTTGGTTATTTCTGGTACATAGGAATGTCATGATATTTTGTATTCTGAGCTTGTATCTGTTGACTTCGTTGAACTATCTTCTTAGTTATAATGGCTTGTTTGTAGATGCTATTGGATTTTAAAATTAGATTTTAATTATTTCATCTTAAATAAAAGCAAATAATTTTGTTTCTTTACTATTCCCTATTTCTAATTTTTATATATCTCATTTTTATTTACTAGAATTATTTTAGCTTTTAGAATGATTTCCTTTTTTAAAATTTTTATTTATTAGATTTATTTTATTTTTATTTTATTGCGTTATGTTAGTCACCATACAGTACATCATTAGTTTTTGATGGAGGTGTTCTATAATTCATTGTTTGTGTATAACTGGTGATGGGTTTTAAGGAAGGCATGGATTACATGGAGAACTGGGTGTTATTTTTATTATTTTTAAATTAAAAATTTTTTATTTGAGTATAGTTGACACACAATGCTCTATTAACTTCAGGTGTACAGCACAGTGATTTAACTTCTCTATGTGTTACGCTACGCTCACCACAGTTTAACTGCCATCATCACCATACAACACCATTATAATACCATTGACATATTCCCATGACTTATTCCTTCCATAACTGGAAGCCTATATCTTCCTTTCCCTTTCATCCATTTTATAATGCCATCTCTCCTCTGGCAACCACCAGTTTCTTCGCTGTATTTATAGGTCTGATTCTGGTTTTTATTTGTTTGTTTTTTTCTTTTTCTTTTTTCTTTTTTTTAGATTCCACACATGAGTAAATCTGATATTTGGTTTTCTCAGTCTGACCAGTTTCACTTAGCATAATACCCTCTGGTTCCATCCATGTTGTCCCAAATGCCATTGATTTCATCCTTTCTTTGGCTGTGTAACATTCCTTTCTCTATATAACTATATACATATGTATATTGAAATACACATACACACACACACACCCCATATGTTCTTTATCCATTCATCTATTGATGGACACTTAGGTTTTTTCCATATCTTGACTATTATAAATGATGTTGGAATAAACATGGGTACATATATCTTCTTTAAATTTAAATTCAATTAGCCAACATATAATATATAATTTGTTTTTGATATAATATTTAATGATTTATTAGTTGTGTATAACACCCAGTGCTCATCATATCATGTGCTCTCCTTAATACCCATCACCCAGTTACCCCATCCCCTCACCAATTTTTCTAGAGTCAAGAGTCTCATATATTTTGTGTCCTTCTCTGACTTCTTCCTATTCAATTTCCCCTCCCTTCCCCTATTGTCCTCCGCACTATTCCTTATGTTCCATATGAGTGAAACCATATGATCATTGTTTTTCTCTGATTGACTTATTTCACTTAGCGTACTACCCTCCAGTTCCATCCATGTCAGTGTAAGTGCTAGATTTATTTATTGTTTGGTTTTGTGGGTTTTTTTTTTTTTTTTGGATGTAACTTTAGTTCTTATTAAGAATAGTCATGACTCTCACTCAGATGTGTTGCCCGGTGGGTGGGTGATGATGCCAGCTATCACATCTGACTCAATTTACTGCCCACTCAAGTACACTGTTTCCAGGATTTTAAATGTTCATTACCATCTAGTACAATAGCGTGGAATATTTCTCAGCCCATCACTATGTTTTGCCTGGCACATAAGTGTATAGGGGATATGTGAATGGCTAATAAATATATGTGTGTAATAGGTTTCACTAAAATAAAATGATTCATATTTGGACAAAATGCCCTCTTCCCCCCCCAAAAAGAATAGTTTTTTTTTTATTTAATTTTATTTTTTCAGTGTTCCAAGATTCATTGTTTATGCACCACACCCAGTGCTCCATGCAATATGTGCCCTCCTTAATATTCACCACCAGGCTCACTTGTCTCCCCATCCCCCTCTCTTCGAAAGCCCTCAGTTTGTTTCTCATAGTCCGCAGTCTCTCCTGGTTAATCGCCCCCTCCGATTTACCCCCATTCAGCCTTCCCTTCCCTCTCACAATGCCCTCCATGATTTTCTTTATGCTCCACATGTAAGTGAGACCATAAGATAATTGACTCTCTCCGCTTGACTTATTTCACTCCACATAATCTCTTCTAGTCCCGTCCATGTTGATACAAAAGTTGGATATTCATCCTTTCTGATGGAGGCACAATATTCCATTGTATAGATGTATCATATCTTCCTTATCCACTCATCTGTTGAAGGGCATTTTGGTTCTTTCCACAGTTTGGCGATTGTGGCCATTGCTGCTATGAACATTGGGGTCCATGTGGCCCTTCTTTGTACTGCATCTGCTTCTTTGGGCTAAATACCGAGTAGTGCAATTGCAGGGCCATGGGGTAGCTCTATTTTTAATTTCTTGAGGAATCTCCACACTGTTTTCTAAAGTGGCTGCACTAACTTGCATTCCCACCCGTAAGAGACTCTTAATGATAGTAAACAAAGAGGGTTGCTAGATGGGAGGTGGGGGATTGATCATTTGGGTGATGGGCATTAACAAGGGCACTTGATGTAATGAGCAATGGCTGTTATATGCAACTTATGAAATCACTAACTTCTGCCCCTAGAAGTAATAATACACTATATGTTAATTAAATTGGATTTAAATACAAATTAAAATACCTTCAGAATAGCACTACACTACCATCCAGCAATTACACTATTAGGCATTTATCCAAAGGACACAAAAATACAGATTTTGAAGGGGTTCATGCACCCTTATGTTTATAGCAGCATTATCAACAAGAGCCAAACTATGGAGAGAGCCTACATGTCCATTGGTTGATGAATGGATAAAGAAGATTCACACACACACACACACACACACACACACACACACACACACACACACTGGAATGCAATGCAGTGCAATGCAGCATTATTCAGCCATCAAAAGAATGGAATCTTGCAATGATGTAGATGGTATCCTTTGCTGTGCAGAAGCTTTTTGTCTTGATGAAGTCCCAAAGGTCATTTTTTGCTTTTGTTTTTTGCTTTTGGAGACATGTCCTGAAAGAAGTTGCTGTGGCAAATGTCCTGGAGGTTACTGCCTATGTTCTCCTCTAGGATTTTGATAGATTCCTGCCTCACGTTGAGGTCTTTCATCCATTTCGAGTTTATCTTTGTGTATGGTGTAAGAGAATGGTCAAGTTTCATTCTTCTACATATAGCTGTCCAATTTTCCCAGCACCATTTATTGAAGAGACTGTCTTTTTTCCATTGGATATTTTTTTCCTGCTTTGTCAAAGATTAATTGACCATAGAGTTGTGGGTCCATATCTGGGCTTTCTACTTCGTTCCACTGGTCTACGTGTCTGTTTTTGTGCCAGTATCATGCTGTCTTGGTGATCACCGCTTTGTAGTAAAGCTTGAAATCAGACAATGTGATGCCCCCAGCTTTGTTTTTCTTTTTCCACATTTCCTTAGCAATTTGGGGTCTTTTCTGGTTCCATACAAATATTAGGATTGTTTGTTCCAGCCCTTTGAAAAAAGCCGGTGGAATTTTGATCGGGATGGCATTGAAAGTATGGATTGCTCTGAACAGTATAGACATTTTAACAGTGTTTATTCTTCCAATCCATGACCATGGAATGCTTTTCCACCTTTTTGTGACTTCTTCAATTTCTCTCATGAGTGTTCTGTAGTTCCTTGAGTACAGATAAAGCCCACAGTGAATATCATTCTCAATGGGGAAAAGCTGACAGCCTTCCCTTTGAGATCAGGAACATGACAAGGATGCCCAATCTCGCCACTCTTGTTCAACATAGTACTAGAAATCCTAGTAACAGCAATCAGACAACAAAAAGAAATAAAAGATACTCAAATTGGTAAAGAAGAAGTCAAACTCTTTCTGTTCACAGATGACATGATACTTTATATGGACAACCCCAAGACTCCACAACCAAACTACTAGAACTCATACAGCAATTCAGTAATGTGGCAGGATACAAAATCAATGCACAGAAATCAGTCCTCTATACTAAGAATGAAAATATGGAAAGGGAAATTAGAGAATCGATTCCGTTTACTATAGCACTGAGAGGCTGAATGATTTAAATGCATAGCTCTGATCTTGTTTGTTCTCACATTCCCCTTTACATGTTATGTAGCATGATATTAGCATTGATCTGGAGTCTTTTATATTTTTATTTTTTTATTTTTAATTTTTTTTGAAATGGAGTCTTGTTGAGTCCACATAGTCAAATAGATAACTCACATAATCAATACACAATAAGTTGATATAACTGAGAATTGGAATATGTAAACTATCAAACCAGATTTCAAATTTATGTCTCTTTGATATCGATGCAGCAATTGCAATATAGTGTTCTAGACTACGAAGATACTAGCATACATATCCAAGACATTGGTGCAGTAATTTTTTTGCTCCTTATAGCACTAATTATAATAGATTTGACTTGGAATCAGCTTGAATAATCATCAGTGGGAGAATGGCTAAATAAATTATAGCAGATCTGTATGACGAATATCACATAGGCATAAAGAAGAAAAAGATGGAAAAAAAAAAAGAAAGATGGGTATTGCATGTAGGCACGAAAATAACTCCAAAGTACATAATTAAATGATGAAAACAAGCTGAAGCATACATATGGATCTCATATATGTATAGAAAAATGTCTCTGAGCATATCTGCTAAATCATTATATCTAGGTAAAGTGTTATATAGTGTCTAGTGATATGGCAGAAGATTGTTTCATGGTTTCTTACATAATGAAAGACTAATGAAAAGCAAGTTTGTCTTGTTTTTACTCATTTGACGATCCTGATATTCAGCTCACTTGTATTTACAAGCTTGTTTCATATACACCTGGGAAGATGATCAGGAGATAAACTCAGTCACTTCTCAGTTTCCATAGTAAATCCCAGGAGGGTTCATCCACTTTGTATTTGGCCTGTGGGAAAATTCTGGCTTCCTACACAGGGACCAAATTTTCTTTTCCCTCCCTGTTCCTATGGAACTCTCATCAGAATGGTAGGATTTGGGAAAGGAGGGAAAACTGAGTGGGAAGAAATCAGAGAGGGAGACAAACCATTAGAGACTCGACTCCGGCTCCGGGGAAAACAAACTGAAGATTGTGGATAGGGAAGAGGGTGGGGAGATGGGGTAACTGGGTGGGTGATGGGCATTAAGGAGGGCACATGATGTGATAGCACTCGGTGTTATATGCAACTAATGAATCATTGAACAGTATATCAAAAACTAATGATGTCCCATCTGTTGGCTAATGGAATTAAAAAGAATGGTAGGTTTGTCTCCCGAGAAACAAACTGAGGGTTTTAGAAGGGAGGGGGGTGAGGGGATGGGTGAGCCTGGTGGTGGGTATTAAGGAGGGCACATATTGCATGAGGCTCTGGGTGTTATACGTAAACAATGAATCTTGGAACACTACATCAAAAACAAATGATGTATGGTGACTGTATAACACAATTAAAAAAAGAATGGTAGTATTTGTCATTCAGTAGTTCAAAGTGATTGCTTCAACCCAGAATTTCCAGCAATGTTGCATAATAAAGTCCCCTGTCACCTCCCAAAAGTTCTTCTTTTTAGTTAATGAGTCCAAAGTCAAACTTCTGGTGTGACCCTAGGGACTGCCTAACATTAGCCAGCTGCCTCTTAGTCTCCCCATTCAATTCTACAACCTATCAACTGACAATACCCTACTGCCTACCCCTGATTGGTGACCTGAGAGGATCCATTATTTGGACAGTGCAAACAGCAAGGTATTTATCATAAAGGAAGTCAAGTGGACAAATGATTGTGTGAACAGGATTAAGAAAGATGAAAGGTGGGTATTAAGGAGGGGCATCGAGTATTGCTTCACTTATTAATCCTGAGCTACAGAATACAAGCCAAGAGCAAATAGTGTCCTTCCTAAATTGTATGATGTTTTTGTTCTTTCTGACCAGCTCCATGAGCAACTTTCTTCTCTCTTCTCTCTTGCCTTCCCTCTATGGCTTTCTTAGACACTTATTTTTATTCCTTTCATCTGAACTCCTTTTTACTGTCTTAGAGCTATTCTGCAATGCTGTTTCCTCCAGGATGACTAATTTTTATCTGTTCCCTAAGATGTTCTGGTCAGCTTCTCAGATGTAGCTCTTTTCCTCGTACTTTGAAATATTAAGCATTTTAAATAAATTGAAAACTGAGTTTGTTAAAGCTTTTATTTTATGTAAATTAATTAAATTATTATATCACTGCAAAGTGGATATTGTTATCCCCACTGTGCAGATGGGAAATGTGTGATTAAAAAGATAAAATTTCTTTTTAAGCTTGCATATCTAGAAAATAGCAAATCTGGGATAGGGCCCTACATATGTCTGCCTCCAAGGAGGTCTGCCTCTGCTGCTTCTCCTTGCCTTTTGGCAGAGAGCCTGCATTTTAGCAGGGTCTGGAAAGGTTGGGCCACTGAGATTACCTGAGCAGGTAAGAACATCAAGCACGTTATTTCTAATCTTTGTAGATTAAAATCTTCTTTATACCCTGAACTCCAGGAAGTTGCACTTTTGCAGTTAAAAAATAAATCACAGTTAGTGTCAGGTGAGTTAGATTTGTTTTATGTAATTTTATGAGTTTTCAGCATTTCTGTAAATACCAGTACTATAAAATAATATATTTAAGAAATGCCTTCATTGCAGCAATAAGTATATTTGGTAGGTCTTGCTTTCTTAAGCGGAGATATTGCCACTTTGTCTTCATAGGTGTGTATAAAACCAAGAAGTAAATAAAGTCAAAACTATGTATAGTATATAGGACATTTGAATCAATAGACTTCTAATTCTGTCACAACAGAAACTGTTGAATTATTCTCAGCATAAGCTTATCCATTGTTGGCAATGTACATGATTTTCAATGTCAACATAAAGCAATAAACAAAAGAAAATCAATAGGATACTTGCAAAAAAATCACAACACCGTGATGCTCACTCAGATCTATATTTGTGGAGCAACCGCACAATCATTTGTTTATAAGTTTCTATTTCACCATTTTCTTTTATTCTGCAGCTCTATAGCTGAAAATTAAGTTATTTAAAATCTTTAAAAATCATCAAGAAAGTCAAACAGTTTAGTAATTCAAGATGTGTTTTCCATTTCTGTGTTTGACTCCAGTTGCTTTTTTTGCACCATTTTGACTGTGAAAATATGGCTTTAATGCTGTTAACTAAAAGATCTCAAGGCACAACCATGCTGGGAGAGAGGACTAGCATAGTGAGCACCATTGGCTGGCCACTCATCACACCTGAACATTAAAGCCATTGGGCCTGTTACTTGATTGACGTGTGCAGGGAAATAACTTATTAGATTTCTTCCCTAACCAGCTGATTTTGCATTGCATTAACAAAATTTTCTGTTGCTTCAGTTATGGGGATTTGAAGTATGATTCCTAATTTGCTTTTCAGTTTTTGGTCACTTTGCCTAGCATATATTTTACATATGTTGGTCAAGTTCTATATATTCTTGTTTCTTATGGAGGTAAGAATTCACAGTTTTCACTTAACAAAATCAAAAGAAAAGCACATAAATAGTTGTCTTAATTGTATATTTGAATATATAATTTTTTATTATGTTATGTTAGTTTATTTGGAGTATGTATGGTAGATACAGAGGGAGTGTGCTTTAACCAAAAATAACATTTTACTATCAGATTTATGTTGTAAACCCAATGGCCTTGTAACTAAGGGAAATACACTGTAACTGTTTTCTGTAAATTTTTGTATTTTAAGAAATATCATTTAGCTTTAATTTGATCTTCCACAGTGGAAAGGTCTAAGTAAAACTGGTTATTCAATTTTGGAAGGGAAGTTATTCAAAAATTTTAAAAACATTTTTCACTTTGAAAAATTGTAAACATAGGAAAATTGAAAGAGTAATGATAGTATAACTTTCACCTAGATCCACAAATTGTTAGCATTTTGCTATATGTACTTTATTAATTTATCTATATCTATGTACTGTATTATGTATTTCTATCTAGCTAGCTAGCTAGCTAATTTGACCTGCTGAATCTTTTTTTTTTTTAAGATTTTATTTATTTAGTTATTAGGAAAGAGAGAGAGTGAGAGAGAGCATGAGAAGGGAGAAGGTCAGAGTGAGACGCGGACTCCCCATGGAGCTGGGAGCCCGATGTGGGACTCGATCCCGGGACTCCGGGATCATGACCTGAGCCGAAGGCAGTTGCTTAACCAACTGTGCCACTCAGGCGCCCTGACCTGCTGAATCTTTTGAAAGTAATGTATGTCAACTGCAACACCTCACTTGTGAATACTTAAGCATCCATCTTCTATGACTAAGGATATTCTCTTACATAATCGCAATCCCACTGACAGACCTGAGATAAATAACAGTAATTTGATAAATAGCTAATCCTGAGTTTGTGTTTCAACAGATAGAATTTGAAGCCTTTTGAAATGTAGTTAGTGCTTCTTTGCCCTCTAAGATAATATTTCAGTTCTAAAGAATTATTTCAACGTCATTCTTTTGGTGCCTCACCATGTTGTTTGTGCTTCTAGGACAAATGTGGCTGCTATAGGGTACCACAGATGTGAAGTAGTAAGCTTTGTCATTTGGTGCTCTTACTGGCAAGCTGGAACTGGAAACTCCAGAAGGTGATCTTAGTTACTGTGCAATATATATAGCTAGTCCTCACTCATGTGGAGAAGTACTGTTTACTTCTTTGAATCTTGTCAATCAATTGCTTAATAGGAATCATTGTGATTTGTATATAAATCCTTGGGAAATTTTACTGAAGTCTAATTTATGTAATAATACTATTGATTTCCAGGTTTGGTTAGTAAAGTTTTGTGAAACGAAACCAGACCAAAGACCTCCCTTAACCCACCCCAGAGCATATGAGGTATCTCATGAGTCAAGGAGCAGGACATAAAGCAAAACCAGGACATATATAGATGGTTGTCTTTGGCACTTCTTATTTTATATTTTATTTATATTTATTTATACATATTTTAATATATTTACATATAAATATATGATATATATTTATATTTTATATTTCCTCCCCTTGAGGGGAGGAAGTACAAGTGCCCCTTATAAAGAAGGGGCTTCAAAAAAAAAAATAAGGCGCTTCAAATAATACCATTTAGAAGATTATATCTTGGTTATAATATCTTTGTTATAGACTGGCTTGTCTTCTTTCTTTCTCTCTTCCTCTTTTCTTTCTTAAGCAGTCTTGTGCTCATTCATTCACTCATTTGTTCATGTTTTTCACTATCACATTCTGAATAACCCTTATGAGCTATTTATTATGCTTGGTACCCTTTGTCGGACTCTGAAATTAACACTTCTCAGGGAACTTTTAGTTTGGGCAAGAGCTAACTAACTTTCTCCACATAATGGTGTTAATATGTAGGAACAGACCTATTCGATTACGTTCCCAGGGCTGTTTACTTTAAATTTTGAAAAAGAGACTAAAAAATAAATCAGTAATGGTCATGTTTCAAGAATGAACCACAATAAAAAATGGAAGTTTTAATATAAATTTTAAAGCACCTTATTGAGATGACATTGACAAAAAGTGAACGTATTTAATGTATAAACTTGCTGAGTTTTTTTCCCAAATAATTTTATTTTATTTTTTTAGTGTTACAAGATTAATTGTTCATTCACCACACCCAGTGCTCCATGCAATACGTGCCCTCCTCAATACCCACCACCAAGCTCGCCCAACCCTTGCTGAGTTTGAAGATAAGTATACATCAAGGAGATCACCATTACAATCTATGCCATAAATATATCCATCATCTCCAAAAGTTTCCTCCCACCCTCTTCATTTATTATTGTGACTTAATTGTGTGTGATAAGAACATTGAGGATATATCATGTTAGCTACTTTTTAAGTATATAATACAGTATTACTAATTATTGTCACCATGGTATATGGTAGATCTCAGGACTTATTCATCTTATATAATTGATTTTGAACCCTTTGACTAATACTTCCCTATTTTGTCCTACTCTTAAGCCCTGGTAACCATATCCTACTCTCGGCTTCTATGAGTTTGGCTATTTTAGACTCCTCATATAAGTGTTATCCTATAGTATTTTTTCTTCTGCATCTGGCTTATTTCACTTAGCATATAATCCTCCAAGTTCATCCCTGTTGTTGCAAATGGCAGGATTTCCTTTTTTAAGGCTGAGTCATATTCTATTAAATGTATATATGACATTTTTCTTTATCTATTAATCTGTGATGGACTCTTAGGTTGTTACCATGTCTTGGCTACTGTGAATAATGTGGCAATGAATATTGGAGTGTACATATTTCTTCAAGAGAAACTTTAGCAAGGAAACTCTTTCACTGTCTGCCAGGCCAGGGATTCTGGGTAGGCTGGTTGATGGGGACCTTGAGCAGGCTGGCTGACGGAGTATGTGGGTTGGCCTTGTGCCCTTTGTTGGGTATTTGGACAGGTAAATCAGGGGCTGCATCTGCGGGTATGCTTGCTCTCTCTTTCCCCCATGGGAGAACTTGTGGGTCAAGGATATCTTTTTTTGCAGTTTCTGTGCTGAGTTGTGAGAAGTTTGACATGGGTAAAGTTATTTCTTACCCTTTCAAATGTGTCTTTTCTCATTTCTGTGTTCCACCAGGGTGGTGTAATCTGTCACCTGGATTCCAGATCTTTCATAAAGGTATTTTCATCCATGGATGGTTGTTAAGTTGATGTTTCTTTAAGGGGATAAGGGCTGGGACATCTTATTTCTCCATCTTTCTATATCTGTAATTTTATTTTTAAAAGATTGTTTTGAGAACCTCTAAGTTATGTTAAAGAAGAAGCTTACTGGGAAATCAAACCCCTAGCATTGACTTTTATCACAGTGGTTATTTCTTTGCAAGGTATTGGCTTGATCCAAGGTTCAGATTCTCTCTGCAGTTCATGGAATCTCTGGATCTAGTTACTTGTGCTATGTTTGTTGGTAGCCAAGAGAAAGGGAGTTTTATTTTGTATGCACTGGCTCTGAAATCATACAACACAAGCCTCACTCCTGGCTACTGTGAACCCTTACTTGGGTTCTCTTGCTTTGTTCTGGGGGTGATGGGGTGATCTCAGGGTGAGCATTGAGAGCCCCCATGCATAATATTGCTATATCTAAGTAGTGACAGAGGAATAATTTACAAGATTATCTCCATATTCTGACCCCAAGTAATTATAAATAAATTTCTACATATTGCCCACAATTTATCATTTCACATTGCTAGTGTTGAATCCATCATAAACTTTAACTTCCAATATGTGATTTTCTACCTCTCTCCCTTAAGAATACTAAAACGATATTCTTAATATTGACTTCGCAAGCTGAAGAGTTTTATTACTTACTGATCTGAAAGTATTGTTGCCACAAAACATTGTACTACCAAATGAGAGTTCAGATAATTAGGTTTTGTTTCTTACATGGGCTGGAATGCTTAGCTGTTCAGTCAGTGAATCAACAACAGGATAGTTCCCTCGGTCTTCACTGATGGAGTAAATGAAGTAGTGTTGAATTACAATAGCAAGGGCCGGAATGCACCTCCAGTTTGAGGCAATAATATTGAACAGTTATATTGAGACTCAGGTGAAGTCTAAAATAACAGGCCAGTACGGGGATATATGCACAAGTTTCAAGTATGAAGTGAAAGTTTAGAGAACCATGTGGGGGCCTTAAAACCTGCAATAATGGCCTAGACAGGAGTGGTCACTACATATATTCCTGGATATGTGATTTTTTAGGGTTAGCATGGTGATCTAATCAAAACATTGTCCTATTAAGTAGGAAGAGCTTCTCATGACCCATTGTAGTCATAGCATTGCCCACAAAAGCCCACCTAAAATACCACTGGGCATCATGAGCTAGGCTACCAGTTTTTAAAACTTTATTATTACTTTGTGAATGTATTTTAAAATTAAATTACAATATGGTGCCATTAAATAAAATGAAGGAAATTTAAAATTAGAAAACTCCAGAACAATTAATTCCTTAATGTCTTATTGTCCTCCTGTCCTGGAATAGTTTCTTACACTTCATAACTTGGCCCCTATGCCTATGATTATGTGCATACTTTTATCATTATCAATACCTTTATAATTTATTGTGTAGATGTGGGCATGTTCATACACATACAAATGCACAACCAATAATCTCATTTATACTTTGTTGAAAACAATAGAAGCAGTCAAATGAACACTCACTTCTTGCACTCTTGACCATCTCTCCTAGACATAGACTAGACAGAGCATAGTCCTAAATCCTTTTAATCTAGACTTAATCCTACCTCAATTTCTTAAGTAATTCACTCCTGAAATTTTCTTCTCTACCTTCTTCTCGTATCAGGAAACTTCTTTTCAAATGTATCACTCTAAACTACATAAAAACATTATGGCTCCAAAAAAGACTATAATCGAAAATAGGACCTTGGCTTATTTAAAATATCAATGACAGGATGATGACCAAGAAATTAACTTTTAAATAACTGAATGTGGATTGTGGGACAGTAATGAAAAGATATTCATGTAGAATAAAATCTAGGTGGTGGGGAACTGAGAGGCACTGAAAGACTTTTGGTGGATCTTCTTGTTTTCCAGAGAGAATGCTTCTCTATATGACAATGAAAAACTACAGTACTATCAGTGAGTTCGTTCTCCTTGGACTATCTACCGACCCCAATATTCAGGACATACTTTTTGTGCTATTCCTTCTGATTTATCTCTTCACTCTGATGGGAAATGTCTTGATGCTGCTGGTGATTAGAGCTGATTCCCACCTCCACATACCCATGTACTTCTTTTTGAGACAGCTCTCCTTCCTGGACCTTTGCCACTCATCTGTCACAGTCCCCAAAATGCTGGAGAATCTACTTTCTGAAAGCAAAACCATCTTTGTAGAGAGCTGCCTGGCTCAGGCCTTCTTTGTGTTTGCCACCGGAGGTACCGAGGCCTGTCTGCTGGCTGTGATGGCCTATGACCGCTATGTAGCCATCACCTCCCCTCTGCTTTATGGCCAGGTGATGAGCAACCAGCTCTGTGCTGGGATGGTATGGGGTTCCTGGGGTCTGGCCTTTGCTGATGCTCTCATCAATATTCTCTTGGCTGTCAATTTAGACTACTGTGAGGACCAGACCGTTCCCCACTTCAGCTGTGAGCTGTCTTCTCTCTTTCCTCTGTCTTGCTCTGATACTTCCACCAACTTCACACTCCTGTTATGCTCCTCTGTTCTACATTTCTTTGGAACCTTCCTTATGATTGTTTCCTCCTATGTCCGAATTGTTTCCATCATCCTGAGCATCAACTCCACCTCAGGCAGAGCCAAGGCCTTCTCCACCTGCTCCTCCCACCTCACTATTGTGACCTTGTTCTATGGCTCAGGTTTCCTTAGCTATCTCTTGCCAACTTCAGGCTCCCCTCTGGAGATGATGTTCTCCTTACAGTATACTGTAGTCACTCCCATGCTAAATCCCCTCATTTATAGCCTCCAGAACAAGGAGGTGAAGGCAGCTGTGGGAAGAATGTTCAGAAAATATTTTCATTCTTTCATGTAATAGACCCCAAATCATGACTAAAGGGAACCGAACTATTATGCTACATGATCAAATAATGGATTTTAAGGAGAGTTTCTTGGTCCATGATGCTAGATGCTACAGAGAACATGGTGGCATTTGTTTCCTTGAAGATGCTTATGAAGAGGACAGAAAACTAGTATCTCAGGATAATTAGGGTTCATTCTTATTCAGAAAGGAAGAAATGAATCAGATAGCCTTCTTTCTTAGGGGATCATTTTATAAAAATGTTTATTTATTTTTCATATCTATGTGGACATCTGTTGCTATTGGTTCCTCATTACTCCTTCACACTTCTTCAAACAATTACATTCAAATCCTTAGGAAAACTAGTTCTTTCAAATTCGTATCTGTAAAACGGGGTGATCCTGTAACCTAGGATAGGCTAAAATTTCTGTCCCTTTCTCCTAACAGTGCACTGAGGTAAGAATTAAAACCAAGACCCAAGTAAGGATATTCAGAATCTTACTCTAGGAAATTCAAGTACTTAGAAGGAATAAACAACAGGAAAAGACAGCCTTTGGAACAGAGTCAATCTGACTGTAATGCCTAAAGACACCATGAAATCCAGCTCCCCCAGCAGTTGTCCTTCCTCAGGTCATATTTTTAACAAACATAGTAACCATAGCTAATTTGTTACATTTCTTAACTCGTGTCAAGAAGTGTGCTAATAATAAGTTCCCATGATAGGCAGGCTGGCCCCCAAAGAGGTCCTCCTAAATCCCTGGAAACTATGACTATGTTATATGGCATAAAGGGATTAGGCAGATGTATAAAATTATAGACCTTAAAATAGGGAGAGTATCCTGGATCATCCAGGTGGGTTCAGTCTAATCACATGAATCCTTAAAAGCAGGGAAGCTTCTCCAGCTGTAGTCAGGAACTACAAGCCAGAAGGGAAGGTCAGAGAGAATATAAGCATAAGAACTCAACCCGCCATTATTGTTTTAATCATGGATAAGGGCCATGAGCCAGAGACTGTGTGTGGCCTCTGGAAACTGAGAGCAACTCACAGCCAAGAGCCAGCAAAGAAATAGGAACTTCATTTTGTGGAATTCATAGAACTGACTTTTGCCAAAAACCTGAATGATGTCTTCTTCAGATCCTTCAGGTAAGGCCTGCTGGCTTTATTGGACCTTGTGTGATCCAGAACAGTGGAATCAGTTGAGTCCATCCAGATTCTGATGTAAAGATCTCTGAGATAATATATTTCTGCCATTTTAAGTCAATAACTTTGTGGTAATTTGTTATAGGGCAGTGGAAAACTAATATAGTACCTTACTTTTGTTATCCTACTTAATAGGATAGGTATGAGATAGGTTTATTGTTAGTTTTTCTTTACTGGTGAGAAAATGAGGATGTTTGCCTGTCAAACATGAAAGGGACAACATCCTGTTGTCCTTACTCACAGTAAGGAAAAGGTGGAGCTGGAGTTTAACCTATGCAGTTTGAACAGAGTCCATGCTCTTAGTTGCTGGCTGCCCTCTCCATTAAGTCTGCAAGACTCACAGATCTTTTTATAATTATTTACTATCAGATTCAGTCACTTACAACCAAAAAATGGTAACTGATACAGATATCAAAGGTGAAATTAAGTCAACTGAACTTTAGTGAAATGCAAAGTGTTTAGATTTAGTTATTTGGTTCAGATATTAGAAAACAAAGTATTTAGTATGCTTCCTCTTCTGTTTTACGAGTCATTTTTTTTTTCCCCCAAAAGTTCCTTTTCTGCTTTTAATGAGGTCATTCACAGGCAGTTTCTGTTGCTTTCAAAGAAAGCAAAGTAGTTTTGAAGTTGAAACTGGAGATTGATTTGTCGACAACTCTCAGGGAAATGAGAATGTGTAGAATTAGTTATTATGCTAAGATGTGTACAATGAAGTGAGTTGTCTTTTCATTTTTTTTCTGCTCATGATATGTAATCACCACCCTTAAGACCTATAATTGCCTGAGACTGTGGACATTGTGCTAAGCCTCTGAATGAGGAGAAAATGCTAAAATTAAGCAAGTCCAAGAGAAAGATGAATGCCAAGACCACAGGTCTTCTGTTGTCAAGATAATTATTTCATTTCTTGATTTTTGACCTTAAGGAACAGAATATACTTTAGAGCCTTTCTTTTCCTATTCTAAAAGGATATCTTTCATTTTATAGATACAGAGTAGAGTCTATACAAAATTACTCAGAGATTGATTTCATTAATTTCATTAATTTACTATCACAACAGGTTGCTTATAGGAGAATTAGATGTTTATCAGGGAATTGTATCATCTGAATAATTAGAATAATGACATCATGGAGAATTTGGAGGACCTGGAAAGAATGAACCTCCAATCTCTCTAAAGCTACAAGGTCTCCCTTGCTTAGCATGCTATCACCCTAATGGAAGAAAGCTAGTTATCATATGGTTTCACTTACTTGTGGAACATAAAGAATAACATGGAGTACATTAGGTGAAGGAAAGGAAAAGTGAACAGGGGAAATCAGAGGGGGAAACAAACCATGAGAGACTGGACTCTTGAGAAACAAACAGGATTTTAGAGGGGAAGGGAGTTGGAGGAATGGGTGAGTCTGGTGGTGGTATTAAGGAAGGCATGTACTTCATGGAGAACTGAGTGCTGTGCATAAACAATGAATTGTGGAACACTGCATCAAAAATTATTGGAGGGGGTGATGAACCATAAGAGACTGTGGACTCTGAGCAACAAACTGAGGGTTTTGGAGGGGAGGAGGTGGGGGGTTGTTGAGCCTGGTGGTGGGTATTGAGAAGGGCACGTATTGCATGGAGCACTGGGTGTGGTGCATGAACAATCAATCTTGTAACACTGAAAAAATAAAATAAATATATTTAGGAAAAAAAAAACTAATGATGTGCTGTGTGGTGACTAACATAACACAATACAAATTAAAAAAAAAAGAAATCTATTAACACCTCCTATCTTATATTCTTCCATGATGTTCTCTTGAGGCCTAGAATTCAAATTAAAATGGCCCGAAAGGTAAAATCAGAATCAAAGAAGGAAAGAATTACACATAAAAGAAATGATAGTAATCGATGAATTTTTTTTCTCCCCAAATTTGTTTATTTTAATTTTTCAGTGTAACAAGATTGATTGTTCATGCACCACACCCAGTGCTCCATGCAGTACATGCCCCTCTTGATACCCTCCACCAGGCTCACCCACCCCCGCCCCACCTCCTCCCCTCCAAAACCCTCAGTTTGTTGCTCAGAGTCCACAGTCTCTCCTGGTTCATCGCCCCCTCCGATTTCCCCCCATTCACCCTTCCCTTCCTTCTCACGATGCCCTCCATGATTTTCTTTATACTCCACACGTAAGTGAGACCATAAGATAATTGCCTCTCTCCGCTTGACTTATTTCACTCCGCATAATCTCTTCTAGTCCTGTCCATGTTGATACAAAAGTTGAATATTCATCCTTTCTGATGGAGGCATAATATTCCATTGTATAGATGGACCACATCTTCCTTATCCATTCATCTGTTGAAGGGCATCTTGGTTCTTTCCACAGTTTGGCTATTGTGGCCATTGC
>CM052807.1:62125653-62146591 GCA_028533885.1 Nasua narica | reverse complement strand
GAAATGGATAAAGGACCTCAACATGAGGCAGGAATCTTATCAAAATCCTAGAGAAGAACATAGGCAGTAACCCCTTCGACATCAGCCACAGCAATTTCTTTCAGGACATGTCTCCAAAGGCAAAGGAAACAAAAGCAAAAATGAACTTTTGGGACTTCATCAAGACAAAAAGCTTCTGCACAGCAAAGGAAACAGTCAACAAAACAAACAGGCAACCCACAGAATGAGAGAAGATATTTGCAAATGACACTATAGATAAAGGCTCTGTTATCTAAGATCTATAAAGAACTCCTCAAACTCAACACTCACAAAACAGATAATCACGTCAAAAATGGACAGAAGACATGAACAGACACTTCTCCAAAGAAGACATACAAATGGCTAACAGACACATGAAAAAATGTTCATCATCATTAGCCATCAGGGAGATTCAAGTCAAAACCACACTGAGATACCACCTTACACCAGTTAGAATGTCCCAAACCAGCCATTTTCTTAAGGAATTCTGGTTCCTTTAATGGTATTTAGAAGCCAAATTCAGAGTACCATAAGTGATCATTACCACCTTATCAATATGCCCAGACTTTTTCAATAGACAGAGCCATTTAAAGCAGAAAAAAAGGTAACAAGTTCATAAATATTTCAAATTAAAATTTAAGATCGCAAATTCTTGCTTCTTTGATTCTATATTTTCTTACTTTGCTCTTTGAATAAATATTTCTAACCATATTAGCACAGTATTTGTTTTATGTTTCAAATGTACCTATAATAATCTCAAAAAAGTATCAATATTATTACTAACATTAAGACTACTGAGTGAAGTGTCTCTGTCACTGAAGCAGCCTACTCAAAATCCTATAATCGAAGGTCAGTTGAAATAATCCTTTTCTATGGTGATTATATCACTTCTTTGATATATAGCTAGGCTCGTTTGTTTTAGTTTTGTTTTTTAGGATTTTGAATTTATTTTTTAGTCTTTTACCTGAAAAAGCTGAATTATTTTCCCTGGATATGAATAATTTATCAGTGAATCTCAAAGTATAGCTGTCACCACCTGGTGTTACTGGTTATTCAGATAGATAATTGAACTTAGTCATCCAGTGCTTGGTTAACAGTTAAGAGAAGAGAGCCCAGTCTTCGATAAACTGAATATAGTTAATTGTCTTGAGTTAGAAGGAAAGACTGGGGGTGGGGGTTGGGGGGTCGGGATGGACTTGGACAGCATTGAACAGTAGTTTTTCCTGAGTCTGAGGTTACAAGTCATGTGTGTCAGAACAAAGCAGGTGAACATGGGCAAGTTTTAGAGTGTGAAAATGTGGGTTGGGTTAGCATTTGGACTTGTAAGCTCCTAAGACATTGACAGGAGCAGAGTCTGGTTTAAGCTGGGTATGGGATGTGTGACCAGGTATTATCCTGTTCCAGGGGAACAGGTTCTCTCATCAAATGCAAGTAGGCATTTCCTCCAACAGCATACTAGGGTTATAACTTGACTGATTGTCTTGGGCTGAAATTTTTTATTGAATTTGTTTAAATTCTAAATATGGAGGGCACCTTGGTAATGATCACTGCATTTTATATGCAACTAATGAATCGTTCAACAGTCCAACAAAAACTAATGATATATTATATGTTGGCTAATTGAACATAATAAAAGATAAAAATAAACTAATCTGTGTTAAAGGAAATAAGAGTAAAATTTAACAAACAAACAAAAACCAAAAAAATCCTTACCGTGCTAATTCAGCACTCTAGACTATCTTCTATTGTGCCAGGGACTGAATCTTTTACCCCATCTTAGCTTCCTACTCTCAAAATAACACCCATCGCTTTGTCATCTCAATAGTTATACCTACAAAATCTGAATTTCAGGCCTTCCTCTATCTTACCACTATCTCCAAAATTTATAACTTGCTTACCCTAATGTTCCTACAGAAGCAGAAGCAGTTCTTCAGACCCAAACTAATGGATTTTCCGCCTTTGCCCTAGCCGTAATCCTCTGCATATTTCCCCACTTAATTCCTTATATAGCCTTGTTTCTGTGATTCATTCACTTTGAAAACATGCTTTACTTTTTTACCTTTTTTTTTCTTTGTCACTGCGTATTCCTGGAGAAAAAAACCCATTTAATACCAAAACTAAATCGGAAGAAATCATAGAGGAAGACAAACCATGAGACTGACTCTGGAAAACAAACTGAGGGTTAAAGAAGGGAAGTGGGTGGGAGGGATGGGGTAACTGGGTGATAGGCATTAAGGAGGGCACGTGATGTGACAATCGCTGGGTGTTGGACACAACTAAGGAATCATTGAACACTGCATCAAAAACTAATGATGTGCTATATGTTGGATAATTGAATATAAATTAAAAAAAATAATACCAAATCACTTTCTGCTCCACACATATGCTTAAGCAGCTAACTGTTGCTGGAGATAATCACATACTTGTTCAAATTAGTCCCCAAATCTCAAATGGGCAAATATATCACCAATTAATCTTACTGCATTTCCTTAGTAAATTAGTCTTCTACTTGATGTACCTGAGTTTTGTGTTCTTGGGTCATCAAAATCCCTCACCACTAAAAGCACACACCATATATACACACAGATATAGATAGATAGATAGATAGATAGATAGATAGATAGATAGATAGATAAGCAGACTCTGTTGACAATTTCATCTCAGATTTCCTCAAAAACTTTGCAGTGATCAGTTAGAAAGTCTCTCATTCCAGCCATAAAATCTACCAAGCTAGCTGCCTCAGTCACCACTCTCTTTATCTTACCTCTTATTTACAAGAGATAAACTGTGTAGAGATTCCTTAAGAAATTAAAAATAGAGCTATCCTATGACCCTGCAAGTGCACTACTGGGTATTTACCCCAAAGAAGCAGATTCAGTACAAAAAAGGGCCACATGTACCCCAATGTTCATAGCAGCAATGGCCACAATTGCCAAACTGTGGAAAGAGCCAAGATGCCCTTCAGCAGACGAGCGGATAAAGAAGATATGGTCCATATATACAATGGAATATTATGCCCCCATCAGAAAGGATGAATTCTCAACTTTTGTATCAACATGGAGGGGACTGCATGAACAATCAATCTTGTAACACTGAAAAATTAAAATAAACATATTTGGGGAGAAAAAAAACATGGAGGGTACTGGAGGAGATTATGCTGAAATGAATGAAATAAATCAAGCAGAGAGAGTCAATTATTAATATGGTTTCACTTACATGTGAAGGATGAGGAAAAATATGGAGGACATTGGGAGAAGGAATCGGAAGGGTGAATTGGGAGAAATCAGAGGGGGAGAAAAAACATGAGAGACTGTGGACTCTGAGCAACAAACAGGGTTTTGGAGGGGAGGGGGTTGGGGGTTGAGTAAGCCTGGTGGTGGGTATTGAGGAGGGCACATATTGCATGGAGCACTGGGTGTGGCACATGAACAATCTTGGAACACTGAAAAAATAAAATTAATTGGAAAATTTTTTTAATTGCTAATACAAATTCAACTTAAGACAAGGAATGAATACTAATAAAACTAAGAAGTAAAATAAAGAAAACTAAGAAATACAACATAGGAACATACACACACAAGCTCTACTGAGTCATGAGTAGTTAACACTCCCCCTGAGTTAGATTTATTTGCACATCCCATCATAGATAGCACAGGATAAACCATACATATCTCAACACAGGGCAGAACTTGCTCCTTTTTATCACATGGCCAAATGAGTAAACTAGCATATACCTTTTCTATGAGCAGAGAGGAAAGAGGAGAAAGGAGGGATTGAGCAATGCTTCCTCTCCCTAGCTCACCAATCAGGTAATTTACCTCCTGGGAAGCTGGAGAGATTGATCGAGCATTATGGAGTGTCTTAGGTTGGATTCCCTAGAACCAGAGACAAGTAAGAATATTGATGTGTATGTAATTTAATAGGTAAATGGCCTCAGAAGAAATTAGTAAGGAACTAAGGGAATCTATTATATCCAATATTGGGAAGGAGTTGTATAAGAATGTATTTTCAGGTAAAGTCCAACTGCTTTCTTCTAAAATCCACTGGTATGGCTGTAGTTTTGAACTTAAAAAGTTGATTTAATCTCTCAATAAGCTCCACTTCTGAATACTGTAAAAGTTAACAGGACCATAAAATTATCATAGTATGAACCAAACACCTAAAATATTAATGAAACAACACATAGCACCAAATAAATTATAAGCAAATTTATAAACTCGACATGTTTAGAACTATATTATAATTGTCAAAGACTGTAGCAGAGACATAAAGTTTCCTGAGGGAAGAGAAGGAAAGAGAGAAAATTTTGCCTTTACGGTAATTAGGACAGCCAGTCTTTGCTAATTCCTTAATGACATAATTTGTTGACTAAAACACTAAATGGAAGAAATAATCCATCATTAAGTCATTTCGCCCCTTTTTCTTTTGCCGTATTTGTTGAAGCAAAGCCATATATGCATATGGATGCATCTCTCCCAAAGTGGTATTTATTTATTTATTTATTTATTTATTATTTTTTTCTTTTTTTTCCTCAAATATGTTTATTTTTTCAGTGTTACAAGATTAATTGTTCATGCACCACACCCAGTGCTCCATGTGATACATGCCCTCCTCAATACCCACCACCAGGCTTGCCCAACCCCCCACCCCTTCCCCTCCAAAACCCTCAGTTTGCTGCTTAGAGTCCACAGTCTCAGGGTTCATCGCCCCCCTCCGACTTCCCCCCATTCACCCTTCCCTTCCTTCTCACAATGCCCTCCATGTTTTTCCTTATGCTCCACATGTGAGACCATAAGATAATTGACTCTCTCCGCTTGAGTTATTTCACTTCGCATTATCTCTTCCAGTCCCACCAATCTTTTATTTTTTCAATCTTTGTTTTAGCTACAATCATGCACAAAAGAATAAATTAATTTTTCTGAGAATCTAACTAATTTTTGTGTGTGTGGTATTTAAAATACTGCTCTCTTAGAAAGTGCAAGCATTTGCAATAGTGGTAGGCCCAGTCCCTGGTATGCTTATTGAGGTCAGCCATTGTTAAATAACAATTCAACTGAATATATTATTATTTTTATATTACTTTTTAAAAATTTAAATTCAATTAATTAACATGTAATGTGGGGCGCCTGGGTGGCTCAGTAGGTTAAAGCCTCTGCCTTTCGGCTCAGGTCATGATCTCAGGGCCCTGGGATTGAGCCCCGAGTCGGGCTCTCTGCTCAGCGGGGAGCCTGCTTCCCCCCACTCTCACTCTGCCTGCCTCTCTGCCTCTCTCCCTCTGTCAACTAACTAAATAAATAAATAAATGAACAAATAAATAAATAAATAAATCTTTAAAAAAATTAACATGTAATGTGTTATTGGTTTCAGAGGTAGAAGTGTAATTCATCAGTCTTATATAATACCCTGTGCTCATTATATCACATGTCCTCCTTAATGTCCATCACCCAGTTTCCCCATCTCCTCAATCCCTCCCCTCCAGCAACCCTGTTTGTTTCCTATGATTAAGAGTCTCTTATGGTTGGTCTCCCTCTCTGATTTTGTCTTATCTTTTTCCTCTCTTCCCTTATCACCCTCGATTTTGTTTCTTAAATTCCACGTATGAGTGAGGTCATATATAATTATCTGATTGACTTACTTCACTTGGCATAATACCCTCTAGTTCCATCCACACCATTGCAAATGGCAATATTTCATTTTTTGATGGCTAAGTAATATTCCATTGTATATATACATCACATCTTCTTTATTCATCTGTCAGTGGACATCTAGGCCCTTTCCATTGTTTGGCTACTATGGATATTGCTGCTATAGGGCCCCTTCAGGTAACCACACCTGTATCTTTGGGGTAAATACGCAGTAGTGCAATTGCTGCATTGTAGGGTAGCTCTATTATCACCTTGTTGAGGAACCTCCATACGGTTTTCCAGAGTGGCCACACCAGCTTGCACTTCCACCAACAGTATGGTTGGTGCATCCTTGCCAACATCTGTTATTTTCTGATTTGTTAATTTTAGCCATTCTAACTGGTGGTATCTCACAGTGGTTTTGATTTGTAAAACCTGGTATTTAAAGGGAGTTTTAAAAAGACAGAATGTGGGGCACCTGAGTGGCTCAGTGGATTAAGGCCTCTGTCTTCGGCTCGGGTCATGATCTCAGGATCCTGGGATTGATCCCCGCATCGGACTCTCTGCTCAGCAGAGAGCCTACTTCCCCTTCTCTCTCTGCCTGCCTCTGCATGCTTGTGATCTCTGTCCTTCTGTCAAATAAATAATCTTTTTTTTCCTCCAAATATGTTTATTTTACTTTTTCAGTGTTACAAAAATGATTGTTCATGCACCACAGCCCGTGTTCCATGCAATACGTGCCCTTCTCAATACCCACCACCAGGCTTGCCCAACCCCCACCTCCTCCCCTCCAAACCCTCAGTTTGTTGCTCAGAGTCCACAGTCTCTCATGGTTCATCGCCCCTCCGATTTCCCCATTCACCCTTCCCTTCCTTCTCACAATGCCCTCCATGATTTTCTTTATACTCCACACGTGAGACCATAAGATAATCGACTCTCTCCGCTTGACTTATTTCACTCCGCATAATCTCTTCTAGTCCCATCCATGTTGATACGAAAATTGGATATTCATCCTTTCTGATGGAGGCATAATATTCCATTGTATAGATGTACCACATCTTCCTTATTCACTCATCTGTTGAAGGGCATTTTCGTTCTTTCCACAGTTTGGTAATTGTGGCCATTGCTGCTATGAACATTGCGGTACATGTGGCCCTTCTTTGTACTGCATCTGCTTCTTTGGGAGTAAATACTGAGTAGTGCAATTGCAGAGTCATAGGGTAGCTCTATTTTTAATTTCTTGAGGAATCTTGATACTGTTTTCCAAAGTGGCTGCACCAACTTGCATTCCCACCAACAGTGGAGGAGGGTTCCCCTTTTTCCACATCCTCTCCAGCATTTGTTGTTGACTGTCTTGTTGATTTTGGCCATTCTAACTGGTGTAAGGTGGTATCTCAGTGTGGTTTTGATTTGAATCTCTCTGATGGCTAAAGATGATGAACATTTTTTCATGTGTCTGTTAGCCATTTGTATGTCTTCTTTGGAGAAGTGTCTGTTCATGTCCTCTGCCCATTTTTTGATGTGATTATCTGTTTTGTGAGTGTTGAATTTGAGGAGTTTATTTTTTTAAAGATTTTAATTTATTTATTAGAGAGAGAGAGACTGAGAATGAGAGGGGAGAAGGTCAGAGGGAGAAGCAGACCTCCTGCAGAGCTGGGAGTCCGACATGGGACTCGATCCCTGGACTCCGGGATCATGACCTGAGCTGAAGGCAGTCGCTCAACAAACTGAGCCACCCAGGCGCCCGAGTTTGAGGAGTTTAAATAAATAATCTTAAAAAGTGTTTTAAAAAAAAGACAGAACGTGGAGGACATTGGGATAAGGAAAGGAAGGGTAAATGGGGGGAAATCAGAGGGGGAGATGAACCATGAGAGACTGGACTCTGAGAAACAAACTGAGGGTTTGGGAGGGGAGGGAAGTGGGGAGTTGGGTGAGCCTGGTGGTGGGTGTTGAGGAGGGCACGTATTGCATGGAGCACTGGGTGTGGTGTGTGAACAATGAGTCTTGGAACACTGAAAAAATAAAATAATAAAAAAAAGAAATTAATGTTTTAATTGCTATTGTTTTAAATGCAAATTTCCTAATTTCTTTTCTGGATCTTTATTCCACCCAAGTCATGTTAATTTTGGATCTTGGAAACTAACAGGGTAACAAGAAGGGAAGGCATAAGAAGAGTCGTGTGCTTTTTTAATTAAGAGAGGAAGAGGTTGGCTGAGAAAAGTGCACTGGGTGTACTTTTTTTTTTTAAGGTGTTTTTAAGTCATCTCCACACCCAACGTGGGGCTCAAACTCACAATCTCAAGATCAAGAGTCGCTCACTCCATCGATTGACCCAGCCAGATGAAGCTGTAGGGGTACTTATCAGTGGTTTGGAAGTTTGGTACTCTGAGACCTCAAATTCTGCTTGTTGTCACTGTTGAGCTCTTGATCAATTCCCTAATTCTATCATGCAGTCCAATATGATAGTTAATTCTAATAGGATTGTAATTCAGTAAGCTAGACAATGAACTTCTAAAAGCTTGGCTTTTCAACTGTCTCTAAGCCTTAAGTAAGGTCAGAATATCCAGATGTGAATTTGTCTTGCTTGAAATTATCCTTGAGTATTAATATTCTTATCCCCAACATCCAATATGAGAATGGCAGCTTCCTAATCATTATAACTTCATTATCAATGGGTGCATAATTTGAGGTGATCAGGGTGGTAAATACACTTGGCATTGAATAGCATGGTAAGAATATAAGAGAATTATAAGGGAATTATAAATAGATTTCCTGTGTTTTTCGTCTCCAAGTATTTATTTATTTTATAACTTAAATTTCTACCTCTTAACTCTCTTAATCTATTTTGCCTATCTCCCTATTCACCTCCCTCTGGCAACTACCAACTTGTTGTCTGTATTTTTTTTTAATGTTTACCTTTTTATTTATTTTTAAAAATTTATACATATATTTTTATTGTATTATGTTAGCCACCATACAATACATTAGTCTTTGATGTAGTGTTCCAACTATCATTGTTTACATATAACCCAGTGCTCCATACAACACTTGCCCTCCTTAATATCCACCACAAGGCTCACCCCTTCCCCCACCCACCACCCCTCTAAAACCCTCAGTTTGTTTCTCACAGTCCACAGTCTCTCATGCTTGGTCTCCCACTCCAATTTCCCCCAATTCACTTTTCCTTTCCTTCTCCTAATGTCCTCCATGTTATTCTTTATGCTCCACACGTAAGTGAAACCATAAGATAATCACTTTCTCTGCATGACTTATATTCACTCAGCATAATCTCCTCCAGTCTCATCCGTGTTGATGCAAAAGTTGGGTATTCATCCTTTCTGATGGCTGAGTAATATTCCATTGTATATATGGACCACATCTTCTTTATCTGCTCATCTGCTGAAGGGCATCTCGGCTCTTTCCACAGTTTGGCTATTGTGGACATTGCTGCTATGAACATTGGGGTACATACAGCCCTTCTTTTCACTACATCTGTATCGTTCAGGTAAATACCCAGTAGTGCAATTGCTGGGTGATAGGGTAGCTCTATTTTTAATTTCCTTGAGGAGTCTCCACACTGTTTTCCAAAGTGGCTGCACCAACTTGCATTCTCACCAACAGTGGAAGAGGGTTCCCCTTTCTCCACATCCTCTCCACCACTTGTTGTTTACTGTCTTGTTGATTTTGGCCATTCCAGCTGGTATAAGGTGGTATCTCAGTGTGGTTACCACTATTGTTTAATGTAGTAGTAGAAGTCCTAGCAACAGCAATCAGACAACAAAAAGAAATAAAAGGTATTCAAATTGGCAAAGAAGTCAAACTCTCTCTCTTTGTAGATGATGTGATACTTTATGTAGAAAACCCTAAAGACTCCACCCCTAAATTACTAGAACTCATACAGCAATTGAGTAATGTGGCAAGATACAAAATGAATGCACAGAAGTAAGTTGCTTTCCTATACACTAGCAATGTAACTGTAGGAAGAGAAATTAGGGAATTGATTCCATTTATAATAGCACCAAAAACCATAAGATACCTTGGAATAAACCTAGCCAAAGAGGTGAAGGATCTATACTCAAGGAACTACAGAACAGTTATGAAAGAGATTGAAGACACAAAAAGATGGAAAAACATTTCCTGCTTATGGATAGGAAGAATAAACATACCACTTTACACCAGTTACAATGGCAGAAATTAACAAGGCAAGAAAAAACAAATGTTGGAGAGGATATGGAGAAAGTATATATTCTTCATCCCAGATTGATTCTCTTTCAACTCTTTTATCTCTGTCATAAGGATCTCACTGATGTCTTCTATTCTTTTCTCAAGCCCAGTGCGTATCCTTATCATTATTGCTTTAAATTCTCCATTAGGAATGTTACTTATATCTGTTTTGCTTAGATCTCTGGCTATGGCCTTGTTGTTTCATTTGGAATCAATTCCTTTGTCTTGGCATTTTGTCTAAATCTCTACCTTCTTTTCTGTGTTAGAAAACCCATGTCTTCCGCTCCTGAAAGTAATGACCTTATAAAGAAGAGAGCGTGTATTGCCCAGAGCCTGGAAGTTCAGGAAACGTCTCTGGTGTGTGCTGCATATGCTCTGCTGTTGTGTTTTGGCTGCTCTACCCTTCAGGCCAGGCATCTGAAGGGGCTTTCCTTGCTTGATGTGGGTAGTGCTTGGTCCCTGACCTGAATGTGCTGAGTTTTAACTAAGTGTGCGCTGGTCTGCTTATAAGTGAGGCCTGACACCACTTCGACCAGAATTGAAGCCCTGCAGATCTCTCTGCTAGGGAGACATGGTGTGGGCATGGTTTATGCTGGTCTTCTTGAGGAGGGGTATGCTGCACTGGGACTGAAGCAAGCTTGACTGAGAAAGGCAGTCCTGCCAGAATTCAGGGGAGTGGGGCTTAGGGTAAGCAAGTTAGGCAGCCAATATTGGCCTCGCATGCTTCCTGTAGGTCTGTGTTTATGCTGAGGGGCAGGGGAGGAAAATGGCACCAGCTAGCTCCTATATTCCCAGAAAGGCATCCTTGTGAATGCTGCCTCTTGGGGATGTGTGCCAAGAAGAGGAAACAATGACCCACCTGTGTGTCCCTTGCATTCTACAGATTGCTGTTTCCATGCTGTCTGCACCCAGGTTGTTTGCCTGCCTTCTCTCTAGGAGTGGCATTGTGCCCTCTAGGCTCTATCCCAGCCAAGTTCACTGACTCTGTGCTTTAAGATCTGCTGGTTGCAAGAATCCACAAAATTCAGTCCCTCTCATTTTCCACCTAATGGCTTTGGGAAAATGTTCTCTTTCTGGATTCGCCTGTGTGCTCCAATCTCAACCTTCTCCGTGACCATGGCTCCCTCCCCTCCACAGTATCCATGATCCTTTTCTCCCCTAAACCACATCTCCACACTTTCTACCTTTCTCTGTGTGGCCTGTTCTCTCCCTTTAGTTGTGGAGTTTGTGTTCTGTCTGTCTTCAAGTTGACTTCTGGGGTATTTAAGATGATTTGATAGTTATCTAGTTGTGTTCATGAGACAAGATGAGTCTAGGATCCTCCTACTCTGCTGCCATCTTCGCTCCTCTCCAGAAAGCAGACTTTAAATCCCAAAATAATTCATTTTTATCTTTTGCCATGTAGACCTAGGGCAATAACTAATGAGAAAATAGAGATTCAGATTCAGGTTTGCCTACTTGCCCAAAGCCTAACCAGCAGTTGAGACTCATGTCAAGGTCTTCTTTTTTTTTTTTTTTTTAAAGATTATTTATTTATTTATTTATTTATTTGACAGAGAGAAAGAGATCACAAGTAGGCAGAGAGGCAGGCAGAGAGGGGGGAAGCAGGCCCCCCGCCAAGTGGAAAGCCCGACGTGGGACTCGATCCCAGGACCCTGGGATCATGACCCAAGCCGAAGGCAGAGGCTTAACCCACTGAGCCACCCAGGCGCCTTCTAACTTATTGTAAAGCCTCATGGCCATCCGTCCAAGAGAGTCACAGGGACCTCAAACTGGCCCTATCCTTAGAACTGGGCCATGGGCATTAGAGGATAATATGACATCTTACTGCCCTGGGCAGTATGTTTCACTGATAGGATTGCCTATGACTCATACATTCATTTATTACATCTATTCTTTTACTTATTCAGTGATCAAAAATATTTTTCTGAGCTCCTATATATGATACATTAAAAGTTGAATAGTGTGAAAAAGCTAGCTTTGTGATGTTTTCATGCATTTATTCTGTAAACTTTAACTAAGTACCTACTAAGTTCTAGGCATTGTGCTAAGAAGCTTTGAGAATATAAAGGTAAAAAACACTGACATGGTCCATGTCCTTGTGGAACATCTCAAAACACAGACAGACATGAAAGAAATTAATTCATCAAATATATACTGAGTCCTTGCTATATGCGAGGCATTCTTCTAAGTGCTAAGGATATAGTAATGACCAAAACAGGAAAAATATTTGAGTTTACAGTCCAGTGGAAGAGAAAGTTGATAATAAATATATTTAAAAATACCAGGTGCTGGTAAGTGTTCTGAAGACAAGGCAGGGTGATAAGATAAAGATCGACTACAGGATGGAGACAGGTTGAGGGAGGTTGGGAAGACCTCTCTTCCATACTCTAAAAAGTTGTTTGGTTTTTTTGGGGGGTGGGTGCCTGGTTGGCTCAGTTAGTTATGCATCCGACTCTTGATCTCAGTTTAAGTCTTGATCTCAGGGTCATGTTTGAGCTCCACAATTATAGTAAGCATAATAAAGGAATAAAAACGTAACAAAAGAAAATTACAGTGGCAGAATTGAGAGAAAGGGCTTCCCTAAGGAAATGACCATTGAGCTGAGACCCGAGGATTCTTAACAGGACAGGCAGAGAAAGAGGAACAGGGATGATAGATGGTTTGGTGAATAATGGAGTTCATGGTAGGAGTTATAGGTCACTTCACCTTATGGGGCCTCAGTCTCCCCACCTATAAACAGAGGGCATGGGGCTCTATGGCCTTCAGTGGGTCCTTTAAATCAGAAAGGCATGGGTCCATGACTGACCATGCTGAATCAGTGCAAGATCTTTTGTGAGTTTATCTTTCCCTCTTCCCACTGGATTTTTCTGTTAAACGGAACTACATCCTAGAATGTCTTCTCTTATGAATGGGCTCACTGTGAGTAAGTTTATTGATGACTCTTTAACTCATATATTCAACCTAAATATCTTTTCTAAACTTTAGGGCTTACCTTTAGGTGCCTCCTGGACACCCCCTCACTAGCTCACAAGGCTCATCAAACAACATATTTAAAACTGTGTTTATCGTTTTTGCCTCAAACATTCTCCTTTCCCTGGGTCATCTATTTCAGTGAATGGGACCACTCAGTCACCAAAGGCAGGAACTGGAGAATTTTTTTTTATGTTTATTTATTTTTTTATCATTTATTTATTTATATCAGATTGGTGATGACATCCTTTAGAATTCATCTCAATGATATCTCTCAAATCTGCCTCCTCTATTCTGCCCTCGCTGCTGCAGCCTCTGTTAACCCCTCGCCAGCTCTGACTAGGCTCACTGCTATACTCTCCCAGTTCTCCTTCCATAGAATATTGCAGGGATAAAGACCTCATCTCCTCAAATCCTTGTCCAGTGACACTGTCTCAGTTACTCCTCTCCTGACCACACTATTTAAATTGCAAACCTCACTGCCCTCCTTTACTCCCACATTAACAATATTCCTTTCCTTGATCTATAATTATATATAGCACATAGCACCTTCTAACACATTATACTTATTTATTATGTCTCTTATTTATTTTATGATTTTCAAACTAGCATGCAAGCTCTGTGGAGACAAAAAAATTTTGTCTGTTGCATTCAATGGCATACCCTAAGAGTCTAGAACTGTGCCTGGCACATAATAGGTACTCAGTAACTATCTACTGAAAGAATGAACTCATTGTCCTAACTATATGCTCCATTGCCTCCAGCTCATCTTCCACATGTTCATGGGGTGAATGTTTTTAAACTACCAATTTGATCACATGACCTTCATGCTTATCACCCTATGCCTCTGTGTATCACCCTGCACCTACCTATTCTGAGCTGATGAAGCTCTTCAAAGAGGCACTATTATTTCATGTCTCCCTATATTTGATCATACTATTTCTTTGCCTAGAACACTGTCTTCCACTTTATCTACTTAGTAGAGTAAATATCAGTCAAAACAGGCTTTTAATATACTATTGGATTCAATTGGCTAGTATCTTGGTGAGTATGTTGGCACCATGTTCATCAGGGATATTGGTCTGAAATTCTCATTTTTGATGGGGTCTTTGGTTTTGGGATCAAGGTAATGCTGGCCTCATAGAACGAGTTTGAAGTTTTCCTTCCATTTCTATGTTTGAAACAGCTTCAGTAGAATAGGTATTATTTCTTTTTTCTTTTCTTTTCTTTTCCTTTCTTTTCCTTTCTATTCCTTTCTTTTTCTTTTCATTCTACTTCCGTATGTTTGGGTCATTTTAGTTCAATGCATGCTTTTTTTTTCTTCCCCAAATCCATTTATCTTTTCAGCGTTACAAGATTAACTGTTCATGCACCACACCCAGTGCTCCATGCAATATGTGCCCTCCTCAATACCCACCACCAGGCTTGCCCAACCCCCTCCAAAACCCCCAGTTTGTTGCTCAGAGTCCACAGTCTCTCATGGTTCATCTCCCCCTCCGATTTCCCCCCATTCACTCTTCCCTTCCTTCTTTAAATGTTTGGTAGAATTCTCCTGGGAAGCCATCTGGCCCTGGACTCTTGTTTTTTGGGAGATTTTGATTACTGCTTCAATTTCCTTACTGGTTATGGGTCTGTTCAAGTTTTCTATTTCTTTGTGTTTCAGTTTTGGTAGTTTATAAGTTTCCAGGAATGCATTCATTTCTTCCAGATTGCCTAATTTTTGGCATATAGTTGCTCATTATATGTTCTTAAAATTGTCTGTATTTCCTTGATGTTGGTCGTGATCTCTCCCTTCATTCATGATTGACCAAGTGAGATTTATTCCTGGGATGGAAGGGTGGTTCAACATTGCGAATCCATCAATGTGATAAATCACATTAATAAAATACAAGAACCATATGACACTCTCAGTTGATGCAGAAAAAGCATTTGACAAAATACAGGGTCCTTTCTTGATTAAAACTCTTTAAAGTGTAGGGATAGAGGGAACATACCTCAGTATCATAAAAGCAATCTACAGAAAGCCCACAGCAAATATCATTTTCAATGGGGTAAAACTGAGAGCTTTTCCTCTAAGGTCAGGAACACACCAGGGATGCCCACTCTCACCACTGTTGTTCAACATAGTACTAGAAATCCTAGCCTCAGCAATCAGACAACAAAAAGAAATAAAAGGCATTCAAATTGGCAAAGATGAAGTCAAACACTTACTCTTTGTAGATGACATAATACCTTATATGGAAAACCCAAAAGACTCTACCCCAGAATTGCTAGAACTCAGGCAGGAATTCAGCAAAGTGCCAGGATATAAAATCAATAAACAGAAATCAGTTGCATTTCTATACACTAACAATGAGACAGAAGAACGAGAAATTCAGGAATCTATCTCATTTACAATTGTACCAAAAAACATAAGATACCAAGGAATGATCCTAACCAAAGAGGTGAAGGATCTATACTCTAAAAACTACAGAACACTATTGAAATAAATTGAGGAAGACACAGAGAAATGGAAAAACATTCTGTATTCATGAATTGGAAGAATAAATATTGTTAAAATGTCTAAGATACCCAGAGCCATCTACACACTCAATGCAATCTTTATCAAAATGACATCAACATTTTTCACAGAGCTGGAACAAATGATCCCAAAATTTTTATGAAACCAGAAAAGACCCCAAGTAGCCAGAGGAATATTGAAGAAGAAAACCAAAGCTGGTGGCATCATAATGCCAGACTTCAAGTTCTATTACAAAGCCATAATCATCAAGGCCGTACAGTACTGGCGCAAAAAGAGACACATACATCAATGGAAGAGAATAGAGAACCCAGAAATGGACCCTCAACTCTACGATCAACTAATCTTCAACAAAGCAGGAAAAAATATCCAATGGAAAAGGACAGTCTCTTCAACAAATTGTGCTGGGAAAATTGGACAGCCACATGCAGAAGAATGAAACTGGACCATTTCCTTACACCATATACAAAGATAAACTCAAAATCGATGGAAGACCTCAATGTGAGATAGGAATCCATCAAAATCCTAGAAGAGAACACAGGCAATAACCTCTTCGACCTCGGCTGCAGCAACTTCTTGCTAGACATATCTTTAAAAGCAAGGTAAGCAAAAGCAAAAATGAACTTTTGGGACTTCATCAAGATCAAAAACTTTTGCACAGCAAAGGTAACAGTCAACAAAATTAAAAGGCAACCTAAGGAATGGGAGGATATATTTGCAAATGTCTTATCAGATAAAGGCTAGTATCCAAGATCTATAAAGAACTTCCCATGATAGTTCACCTCAGTGGGGCATATTCCTTATTTAAACAGCAAGGAGTTTGTGGAATTTTCTTCCCCCCATAACAATTACCCAGGATGTGAGCAGATTCATGGTAAAGAGTGTGGTTATTTTAGTAATCTTTCCGCCATCTTGTCACCACTCACATGATTGAGAAGGCTTAGCGTGTAATTGAATGTTGAGTGACGCTTCCTATTTTTTTCACTAAAGATGGCCTCTGTCTCCTTGTCTCCCCACACTGTTCCCCCCAAAAAGGGTTTTTTTTTAATTATTAAATATTTGAGTGTTTCTGGCAAAAAACGAACAAAAACAGGCTTAAGCCTTACCCCCTTCTTCATTTACCAAGTCATCCAGAAATAATTGATTCATATTTGTGCCATGACTGTATCCTATGCATTATGTATTACATCTTTATTTTGCTTCTTTACATGTCTCTCTGACCCTATTAAATTTTAAGCCCTTTGAGTCCAGGAATCATGTCTTTCCTTTTTTTTAAAAAAATATATATTTTATTTATTTATTTAAGAGACAGAGAAAGTGAGAGAGATCATGAGAGGAGAGAAGGTTAGAGGAAGAAACAGACTCCCCGTGGAGCTGGGAGCCCGATATGGGACTCGATCCCTGAACTCAAGGATCATAACCTGAGCTGAAGGCAGTTGCTCAACCAACTGAACCACCCAGGCGCCCCCAGGAATCATGTCTTAAGCAACTTTGTATCTTCAGGATCTAGTACAGTGCCCAGCACTTGGATGCTTATTAAATATTTCCTGAATAAATGGGTATTAAAATTCAAAGAAGCAATTACAGAGGAGGTACTTTAGAATGCTGCATGCCAATAGAATTGAAGTAATAATGGAGGTGATGAGTGTGACCCAGAGGGAAACTTCTTTTATTTATTTATTTTTTTAAAAAATTTTTTCTCCAAATACTTTTTTTTTCCCAATTACTTTTATTTTATTTCTTCAGTGTTACAAGATTCACTGTGAGAAGGAAAGGAAGGGTGAATTGGGGGAAATTAGAGGGAGAGATGAACCATGAGAGACTGTGGACTCTGAGCTACAGAGGGAAACTTCTTGACCTCATAGGTTTTTATTATACCTTTAAGCTGAAAGTCACATTTTTTATATAGGAGAGACAGTCTTATTCATTTGGTATGACTCAATTGCATTATGTTTCTTTCTATCTATGTTTCTTTCTATCTTCCTATGTTTCTATGTTTCTTTCAGTATCTTTAATCATGAAAAATCTCACCATCATTACCAAGTTTGTCCTCGTAGGATTGTCCAGAAATCCTCAGATATAGACCATGCTTTTTTCCTGGTGATTTACCTCTTGACCCTGATGGGGAACCTGATGATGATCCTGGTGATCAGAAATGAGTCTCACCTTAAAACACCCATGTACTTCTTCCTAGGTCACCTGTCATTTCTAGATCTCTGCCTTTCTTCAGTAACCATGCCCAACATGCTGCAGAATTTATTAACTCAAAGAAAAACCATCTCTACATGGGGCTGTGTGAGTTTCTCATATTCTCTGGGAGCACGGAGGCCTGCCTACTGTCTGCTATGGCCTATGACTGCTATGCAGCCATTTGCCAACCTCTCCTCTACAGTGTGGTTATGAATAAGCCTCTGTGTGTTGGGATGGTAAGTGCAGCATGAGCAGTGGGGTTCCTAAACTCCTTGCCAAACAATCTTTTCACCTACAACTTACATTTCTGTGGCCCCAGTGTTATCCCTCACTTTTGTTGTGAGCTTCCTTCACTCTTCCCTCTGTCCTGCAGTGACCCTACTGCCAATGAGGCCCTTCTTGCTGGGTCATGTGCATTGTTGGGATTTGTGACACTTCCCCTGATCCTCTTCTCTTATTCTAGAATCATCTCTGCCATCCTAGTCATCCGTTCTTCTGGGGGTCAAGGCAAAGCCTTTTCTACCTATTCTTCCCACCTTGGTGCTTTTGTACTATGGCACAGCTTTATTCAGATACTTGACCTCCCTCTCAGGCTCCATGTTGGAACAAGTGGTCTCCATTCAGTACAGTGTGATCACATCCTTGCTGAACCCCCTCATCTACAGCCTCAAGAACCAGGAGGTGAAAGCAGCTCTGCATAAAATGTTGAAGCAATAACTGTCTCTGTATGGAAGATTCATGTTTTATTTGGTTTGAAGACAATGAGAAAATGGGTGATGAGATATACTAATAATGGCTAACTTGATCACTTCAGAAAATTTCCATTTGATGAAAATAACCTCTTGGGTCTTGGTAATAGAGGTTTAAGTGTGTGATTGCTTATTTTAGTGTATTTGGCAAGAAAATTTAGTGAAGACTGAGAAATAAGTACTGGGATGGAGTAGTGTAGACAGACTAGGTCCAAATCTGTTTGTTTTGTCAAAGAGTTTTGGAATTGTAGAGCTCAAAATGGTGTGTGTGTTTGTGTTTGAAAGAAAGGAGTGTGAAACACATTTAGAAGTGGAAACTAGTTACTAATTAAAGATGATACTGAATGAAGTTTGTTTTGTCCACCTAACCTGGAGTAACCTAAAAAATTGATATATCTAGTTGCCAGAAAGCAAAGATAGAGATTGGTGAAGACCTGCCCTAGAACATTCAAAAGAAAAAAAAATTTTCAGGTTTTCTGCTGGTGACCAATGTCTGGGATGAGATCAAGCTGTTTGGCAACTAGAATAGAGAGACCTTGTTGGAATTCAAACTGTTGAATGTCTATGCTGTCTCAAATGATGTTTTCACTCAGCCCTGAGGATCTCAAGCCAATTAATTCATTCAGTATCTTATGGTTTCACTCAGCCAAACCCCTTCTGAGTCTACTGCTCATTGTTCCTTTGACATATATTCAAGCAAATAAATTAACTTCTTGTCACAAATGATTCATGGAATGGAGAGCTCACAAACCCAAGTGTAGGGTGACTCATATGACCTCTTTAGTAAAATGTTTAATATGAATCATTGTGTTTCTGCCCTTATAAGAATTAACCAAAAGTAAGGTTTTTTCCTTTAGCATTTTCTTAACTTCTTACAAATCAAAATAACAAATATTGTTGGTTTGTTTTATATTTTTATTATTAACTTTTAATCTTAAATATATAATAAATTCTATAAAAATTAGGAGAAATGTATAGTGGATGAATAAGAGAAGTATTTTATAAATTTTAGAGATGTACATATATAAAAATCATTTTTTCAGAAAAAAATATACTTCAAAATGAAGTATATTATGGATAATGGTTTATGTCAATAATAATTACCACTTGCATCAGTTATTCTAAGGATTGACATCATCTGATTTTGTCAAGGAAACGAGGGTTTAGTACAGAGTGTATGTGGTCAACCAGGTACCTCATGTGGAGCATGGTTCTCCCTAAGTTATCTAAATTTGAGATATGGTAGGAATAGAATTAACATGACTTAATGACTTTTTAAATAAAGGAATAGTTAATAATAACATCATTATGCTCCCCTATCCTGACTTTTTAAATATTCTTAAGAGAAATTTTCCAAAGTGAACATATTTAGATATAGTTTATGGGCATAACAGGAAGGGCATCCTTATCCAGACCAAACCCTAATAAAGGATATAAATGAAGTCACATAAACTGATGAAAACATGATACCACCATTCTCTTCCTCGCCTGCATCTTTGAGAGATGGGTCCATGGACCAGTCTATACTCAATCTCTCCTCCCTTAGAAGACTGAGATAGTTATTGGCATACACTTACATGTGCGCTTGCCACCTGCTTCTTTATTTTCAGTTCTTACTGCAGACCCTTATAGATCCATAGTGGAAAAAGATCCATAGTGGACTTCCCCACTCACCTCCCATATATATACTATATGTATGAATTATATTGGTGAAAGCATGGCTTACACTCAAACTGTAATCCCTCATCTTCTCACTTGTATTTCCACTCCTATCTTTGTGCTATAAGTATTTTATGATCTTGATTTATATGGCCCATATGCTTGCATAAATATTTGCATTAATTTACAGTCAACCCACAGAATATTAAGAGTGTCTGACACTATTTACCATGCCTGAGAACAATTTTTAAAATTATATTTTAATCTTTATCAATTTATTGGCATAAAATGCTACTTCTTGCATGTATTTGCATTTATTTTTCATCATAAATAATATTCAATACTTCTCAAATGTTTGTTAAACATTGGTATTTCTTCTTTTATCATTAGTATACCATTTTTCTGTTTGTTACTGCATTCATAGTATTATTTTTTTATTTGAATGGTGTATTTAAATAAGTTCAGACTGAACTCATTATGTAAGTTGCTGGCACCATAATGCTTTTTTTTTAATTTTTTTCCCCCAAATTTGTTTATTTTAATTTTTCAGTGTTACAAGATTGATTGTTCATGTTTTATTAACATATAATGTATTATTTGCCCCAGGGTACATGTCTGTGAATCATCAGGCTTACACATTTCACAGCATTTGTCATAGCACATACCCTTCCCAATGTCCATAACCCTAGCCTCCCACCTCCCAGCAACCCTTAGTTTGTTTCATGAGTTTAGGAGTCTCTTACGGTTTGTCTCCTTCCCCATCCCATCTTGTTTCATTTCTCTTCCCCACCCCCCCACGATCCCCTGCCCTGCCTCTCAAATTCTTCATATCAGAGCGATCATGTGATAATTGTCTTTCTCTGACTGACTTATTTCGCTTAGCATAATACCCTCTAGTCCCATCCACCTCGTTGCAAATGGCAAGATTTCGTTTCTCTTGATGGCTGCATAGTATTCCATTGTATATATATACCACATCTTCT
>CM052807.1:62102427-62125153 GCA_028533885.1 Nasua narica | reverse complement strand
GGTCAAATCATCTTTGACAAAACAGGCAAAAATATCCAGTGGAAAAAAGACAGTCTCTTCAAGAAATGGTGCTGGAAAAATTGGACAGCTATATGTAGAAGAATGAAACTTGACCATTCTCTTACACCATACACGAAGATAAACAGGCCAGTATTACGTTTATACTAAAACCAGACAAAGACATCACAAGAAAACTGCAGACATCTAGGGAAAACCCTTAGATAACATTAAACTTAATAGTGAAAGATGAAATACTTTAGCCCTAAAATAAAGAACAAGACAAGAATGTCCATTCTTGCCACATTTATTCAACATTGTCCTGGAGAGTTTGGCTGAGGCTATTAGGCAACAATAAGGAATAAAAGGAATCCAGAAAGGAAAGGAGGAAGTAAAACTATGTTCTTTGCAGATGACATGATCATGTACATAGAAAAACTTAAGGGAATTGCCTGGGTGGCTCAGTTGGTTAAGTGTCCTACTCTTGATTTCAGTTCAAGACATGATCTCAGGGTCCCACATCTGGTTCCATACTCCACACATAGTCTGCTTGAGATTCTTTGTCCCTCCCCTCTCCCCCTACTTGCTTACTTTCTCTCTAAATTCATCCTAATCATCATCGTCATCATCATCATCTTCGTCATCATCATCCCTGGACCTGGAGATCATGACCTGAGCCAAAGGCAGATGCTTAACCATCTGAGCCACCCAAGTGCTCCTCAGTCACTCCCCTTCAAATACTTATGCTTTTTAATCTAGCAATACTAAATTTAATATAGCCATATCAAATTTATTTTGTGAAAAGATAGTTTATGTATTAATAAACAAGTAAATAGTAATGCTATATGTACTACTTCTAAGCCTGATATCCCTAGACAGAGTGAATTAGTATTTACATTTTTATGCTACATTTATGCAATGTAATTACTTGTAGTCTATTACCAACTGGTGTCCTACAGCTTATGAGAAAGGTATCCATCACTAATGGAAACCACTATTCCTCCTAATCTTATCCTATTGAGGAAGAAGTCTAGACTCTTCCTAAAGTTAGGCCTGGATAAAGGGCTATTTTATTGATGACTCAAGAAAAAAATCATCACTTCTTCTCCCCAATTTTTTCTTAACTATGCACAGTCCAGAGATGAGATGTCTAGTAAGCCCTAGAAAACGAGGACTGAAATGTAATGTTTCTTACATCCCAGTATCATTAGAAAAAGTCATATTGGTTGTAGAAGTCACTAGCAACATGAAAGAAAAGGAATGGTAGATATAGAATCCAGAATGTTGTGGAATGAAAAGTAAAAAAGCTTGGCAGGTAATATAGTGAAATTAGACTTTCAGTAAAAGTGGCTGTGGGAGAAGTAGAGTAATGAGATGTAAAATCATTTCACTCCCCCAGTGAAAAATGGAAGTCAACTGGATACTTTCAATTATGAGGCATATTTTAAGAAAATGTTTATATTCTTAGTACAAATGAGTAATAGAAAGAAACCGATGATAGGGTGGCTCAGTTGGTTGAGCTTCCAACTCTTGATTTTGGCTCAGGTCATGATCTCAGGGTCCTGGGATCAAGCCCCATGGCAGGCTCTGAGCTCAGTGTGGTCTGCTTGTCCCTCTCCCTCTACTCCTCCCCCAGTTTGCATGCACTCTCTCCCTCTCTATCTCAAATAAATAAATCTTAAAAAAGGAAAAAGAAAAGAAAAGAAAGAAAGGAAAGGAAGGAAGAAAAAGAAAGAAGAGAAAGAAAGAGAGAAAAAGAAAGAGAGAGAGATGAAGAAAGAAAGAAAGAGAGAAAGAGGGAAAGAAAGAAAGAAAGAAAGAAAGAAAGAAAGAAAGAAAGAAAGAAAGAAAGAAAGAAAGAAAGAAAGAAACTGATGATAAAAACAGACAATTGGCAAAGTTGAAGAAGGACCCAGAGGCTCAGGGTGAAATGGGAGTTAAAATACATATACGGCTGTTAGTCTTGGATTCAAGGCAGATAACTCTACTAAAGAAAGGGCAGAGAAATACATTTGTAAATGGGAAATCAAGAAAATTAAGAGTTCCTTCTTCATAGCTCTAATTGTTCTTGCAAGGCCATGTGAGGAGAATATGATGAAAAAAAACATACAACTAAAGACAATAGTTTGGAGTAAATCCAAAAAAGAAAAGGGAATGTTAGACTTTGTATAAGTATGTAGGGGTGGGTGTGTGTGCGTGTGTGTGTGTGTGTGTGCATGTGCTAGTAGGCACGCTCTTGCTTCTCTGTGCACATACTCCTATAGCTGAGGTTGAGAAACCCTAAACTGAGTTTTATTTGTCAGATTCTGCATTATACCTTGTCCTCCTCTGTACCCTTACTTCCAAATTATAGCCAACCCTTCATAGTCAGCACAAGATCTCAAATGACTCTGATACTGCCCCATGGGGAGTGAGCAGGTTCCCTGGGGTCTTCCCTCATGCTCCTTTCCCAGGGTTATCTTGGCGAAGAGATACCCAAAGAAAATAGGGCTGGAGAAATATAAGACTCCTACACACTGGTCAGGAGCTTTTCTCAGGACTCAGGTAGGTTACTACAGGAAGACTGACAGGAACTAGTGGCTTTTATCAAGGCCCAGAAAGTCCCAGTGCAGAGAATGTCAGCCCTTTAGGTGTTAGCTAGAACTGACACCACAGATGACTTTGCCCAAGGTCTAGCTAGAGCACTCTCTCATCCCAATTGCCTAAATGTGTACAGGTCCAATTTTCATAGGTTTGCATAATTGGGAGGAATCCTGTTCTGACCTCATGCTATTGAGAAAGAAGTAAAATCAAGCATAAGAGAAATATCTTGCCTAAAGTAAATAAATAGACCAATTTATTCCCCTCTGGGTGTAGAATCTTGTGAGATGTTGATCTATGTGCACTCCTGTCCATATGGTATCTTTCCGTCTCCTCCCTTTATGTCCCTGGTTCCTGACACTAAAGCAGGCCTTCTTTTGGCATGGAGGAGCTATGGAGAGGGCATTCAGATGGAAAACAGGAGAGCATTCTCTCAAATGGGTGTTATACATAAACAATGCATCTTGGAACACTACATCAAAAAATAATGAGACTGTGGACTCTGAGCAACAAACTGAGGGTTTTGGAGGGGTGGGGGTGAGGGGTTGGGCGAGCCTGGTGGTGGATATTGAGGAGGGCACGTATTGCATGGAGCACTGGGCATGGTGCATGAACAATGAATCTTGGAACACTGTAAAGAAAATAAAATTAAAAGAAAATAATGATGTATGGTGACAAACATAACATGATAAAAAAAATGTATGCAATGGCAGGAGTAAAGGAAACAGAAGGAGTCCTTCTCATGCCTTCTTACCTGACTTTCACGAAGAGTTCCAAGATCTTATGGCTTTAGGGATAGCAAGAGATCATTAAGCTGTATTCCTTGTCTCTAACAGAGAATAATCGGCAGAGAGGACAGACTGATAGTTCAGTCTCTTAGGAAGCTTCAGAGGTAGATTTTCCCCAACAATGCCTTTGCTATGTTTGAAAGAACTGGGAATGAGAAGTTTTCTTGATCTGAAAAGGCAATGTCACTAATTATAAATATTCCCAAAGAAGGGCAAGGCTCACCCATTTCTTTCTATTCCTTATGTTAGTAGTCAGTTCCTTTCCATGAGAGCTCCTCAGAACAGTTCCTTCAGAAATTTGTCTTCAACCACCAAAAAGCCTTTTTATTTTTAATTTTCTTTTTTTCTTTCTTTTTTTTTAAGATTTTATTTATTTGACAGAGAAAGAGAGAGAGAGATCACAAGTAGGCAGAGAGGCAGGCAGAGGGGGGGGGCGCAGGCTCCCTGCTGAGCAGAGAACCTGATGTGGGGCTCCATCCCAGGACCCTGAGATCATGACCTGAGCCGAAGGCAGAAGCTTTAACCCACTGAGCCACCCAGGCATCCCTGCGTGTCTATTTTTTGATGGCTATCCTAAAGTTAGTACCTATCTAACTACACTAGTTAACTATAGTTAACTAGTACCTATCTAATTATCTATCATCTAAAGTTAGTATCTTTATCCTCTTCCAAAACAACATAAAGATCATAAAATACTCTAAGCAAAAACATCCCAAATTTATATGCCCTTAAATCCAGTATTTTATTTTTCAAGATTTTATTTATTTATTTAACAGAGAGAGCACAAGTAAGCAGAGCGGCCAGGGCCCTGAGATCATGACCTGAGCTTAAGGGAGAGGCTTTTAACTCACTGAGCCACCCAGGAGCCCCTTAAATCCAGTATTTTAGTTCTTCCCTTTTCCCCTACAAATTAGATGTTATCATTACTATATTATTTTTCCCCAAATACGTTTATTTTATTTTTTCAGTGTTACAAGATTAATTGTTCATTACTATATTATTTAATCAGTTTTTATTTAGATTTACCCATATATTTATCTTATCTTGGTTTATCATGTCTACTTTTCTTTAAATAATATGGTTGTTATTTATATAGTATTTATAGTATGCAGAAGAAACTTGATTTATGGAAAGTATATTTATGAAGGTACAATTATAGACAAAATAAGATTATATATAGCATCATAATGATATTTCATAATTTATAGGACAAATACAGGAAATTTTAAATGTTTTGTATTTCTATACATTCTGTAGATCACTATACCTTACTAAATACAAAAAATCTTTGTATTATACTATAAAATTCAAGGTTATTTATATCAATATTGCCTCTGCATGCTAACAAAACATTTTATAATAGAATTACCAACTACAAATATTGACTTCTCTGATGAAATTTATCATTACTTTTGGGATTGTTTTATTAAACTATAACACTTGGGATCTTTTATTCAACCATAATACTTGGAATCTGTGTGTATCTATTAGAGGGGACTGAAAATATTTTACAAATATTGGCTGTCATTTTGAGAATCAGTGACAAATGACACATTAATCATTGATTCCAATGGCGTACCCACCAGCCCACTTGCTCTTGAAACCCTAATGAAATGCGGGCAAGTTTACCATGTCTTTCTGCATCTCAGATCTTCCATTAGTGGTCATTTTCTCATGTCCATATCTGATCCTTTGGAATTCTCTGTGTCAGTCTGTTCATGATGAATTGTTTTTATTTACTTGAAAATTACTTTATTTCTTGAAAGGTAATTTTTCTGGCCGTGAAATTCTAAGTTGTAGCGTAAGTTAAGATCTAGTCTCATAGAAAAGTTTTCTGTTTTCTTCTGTTACCTTTGAGTCAGCCCCACTTTATTTTTTTTTTGTTTTTAAATTTAATTTTATTTTTTGTGTTTCAAGATGCATTGTTTATGCACCACACCCAGAGCTCCATGCAGTATGTGCCCTCCTTAATACCCACCACCAGGCTCACCCATCCCCCCAACCCCCTCCCTTCCAAAACCCTCAGTTTGTTTCTCAGAGTCCACAGTCTCTCATGGTTCTCCTCCCTCCCCCCACAATTTCCCCCAATTCACTTTTCCTTTCCTTCCCCTGATGTCCTCCGTGTTATTCCTTATGCTCCACAAGTAAGTGAAGCCATATGATAATTGACTTTCTCTGCTGAGTGAACCCCACTTTAAATTAAATTCTCTGCTTGAGGTATTTCAGACCACACACACAGATAGCATGAATTCAGACTTCACACTTGCCCGAGCACCAGCTATAGTTATGAATTTGCAGGAAATATCCCTTTCCCACTTTACCCAACACCAATGTCAAAAGGGCCAATTTTCGCATGGCCCACATCCCCATGGTAGATTACTTCTTATTTATGCTTACACTGAGATTGTAGCCCTTATTTCTAAGGATTATATAATTCTTGCTATGTGCCAGACATTCTAAGAACTTTCTGTATATTAGTTAATTTAATGCTCTGAGGAACTCTGTGAGACAGATACTATCATTTTCCTCATTTTACAGACTTAGAAAATGATGCACAGAGAGGAAAAGTGACCTTCCCAAAGTCAATGGGAGAGCTGGGATTTAAATCCAGGTAGTTTAGGTACAGAGTCCAGGCTCACACTGCCAGGCTATGCTGGTTCTGGGATTTCTTCCAGCAAATGTTTTCAAATTCACTATTGAGTTCTCTTATTGGAATTATTCCTATTAGGGTTCTCCTATTAGACTCCCTAGCCTGACTGGTCTCTAGGTTTTATCTCTTGCCCTCTGTGTCAAGTTGGTTAGAGTACTTGCTTAACTCCTAGGATTTCTTCTTTCACTTCATTTGTGAGCTCTGAAGAGTCAAAAATGTCATCTTGATAACCCATTAATTTTTTTGTAACTTAGTATGTTATTCAAGCAAAGAATACTGTGAGACAATTAATCAGCTATATTGGTCAGAAGTACAAATCACCTCCTCAGTCAACAGATCTTGATATCTTGGGGCACCTGGGTGGCTCAGTGGGTTAAAAGCCTCTCTCTTCGGCTCAGGTCATGATCCCAGGGTCCTGGGATCGAGCCCTGCGTCAGGCTCTCTGCTTGGCAGAGAGCCTGCTTCCCCCTCTCTCTCTGCCTGCCTCTCTGCCTACTTGTGATCTCTCTCTCTCTCTCTGTCAAATAAATAAAATCTTTAAAAAAAAAAATCTTGATACCTTCCATGCCCACCAGGCCAACCTAATTTCTGACCCAGGTGTATCCTAACTTTCAAACTTGTCATCAACATCTTGAGTATTTTATGGTTTATTAAGATATATCAAAACCTTGTTAAAAAAAAAAAACCAAAACCTTGTTTTCAAAAAAATTTTCAATAAAGTATAGAAGTCAATAACTACATTATATTGAGTTATGATACTCATACTAATTGTTTCAAAAATATAAATATGTACTTTGGAGTAAGCTCCTGGTTTATTTTGGAAGTAGCAAACTGTCTGATTACTTCAGAGACAAAGGATCTTGGTAAAGAACATAACCAGCCACATGTCTCATTTAGAATATCTGATTTCCCTAGAACTTCAACTTTAAGAAGCTAACATCTGAGATATATTTAGAAATTAGAATTAAGAAACTTGATGACCTATTAAATCTGATGAATGAATGAAGGAAAGCAAGAATCTGATTTCATTTGATTTGGGTTAATATGAACTGTTTCATAATTATGGAACAATTAGAATTTTTGTAAGGTTTTTCTATTATAAGTAATATTGTAACCAACGTCTTTGTGCCTAAACACTGGTCTTCATTTTAAGCTGTTTCATTAGGAAAGTAGATTCACCAGGTCAAACTGTATTAATGTGCCATCCTAAGGTGCCTGCTTCTGGCCATCCCAGGGCTTGAAAGATGGAGTCATAACCAAAAGTATCTGGGGGAAGGAGACTCACTTTCATCAGCTACTATTGGATGTTTTGCCCTTCCCCATGACCTGCCTTTATTTATGGGAAACCTTAGGGGTGTTTTTTGATTCTTTAAGCATGTCTTCTCAATTTTCATAAACTGCCAAGAGCACTTGCATGGGAAATACTGAAATGGCCCTAAAAAATACCACTGATGCCAGTGACTGGAAAGAATGTATATTTTTGCAATAGTCAGGATTTGGATCTAGGAAAATGAAACCTCTATTCACTGAGATTTTCTACTTGGGAAACAGGTGGTTTTTCTTCATACTGATTGTTTCTTCTTCAGGATTAATCTCAGTGATTTTATTTTTTTTTTTACAGATAATGTAAATGAAATATCTTTTCCTATTATATCTTTTAAGTGAGTATTACTGGCAAAGAGAATATACAATAATGAAAATTATGATGAATATACCACATATATGATATTTGTTATATATTGACAAGTAAATATATGCTTTACATACATAAAGAAAACACACTTTACATACAGAAAACACACTGTGTTTTCTTTAACTCTCATACCCACAACAATTCCATGGCCAGATGTGTGGATTTTTTTCCCACACTGACCAATTCTCTGCTATCAGCTAGGTGTACAATTCAATTCAATTCTGACTCTGGGGTTAGCACGGACTTTGGAGGTTAAAGGCTTAGTCCCTTAAGACTGCCCCCCTTCCACAACTTCAGACACCAATCACAAGTCCAGTTGTTACCTGTGATTGACAAAGCAGCTATAAATCAGAGGTTCCCACAATCCCCTCCTTGGGTTTGATAATTTGCAAGAGCAGCTCAGAGTGCTCAGGAAAACAATTTACTGACTAGATTACCAGTTTATTATAAAGGAACACAACTCAGGAAGAGGCAGATGGAAGACATGCATAAGACTAAGTATGTGAGAAGAGTTACTGAGCTTCCATTTCCATTCTGGGGGCACATTCCTGGCATCTCCAAAAGCTTGGTAACTTGGAAGTTCTCCAAACACCATCCATTAGGGATTTTTATGAAAACTTCATCATATAGACATGGTCCGTTCATTTGTTTTCCAGCCCCTCTCCCCTCTCCAGAGGATGAGGGGTAGGATTGAAAGTTCCAAGTCTCCAATCACGGCTTGGTTTTTCTAGTGACCAGCCCCCATCCAGGAGCCCACCAAGAGATGATGTGTTTATCGTTCAGGACATTGTAAGGGACTTAGGAACTCTGTGTCAGATGCTCTTATCACTCAAGAAAGTACAAAGATTTAGGAGCTCTGCATCAGTAACTAGGGTCTAAGACCCAATACTAGCAGGAACAAGGAGCAGAGACATATATATATATATTATATATTATATATATTTTATATACATAAATATATAAATATAATATACGTTAATATTTTATATTTATATATTATATAATATATATTAAATATATAAATAAATTTAATTAATTATAATTAATTATTAATAATTATTAAAATTAATTACTACAAAATTAATTATTAAGAATCATTAATATTATTTGTTCATTAATAAAAATAAAATAATTATAAATATATAATTATATATTATAATATATTAATATATTATATTTATATATAATTTAAATATAATATATAATTTCACAATTAATATGATTAATTAATATAATTATAATTTCACAATATAAATATAATTTCACAATAAAATTATATATATATATATATAATTTCACAAGTAGGTATCTCACACAGACAACACACAACACACACACACACACACACACACGGAATTGCTTCCCTAACTCAAAAAGTGTATATACCCTTTTAAATTAGAAAAAACCCTTTTAATATTATCAACATTCTCTTACATTATTTTATTATAACATTAAAAAAATATTTTCAAGGGCGCCTGGGTGGCTCAGTTGGTTGGGCGACTGCCTTCGGCTCAGGTCATGATCCCGGAGTCCCGGGATCGAGTCCCATATCGGACTCCCGGCTCTGCGGGAAGTCTGCTTCTCCCTCTGACCTTCTCTCCTCTCATTCTCAGTCTCTCTCTCTAATAAATAAAAAAATATATATATATATATTTTCAAAAAAAAATATTTTCAAACAAGATGTAACTTCCTTACCTTTATGGCATATAATACACTGTGAAACCAAACCAAACTTATGAATTAAACATGCACAATATTACAAAAGTTACAAAACTGTAAATATGTTAATGGGATAGATACTATCATTTGCTCTTAAAATATTCTATGTTTGGTTTAGTAATACAAAGCTATATTTGTTTTTTTTCCCAAATATGTTTTATTTTTTCAGTGTTACAAGATTAATTGTTCGTGCACCACACCCAGTGCTCCATGCAATACGTGCCCTCCTCAATACCCACCAGCAGGCTTGCCCAACCCCCTACCCCCTTCCCTATATTTGTTTGCTTTAGTTTGACTGGCCTATTTTATCCATTTGATTCTGAGCATAATGGATTATCATTTGAATCACTGTAATTATCACTGTTGCTTATTTTTTTTATATGGATTCAATCACAGAAATTAATTTTGTAGGGATTTTTTTTCTCCCCAAATATGTTTATTTTAATTTTTCAGTGTTTCAAGATGGATTGTTCATGCACCACACCCAGTGCTCCATGCAATACGTGCCCTTCTCAACTGTTGCTTATTTTTCTTTTTAACAATTGACTTTTTATCTACCATGTGCTATTTTAATTTTTCAAAAGATTTTATTTATTTATTTATTTATGAGAGAGAGAGAGAGAGAGATTGCGCACGCACACACACACACGCACATGCACAAGCAGGGGAGGGGCAGAGAGGGAAAAGCAGACTCCCCACTGAGCTGGGAGCCCTACACAGGGCTTGATCCCAGGACCCTCAGATCATGACCTGAGCTAAATGCAGACATTTAACTGACTGAGCCACCCAGGCACCCCTACTATGTGCTATTTTTTTTTTAGGATTTTATTTATTTATTTGACAGAGAGCACAAGCAGGTAGAGTAGCAGGCAGAGGGGGAGGGAGAAGCAAGCTCCCTGAAGAGCAGGTGGAGCCTGATGTGGGACTCTATCCCAGGACTCTGGGATCATGACCTGAGTGGAAGGCAGTCGCTTAACCAACTGAGCTACCCAGGCGCCCCATCTTATGCTATTTCAATGAAACAGTCAATTTAATGCTATTGCAATAACATACTGGAAGAAAAATGTTTAGTAAAAAACCTTTCATTTGAATTTAATAATGCAGTTACTGATGATTACCTTTAGTTCTTTCATTGCATTTCGATGTCTTTTACCCTCCACTTAGCCCAAGAACTGATTAGTCTTCAGAATTTTGTCATTTGCCTATAACAATTAAAATGGCCCATCACTGTGGAAAGATCTTTTAACTGTAAGTTATCACTGTAAAAGAGAAATTAATTCTAACTAGTAACTCTTAAAGTAATTAAACATGAGTAAAACAATAGAAGATAAGTGTAGGATTTCTACATTAGAACTGCCAACCTAATAGCAGCCAGACAGCTTAATGCATCGAATTTAACTTCCATTGTTATTTCTTCTCTGATCTGTGAGTATATGAAAGTATTGCTTATTTTGCAAACAATTAAGGATTTCTAGCTATTTTTTATTGAAATATTAAAATATTGAACTGACTATTTCTACTTAGAAAATATCATGCTGGGGCGCCTGGGAGGAGCCTCCCCTCTGCAAGGAGCCTGCTTCTCCCTCTCCCACTCCCTCTGCTGTGTTCCCTCTCTCGATGTCTCTCCTCTCTCTGTCAAATAAATAAATAATAAAATATTAAAAAAAAGAAAGAAAATATCATGCTCTGTCTGATTTCAGTTCTTTAAAATTTACTGAGATTTTTTAATGTCCTGGTATGTAATGAACTTTAGAAAAATTTTCAGTTATATATGAATACAGTAAGCATTCTGCAGTTGTGAGATACAATGATTTATGTATATGTATGTAAAGTCAAGATATTACTTATGTTTTTCCAATCTTTCATATATTTACTGATTTTTGGTCTACTTTTTTATCAGATGGTTATCAAGGGTGCAATTTGTCTATACTTTTAGTTTAGCTTTTAAATTTATATATATATTGAAGCTTTGTTAGGTGCTCTGTCAGTCAGCTATTGCTGCATAATAAACAACCACAAAATTTTTGTGATAGCAGTAACTATTTAGGTTTATCATTTACAGGTACGCAAATCAATTAAGATAGCTAAGTGTTAGGCTGAGGTCTGCAGATTGGCTAGACTTACTGTAGTGTTCCACATGTCTCATTCTAAGTAGGCAAAGCCTACCCAGGTCATTATTCTCATCATGGAGGTTAGAAACTCTCTGAAAGACAAACAGGAAGATGCTATGACTTTTGGAGCCTAGGCTCAAAGCTGGCGATCTGCCACTTGTGCTTATATTCCATTGGCCAAAGAAGTCCATTCACATAGCCACAGCATTCCCAACTTCAGTGGAATGAAGTGCATTTCTTCATGGAGGTGGTGATGGTGGGAGAGGGGGTTAGTGGATATTCGTTGAACAGTGATCTAATCTACATGTGCCTACAAATTTAAAATTGTTATGTTCTTGTTGAATTGATTATTCTATCATTATTAAATGTATCTTATCTCCAGTTTTTTTAGTTCATTTGTTTTTTTGTTTTTTGCTTTAAACTTTGGTTTTAATACAGTTTCACAAACTTTCTTTTGGTTGATGTTGACTTGCAATCATTTTCCATCCTACTGTCATCCTTAAGGGTCTTTATATTTCAGATATGTCTAAGTAGCATATAGGTGGGTTTTTTAAAATTAAATTTCAATTTTTTCAGTGTTCCAACATTCATTGTTCATGCATCCTACCCAGTGCTCCATGCAATATGTGCCCTCCCCAGTACCCACCACCAGGCTCACCCAACCCCCCACCCCCCTCCAAAACCCTCAGTTTGTTTGAGTCCACAGTCTCTCATGTTTTGTGTCCCCCTCTGATTTCTCCCAATTCACTCTTCCTTTCCTTCTCCCAATGTCCTCCATGTTTTTCCTTATGCTCCACACATAAGTGAAACCATATGATAACTGACTCTCTCTGCTTGACTTATTTTACTCCGCATAATCTCTTCCAGTCCTGTCCACGTTGATACAAAAGTTGGGTATTCATCCTTTCTGATAGAGGCATAATATTCCATTTTATATATGGACCATATCTTCTTTATCCATTTGTCTGCTGAAGGGCATCTTGGTTCTTTCCATAGTTTGGCGACTGTGGCCATTGCTGCTATGAACATTGGGGTCCATGTGGCCCTTCTTTTCACTACATCTGATCTTTGGGGTAAATACCGAGTAGTGCAATTGCAGGGTCATAGGGTAGCTCTATTTTTAATTTCTTGAATCTCCATACTGTTTTCCAAAGTGGCTGCACCAACTTGCATTCCTACCAACAGTGGAAGAGGGTTCCCCTTTCTCCACATCCTCTCCAACATTTGTTGTTCTCGTCAGATAATAGCTGAACTGCAAGATTAAGCCTTCTGCCCTTTGTCCAAGTAGGGTCTTCCTGTTCTGTTTCTTTATGTATCAGGTTCTGGACACACACACACACACACACACACACACACACAGGCCTTTATTTTAAATGGGAATGTGTTACTGGCTACAAAACAAGATGAAGAGTAGGAAGAGTAGGAAGGTTTCCCTGTGGGATTGAAAATGGAAAGGGTGAAGAATAGAGAGTGAGAGATTCTTAGTGCTTCTGGCAATGGGATCCCTAGTTCACTGTGTTTTAGAAAGTTTTTTTTTGTAATGGAACTCTTTGCTTCAATGAAATCCTACCACCAAATCAAGCATGATAAATAAATGAAAGAAGAAATGAGACAATTGAAATGGATGCCAGGGCCCAAAGATGCCTCTAATTCCTCACCTCTTAGAGGTGGCCCCTAAGGCACTACAACACTTAGAGTGGCCTCAACACTTAGAGTGGCCCCTAAGGCACTACAACAGAATATATAGGGTTCCATTCAGCACACTTAGAAAACACAGCCCTGGTAGTGTTCTGGGATCCAAGGTATGAGGGATTTCAAGGGGGCCCCAGTTTCAGTCTATGTACCCAAGCCGACCCAAACTACTGAGATTCCCAGCACCAATGGGGAAGAGACCACAGAACAATTTGCTCTTTAGGAATTCAGCTTCCTTTGCCCTGGGGCTTTTCTCTCACTTCAATCCAGTTTTCTCTCTGCCATCCTCTCTGGAGAAAACAAAGCTAGGCTGAGAGTTTCCTGAAAGTCTCCAAGTCATTTCTTTACAAAAAGAGAAGTATGCAATGGAAAAATAATTTTTTTCTTTTTCTTTTTTTTTTTTTACATTAGAGAAACTACTTAAAAAGGCCATAAGCCTACTACCCAATAGAGACATCTTTTCTATTTCTCAGTACTCTATATCAATCTTTATTCCTACATACAAAAATTTCATTTTTGCGCAGCATGTTATGAGCTATATGGTTTACAAAAGTATTTGTTTCATTTACTCAGTTTCACAGATGAATACAGTAAGGCTTAAAGGAACTGGGTAACTTTTAACCAGATGCTACTATTAGCATGTTAGAGCTAAGACTCAAACTAAGATTACTACTCTAAGACTAGTTCTTTTTCCTCTTCAACAGCAGCTGACACACAACTGTAGAGACCACTGTCTAAGTATCAGAGCCAAGGAATATTGAAATATATTTTAGGTGAATTCCCTACTAGTGAAGTTGCTTATGGCCCCAAAACCACACAAAACTCAGCTTGTAACAATTAATTCAAAACATCAAGTATAGTGCATTGGGAGCATACCAGACTAGTTGAAACATCTGCTCTAGTACCAACCTCAACATCATTTTGCTATGAGACCTTAAGCAATGCATTCTCCCCATGTGTAAAATAAAGGCTTTAAAGTCCACTATGACACCACCCTCCCTTACTGTGAGTCTATGACCTTACTATTCTAAGAAGGAATCACTTGTCCATGGACCTCCTAGCCTTTAACCACAAGAGGTTTTCCAGGCTTAACCACTGGGGCTCTTCTCCCTTCTTTTGACCCCAGGACATACCTGACTTGCACGTGCATGGTATTTTTATTAAAAGAGTGATGAAGTAGGGTGAAGGTATAGAGATCATGACAAGATAGTGCTACTAGTTAGAAAAGAAGGGCAAGTGAAGAAATTATATCTGAGAAGATACTTTCTTATCCTGAGTTTCCCGTTTTGGTCTATAGGTGAGGAGGTGTATTGTCTGTGAGTAGAAAACTCCTGTTTATTGAGAAAGACTCAGATCAAGTCATACCAAGTGGAAAAATCATTCATTTCTTTTAAGGGACTGAATCTCTAAGCAACCATGAAAAATTTCAGTATAATTACTGAGTTTGTCTTTCTGGGATTGTCTAGTGACTCCCAGATCCAGACTCTGCTCTTTGTGCTGTTCCTGGGGATTTACCTTCTGACTTTGATGGGGAATCTGGTGATGATCCTGGTGATCATGATTGATTCTCACCTCCACACACCCATGGACTTCTTCCTCGGACACCTATCCTTCCTGGATCTCAGTTTCCCCTCAGTCACTGTGCCCAAAATGCTACAGAACTTCCTATCTCAGAAGAAAAGCATCTCGGTGTGGGGATGCATCACTCAGAGTTTCTTTTTCACTCTCTCTGGGAGAACAGAAGCTTGTCTGCTCTCTGCCATGGCCTATGACTGCTATGCTGCCATCTGCCACCCTCTGGTCTACACCATGGTCATAAACAGACCTCTCTGTACTGTGATTGTGAGCATAGCTCACAATAGGATTTCTGATTTCCTTCGTGAATAGTCTCTTCATCCACAAGTTACATTTCTGTGAGTCCAACATCATCCCCCATTTCAGCTGTGAGCTACCTCCACTCTTTCCTCTGTCTTGTACTGATCCCATTGTCAACGAGATTCTTCTAGCAGTGTCATGTGCATTTCTAGGGCTGCTGACACTTCCCCTGATCCTCTTCTCTTACTCTAGAATCATTTCTGCCATTCTGAACATCCGCTCCTCTAATGGCCGAGCCAAAGCTTTCTCTACCTGCACCTCCCACCTCACTGTGGTTCTATGGGACAGCTCTATTCAGGTACATCAGCCCCACATCAGGCTCAGTATTGGAGCGAGTGATCTCCATTCAGTACAGTGTGATCACATCCTTAGTGAACCCCCTCATCTACAGCCTCAAGAACCAGGAGGTGAAGGCAGCTCTGCAGAGGATGCTGAAGCAACAAAAATGTCCCTTAGGGTAGAAAAAAAGCTGTGTGATTCTGCTCAGGAAATAGAACAAAACTATCTCTAAAGAAGATAGATTTTTATAGGCCTAGAGCACTTGGAGAAATTACATTTCAATTAAATTCAAGTATTTGTGGGGAGGCGAACCATGAGAGACTGTGGACTCTGAGAAACAAACTGAGGGTTTTGGAAGGGAGGGGAGTGGAGGGTTGGGTGAGCCTGGTGGTGGGTATTGAGGAGGGCAAGTATTGCATGGACACTGGGTGTGATGCATGAACAATGAATCTTGGAACACTGAAAAAAATTAAATTAAAAAGAAAGCAAATAAACTATCACAAAAATGGAAGCTGGGGGGAAAGTTTGATGTATAGGCTCCTTCTTAGCAGCCCTTTGCAAAATAATCCAAAAGAGGGATCTTGGTTTCATCTGAGAAGATAGCAGGTGAAGTGTATTTGGAGCAGAGCAGGTGTCTGGCCAAACTGATTATTTCTGGATGTGTCTTTGAGGGTATTTCCAGAAGAATTGGAATCAATGTTGTGAGTAAAGAAGAGTGCCCTCACCAATGTGGGTGGGTATCACCCAATCTGTTGAGGACCCAAATAAAACAAAACTGCATTGGCAGGGTGAATTTGCATTCTCTGCTTGAAATGGACCATCCATCTCCTGCCCTCAGACATTGGTGCACCTGTTCTTGGGCCTTCAGACTCAGATTGGAACTTGCATCATTGGCTCCCCTGGTCCTTAGGCTTTTAGGTTTGGACTGGAATCACACCACTGGATTTTCTGGGTGCCCAGCTCGCAGACAGCAGAGCATGGGATTTCTCACCCTCAGCCCAGTCTATTATGACAATCCGTCATAATAAATCTCTTATTCTATTCTGTTCTGTTCTATTCTATTCTATTCATTCTGTTTTCTGGGAAAGTGTGACCAAAACAGCAGGAGAAAGTGAAAAAGAAAAACTAATAGGTTGTAAGGTTGAAAATGAGTATATTGTCCCTATTTTATCTTCCCTAAACTCTCCTGCCTGGGGGCTTACATCTAAAAATACAGTATGTCCATGTGCTCCTGTGAATCACTATTTTTGTATCCTTTGAATAAATATTTAGTAGTGCAATTGCTTATAGAAGCACTATTGACAATAGCCAAAACATGGAAAGAACCCAAATGTCCATCAACTAATGAATGGATAAAATGTAGTATGTATAGGCACTGGGATATTATTCAGCCATCAAAAAGAATGAAATCTTGCCATTTGCAATGATGTGGCTGGAATTAGAGTGTATTATGCTAAGCGAAATAAGCCAGTCAGAGAAAGACAAATACCATATGATTTCTTTCTTATGTGGAATTTAAGAAACAAACCAGATGAACATAGGGGAAGGGGTGGAAAAAGAAGATAAAGACAGAGAGGGAGGCAAACTATAAGAGACTCTTTACTGTAGGGAACAAACTGAAGGTTGCTGCAGGAGAGGTGCTTGGGAGGGTTGGGGTAATTGTGTGATGGGCATTAAGGAGGGCACTTGTTGCAATTAGCCCTGGGTTTTTTATGCAAATGATGAATCACTAAATTCTACCACTGAAACTAATACTACACTATAGGTGAACTAACATGAACTTAAATAAAATTTTGAAAAATAAAAATATAGTACATAAAGTTGATCCGAATACATATTGTATACCAGTATATGGACTGGGGAATCAATATGAATCATTCTAGAAGCAAAATTAAAAGATCAGAAAGGTACCCTTTGGATCTGCTTAATAAACATAAATATATAACAGCAGCTTACTGAAAAATGTTATAGATGACCTAATTAAATGGAAACTAGTATACTATGCTTATGATGCTACTGTATGTATATATACCAGTATGCTACTGGTATACTGGGTATTTTATTTTATTTTATTTTTTAAAGATTTTATTTATTTATTTGTTAGAGAAAGAGAGAGAGTGAGAGAGAGCATGAGAAGGGAGAAGGTCAGAATGAGAAGTGGACTCCTCTTGAAGCTGGGAGCCCGATGTGGGACTCGATCTCGGGTCTCCGGGATCATGACCTGAGCCGAAGGCAGTTGCCCAACCAACTGAGCCATGCAGGCACCCTATACTGGGTATTTTAGAGATGTCAATTGTTCCAAATTGATTTCTATATTCAGAATAATGTCAGTCAAAAATCTGGATTAGTATTCTAGACAAGGTACTCTTCTTATAAATTTAAAAAGTCAATTCTAAATTTATCAAGAAGTAAAACGGTCCAAAAAATGCCAAGCTACTCTTGAGGCTAAGAAGAAAAACAAGGTAGATGATGTTGTTCTACTAGATATCAAGATTTATTATAAAACTATTTAATTAAGATTTTCATTTTTCTTTAAGACTTTATTTATTTGACAGAGAGGAGAGAGACCACAAGCAGGCAGAGAGGCAGGCAGAGAGAGGGGGAAGCATGCTCCCTGCTGAGCAGAGAGCCAGATGTGGGGCTCGATCCCAGGACCCTGATATCATGACCTGAGCTGAAGGCAGAGGCTTTAACCCATTGAGCCACCCAGGTGCCCCTAATTGAGATTTTCTATTACTAACACAAAGACAGACAAATTCAGCAATGGAAAAGGAAAGAAAACTCAGAAATGGGCCCAGAATACCGAGATGACAAGACATATCAATTTGTTCAGGGTCAACTTTTCAGTCAATACAGATGGATGATAGTTCTTCATGTAGAAAATTAATGAAATTTTATCCTCATCCACTATATGCAAAAGTCAATTCTAATTAGACTAAAGTACTAAATATGAAAGGGGAAACTACAAATCTTTTATAAAATCACATAGGACAATGTATTGAATGTAAAGAAGGATGTTTAAAAACAAGATATGAAAAGCACTAACTACAAAAAATTGATAAATATAATTTTATGTACATATGTACAATTATATGAAAATTATGAACATTATAAAAAATCTCATAAGAATGAGAAGACAAGCCAGAAAGTAGGAAAAATATTTGCCACATACATGAACAGCAAAATTCTAGTGTCCTACATATAAAAAGAAAAAATTATTCTGACAGGAAAATGAGCAAAAGAATACAACAAGAACTTGACAGAATAGGAAATCCAAATCTCTAAGTTCCTCAACCTTAATAGTAATCATACAAATTAAAACCACAGTGAAAAGTACCATTAAACAGGTATCGGAATGGCAAAAATTAAGAAGCTTAATAAAATGAAGCATTAATGTAGAAAAATGAGGACCCTCATTTTGATAAAAGCTTTAGCTACCCATTATATGGTAAAGTTACTTCAGCCCAGAATTCCATACGAGGTATTTATCCTAGAAAAACTCATATTCACTGCACCAAAATAAATTTACAGGAGTTTTGTTCATGGTAGCAGTTTTTAATAACCCAAATCAGGAAATAAATGGTCATGTAAAAAAGAAATAGAAAGATGAAATTCGATGTATACATACTGTGAAGTGAATATAATCAATGAAAATGAACAAACTATAGTCATATGGAATAGCACGAATGAATTTCAAATGTAATATTGAACAAAATGATATGTAATAAATTACTCTCTTCGTATAAAGGTCAAGTAAAGGCAAACAGAACTATATTATTTAGAGATGCATATAAAAATGCTAAAACCAGGAGGGGAGTTAAGATAGTGGAGTAATAGTGGGACCCTATGTTTGCTTCATCCCTTGAACATAGCTAGATAAATATCAAATCATTCTGAGCACCCAAGAAATCGATTTGAGAACTGAGAGAACAAACTGCACATCTACAGGATGAAAAATAGCCACATTGTGGAAGGTAGGAGAATTGATTTGGGAGGGAAAAGAATTGTGGGTACTGCGGAGGGGAGGGAACCCTGATCACAAAGAGAGGAGAGAGGGAGAGAGAGAAAGATAAAGAAAGAAAGCTGTATGCAGGGGATTGCACAAGAAAAACTCCTCCCCAAAATCATTGACTGAGAAAAGGAGGGGAGCTGTTTATCAGAAGTTTTAACAAGCAAAAGAGCTCAAAATCTGAAGTTTTAGAAATTAACGCCATCTCCAGGGTCATGCCTGGCGGGCTTAGGGGTGCTCCTGCTCCTGCCTGGGAGCAAACGGCATCATCTGAGGATCTCCTGGATCACTGTGAAAGAAACAATTCCCTTTCTTGGAGTGCATTTGGGAGAGGTGGCACTGCCTCTCAGGGGACAAAAGAGACAGTGGGCACCGTGGAACAGACCTGTTAATTAGCATAGCGGCAGAGACACCTGCTGAAGGCAGCTAACCTGAAAGCCAGTGTTTGTCTGTGCTTTTCCATAAAATCTCAGCCCCTATACAGTCCTGTAACTACCTTTCAGGGACAAACTGGTACCAGCCACAGTGCAGCGAGACTCTCCCCAAGAGGATCAGCATGGGTCCGGCCAAGCTAAGTCCCTAAAACTTGGAGTTCTTGAAACCTAGCCATGCAATCTGAGATAAAACACAGGAGTACTGTGCTTGCCAGGCAGGCAGACAGCTCGGACACAGGGTGAAAGCAGGGTTCTGACGGAAGCCTGGAACATAAGAGGGGAGATCGTTTGCTCTTCTGTGAGGGCTTCCTGAACAGTGGCAGCTGGAACTCGCCTCTCCAAGGCTGAGAGAGTCTGATGATACCATTTCCCCACCCCCACCCCCCCATCAGCAGAAACAGACTTTAGAAACAGCACCCCCAGTGGAGACTGGAGCCACTTACACCATAGTAATGGTTCATCTTTACTATGGCAAGTCGGCCTGAGAACCAGCTCAGCTGTCCCCACCCACAGAAGACCAGCACAAACCCTCTGCATGCACCAAGTCTACTGATCATAGAGTGCTGCAAAGCTTCAGTTCTAGTGGAAATAGGATCAGGCTTATTTTAAGAAGCAATCCAAAGCACGCCTAATTAACATGCCACACCAAAGTCCAAACGCTCCCCACTGCAGGCAAGGAAAAACTCTACAAAGGACTGACCTGAGAGAACGAGCAGCCAAAACACAACAGCAGAGTGCAACACTTCCTGGAACGCCAGGCCCTAGACAGTATAGGACCTCTTCTTAATATAGCCATTATCAGGATCAGGAAATAAAACAGGCTTTTCCAATGTGTATGTGCACACACACACACACACACACACACACACAACAATGACCTAGACAAAATACCAAGATGGAGGAATTCACCCTAAATGAAAGAACATGAAGAGGTCATGGCCAGAGGTCTTATCAAAACAGATAAAATATGCCTGAACCAGAATTTAAAACAACAATCATAAGGATACTAGCTGGGCTTAAGAAAAGCATAGAAGACACTAGAGAATCTCTTACTGCAGTGATATAAGAACTAAAAACTAGTGAGGCCGAAATTAAAAAATGCAATAACCGAGATGCAAAACTGACTGGATGTAATAACAATGAGGATGGATGAAGTAGAGGAATAAATCAGTGATATAGAAGATAAAAGTATGGAAAATAATGAAGCTGAAAAGAAGAGGGAAAGAAAAGTATTGCATCATGAATATAGACTTAGGTAACTCAACTATTCCATAAAGCATAATAGCATTCATATCATAGGAGTCCCAGAAGAAGAAGAGAGGGAAAGGGGACAGAATTTCTATTTGAACAAATTATAGCTGAAAACTTCCCTAATCTGGGGAAAGAAACAAAAGATACCAAATTCCAGGAAGCACAGAGAACTCTCATCAAATTCAACAAAAGCCGCCAACACCAAGACATATCGTGGTGAAAAATTTAAAATATAGAGATAAGGAAAGACTCCTGAAAGCAGCAAAGGGAAAAGAAATCCCTAACCTACAAGGGAAGACAAATCTGGTCCACAGCCTCACAGAAATCCAGCAGGCCAAAAGAAAGTGGCATGATATATTCAGTGTGCTGAAGGGAAAAATTTGCATCCAAGAATACTTTACCCAAGAAGGCTATCACTCAGAATAGAAGGAGAGATAAAGAATTTCCCAGAAAAACAAAAACTAAAGGAGTTTGTGACCAATAAACCAGCCCTGCAAGAAATATTGAAGGGGACACTTTGAGTGGAAAGAAAGGCCAAAAGCAACAAAGATGGGAAAGGAATGGGGAAAAATCTCCAAATCAGTGACTTTACAGGTAATAAAATGGCACTAGATTCTTATCAGTAGTGACCATGATGAGATGCCACCTCTCACCTATCGGAATGGCTAAAATTAACAACATAGGAAGCAACAGATTTTGGGAAAGATGCAGATATAGGGAAACTCTCATACACTGTCGAAGAGAATGCAACCCGGTATAGCCACTCTGGAAAACAGTATGGAAGTTCCTCAAAAAGTTAAAAATAGAACTACCCTTATGACCCAGAAATTGCGCTACTAGGTATTTACCCAAAGAACACACACACACACACACACAAAACAAATTTGAAGGGGTACATGCACCCTGATATTTACAGCAGCATTATCAACAATAGCCGAATTATGGAAAGAACCCAAATGTCTATTGACTGATGAATGAATAAAGAAGATGTGGTACACATACAAATACACACACAAACACACACACACACACACACACAATGGAATATTACTGAACCATTAAAAAGAATGAAATCTTGCCATTCTCAACAACGTGGATGGAGTAGAATGTATTATGCTAACTAAGCAAAATAAGTCAGTCAGAGAAAGACAAATATATGATTTCACTCATGTGGAATTTAAGAAACAAAGCAGATGAACATAGGAGAAGGGGGAAAAGAAAGAAAAAGCGAGGCAAGCCATGAGTGACTCTTTTTTTTTTAAATTTTTTTATTAACATATAATGTATTATTTACCCCAGGGTACAGGTCTGTGAATCATCAGGCTTACACATTTCACAGCATTTGCCATAGCACATACCCTCCCCAATGTCCATACCCCGTCCCCCTCCCCACCTCCCAGCAACCCTTAGTTTGTTTCGTCAGTTTAGGAGTCTCTTATGGTTTGTCTCCTTCCCCATCCCATCTTGTTTCATTTCTCTTCCCCACCCCCCCATCACCCCCTGCCCTGCCTCTCAAATTCTTCATATCAGAGTGATCATGTGATAATTGTCTTTCTCTGACTGACTTATTTTGCTTAGCATAATACCCTCTAGTTCCATCCACGTCATTGCAAATGGCAAGATTTCGTTTCTCTTGATGGCTGCATAG
>CM052807.1:62077426-62101927 GCA_028533885.1 Nasua narica | reverse complement strand
CCCCCCCCCCCCCCCCCCCCCCGCCCGCCGCGATACCTACACACAGGAACAGCTCCTTCTTTCTTAGGCCCATTGAATTATTCAAAATACCCAATCCCCAGGAAGCCTGGGAAACCTACCTAATTCTATCCTGTTTGCCATATATAAGCACCTCCTACAGTTCCAGCCTACTGTTACCTTGTACTCAGGTGTAACTAGCTATATGGCCCTGCACAACAGACTTCTCTCTTTGGAGCTATAAGTAACAGTGTTCTGCCTTTCATCTATTTGCCTAAGTTGCATCTCACCATCAAAAACCTCTTTAAATCTTATAAAACATCTAGTGTTACCCTGATTGCAACACCAGCTGTCACTAACTGACAGCTGCTTGCACTTGGTCCACTATTTGCACTGACTACAAATTGTTTCTGCCAAATAATGCCCATTGCCAACATCTTGCCTTTGAATAGAGCTTTATAAATTTTACACCATATGCCTGTATTTTTACTTAATTTATTCATCAGAACAGCTTTTAAGTAAAAGAAGAACAACATTATACTAATCTGATAGATGAGGTTAAAGCTCCGATCTATCACCCAGAGGCACAGCCAGAATTAAAAAAACCAATCTTTTGGTTCTTAGTTTAGCGCTATTTCTGGCATATCTTCGTGCTCCCTATTTAACTTAGCACTGTCTTTTTAATTAAAATTTTCCTACTTAAAGAGTACACATGAAATTATTACCTCCTTTTAAGGCCACTTCTTTCCTCCCCCTCAGCAAGGACAGCAGGATTTAAGTGTAAGCCACAGAACTCCTTAAGCCTTGAAACCACTATTGCTCATTGCCAACCTGATTTAAGGGACCCTCAGAGCCTTGGCACTTCTGGAAAGATAGTCCCTCTAGCCTTAACTCTATCCACAATAGAACTGAAAAAGGGTCCACAGAGCTCAGCACACTTCTGTGAGACCCTCATTCTACCACACACACTTCATCTACTCAATCCCAGGCAACACTTAACACCTCACCTCACCACTGACAAACTAAGAGACCAGTCCCAAGAAGGGGGTTATAATTAGAACTGATTATCCACCTTCCCCTGAGAGAATTAATCCCATCATGTCCTATATCTCTGTTTACAACACTCACCATAAGAATCCTTAGTGTCTAGATCATCCCTCAAAATAGAGATTCTTACCCTATTACAGTCCTCTACATTGCCTAATTTGAATCAGACTTTTAACTCCCAAAACCACCTCTAAATCCTTCCATTGTAACCTTTGGAATTCAGGGTCTGTCATCAACAAAACCTCCTTTCTATAAACTAAAGGTTTATGTCTCCCCAAAATTCATACGTTCACACCTAATTTCCAATGTGATGATATTTGGAGGTGGGGCCTTCAGGAGGTGATTAGGTCATGAGGACAGAGAGCCCATGAATGGGATTAGTGTCTCTTCTAAAAGAGACCTCAGAGAACTCCCTCATCCTTTCCACCATGTGAAAACACAGCGAGAAGACACCTGAAAGCAGGTTCTCACCAGACATTGTTAGCACCCTGATCTTAGAATTCTCAGCCTCCAGAACTGTGAGAAATAAATATTCATTATTTATAAGCCACCTAGTCTACATTATTTTGTTACAGCAGCCTGAACAGATTTAGACACCCCTATGTCCTTCAGCCTTTTTGATAGATGTTTCCTTCTTTATCTAGTCAAAACCAGGCTGTCCCTTAACAAAGCATGCTTCCCATGCAGTCATTTCAAGAAGTGGTTATTTTTGCTCCTACAACTTACATACCAATACTTTTCCAATGATAAGCTTCAATCCATTAGAGGGTAAAATCAATTTAGTGGGTAGTAAATAGAAAACTTTTTAAATAAGGTAACAGAACAGAAATCAACAGCATATACTGCATGTCGTTAAGGTGAGTATTTTTTCCTGAAAATTTTGTTTTAACTATATAAATGATGGCTTTACACTATCTAGGGCTAGAAGTAAAGTGTTCTCTTTGCTCTTCATTTTTGCCTCAAGTACCATTTCCCTCCTTCCTCCATAAATAATGTCCTGTGACTTTGAAGCCCTTGCCATTAAAGCATTCTAACAGAACTATTCCTTCTTATTATCACCTAACAAATCCTGGTCATTCTACTTCTCTCATTAAAACCTCCCTCCCCTAGCTTGCTAGACCACCCTCCATAACTCCATCATCATTCCTGGTGATTTCCATATCCATGTGGACAATTCCATCATGATCCCTGGGTTATATTGAGCAAGTGTGATTATGAAAATACTTAATATATTTTCATAGTCACTGGGGCCTCCAGAACCAGCACTAGCGGCTACACCCATTTTGATGGATCCATGTCCATGCTAGTAATGGTAGTTAAATACTTTGAATACTAATCCTGCTGACACCCTAGCCCTTTAGCTGAAATGGCCTTGTCCACCATCTTGGCCACTCATTCTCACAGTCACGCCCTATACCTAGTTATTACCAACAACTACAACCCCTCCCTATCTCCAGTTCAAGCACCCCACTTTTTGACCTACACCTTCAAATCATTCCATTCCAACCAATCTGCCTACCTCATTAAAATTCTGGAATAAAATTGATTCTTTCATCCTATCTTTGCATTGTTTATCACTCTACCAAAGTCCTCTTTTTACTCATTATGCAGCTTCAATTCTTAGGTCTTATAATTTATTGAATTCTTACTATGCATTAAATTGTTTATCTACATCATCTCATCCTTCACAACAACCCCACCAAGTAGGTATAATGACATTCATTTTATTGATTAAAACAGGTTTATATACATAAATCTGCCCAAGATTATAGAAAGGGGAGGTTCTATGATTTAAATGCCTATATCCTTAACCATATACTAGGAGTAAAGATAATTTATCTCTGTGAGTAGTGAAGATCACATACACAAGAAGCACTTTGTAAATTGCTGTCCAAATGTTAGTTATACTTATTAATTACTGACCAGGGGGTCCTTAGTCTTTCCTTCCATAGGAGTCCTAATCTGAAACTTCCTTCAATCTTTCTCTTTCCTTTCTTCTTTTCCTTTGTAGGATATAGAGGAAGTAAACAACTCCACTGACTTGTTGATAGAAATTTCATTTCTGACATAAAGCTTCAAAACTTTGAATGAAAGGAAAGCAGTGTTATAAATGGTGGTTAGATTCTAGTTAGCAATGGAAGTTATGGTTCCATTATGGCTGAACAGACTTTTATAAGGCAAGCTGATAATTCATTATAATCAACTGATAAAGGGACTTATAACACAATCTTAATTGGTGAATACCTGCGTTGCACTTTCTTGCTCAAACCACAGCAGAACAGGAGTTCAGAAATGAAGAAGCCAAGGCTGATAGACAAGAGAGTAAGTCTCTTGAGGTCTTTCAAAGACCCATAGAGAATTGAAACCTTGAGTGTCTAGGAATTCTCCCTGAGCCTCAGAAAGAACACTGCTGTGTCCTAAGGAACTCTATATTCCATACACTAGAATCCGGCTATGGGCCCAACTCATCCCATTCTTTTGTTCTGAACTCTATCAATAGGATAGCCCCAGATCACCAAATTTCCTTATAATGACATAATTAGACCCATCAGGTATATCACTTCCTTGTAACACTTAAGTATAAAGACTCCCAATTACTTGACATGGCAAATAAAAAATCTACTATTCTAATCTTTCTATCAATTTCCCCATTTCATTTCTCCTCTACTCTATATAGACATCCCCACATCTATATTCTTCATCCCACAGCACACGACAGCCTATCCATTTCTGCCTTCTGATTCTATCCATGCTGTTCTTCCTACATTTTGTCATCAAAACTGATCTTGAAACTTTTCCACCAGGAAGTCTTAAAAAGATGGAATTATCTACCTAACGCTCACTGCATATTTAATTACTCTGTCTTGTAACATTATATAGGAGTTTGGACTTGTCCATATATTACTGTGAAAGGTAAGATACTACTCTGGTGCACCAGGTTATAAGTCTAAGGCCAGGGCTTAATTCCTAATTTTGCCTTTCAGTTCACTTAATACCCTTGAACCATGCTGAGATAATATGTACACTTCACAGTTTGTTGACTGATAGGTAAAGAGATGGCACATCAAAGCATAATACAGAGATATTTTACACTCTTTCCTTGTGATATTTAAGGCAAGGTTATGACATAAAGCACGTTTACTAAATATTAATGCCACACTATCATGCCATTAGGCCAAAGCCTATTTTGCCTCCCCTCATCACCCCTACTTTTTTTTTTTAAGGATACAATCTTATACTGATTTACTTCCCAAAGAAGAAGAGAGTCTGGGGTGCCTCTCCCATCTAACTACTGCGAGCTCTCCCCAAATATCCTTTTTAAATAAAATCAGGTTTAGGTGCTTGATTAAGTTTGATTTAATATTGCATGGCAGAGGCAATGTAAGTGTTCATTAAACCCCATTTCCTTTTCTACTAGGCACAAGCATTTTACTTCCAAGCTACCCCTGCAGTTAGGTGGGACAATGTGACACAACCTGAATTCAGACTAAGGAAATGGGGTGAAAATGATACACTCTACTTCCAGGGCTGGGCCCTGGTATTTCCAAGTCCACTATAGCTCTCCTCCCTTATCTGAAGCACGAAGATTGGATGATTCCAAGGCAACCGGTGATGGTTGAGCCACAGGATAGAAGCCATGTCCTTCCATGATTGCAAGGAGCAGACAGCCCACCCACTGGCCCCAATTAACCCACTGTACACTGACTTGTATGAAACATAGCCTTTATTGTGTTAAACCACTGAGATACTGGTTTCATTAGCCTACCCAGATTAACACACCTTGTATTTATCAACAGTGGTAACATAAATGAAAAGAACCCCTAGACTTAGTTCCAGGACCTGAGATAAAAATCCTGGGTATACCACTCCCCCCACATATCTTATGATTGGTTCTAGAGTATGCTCTATACCCTTTCCCAATTGCATGTCTAGCACATTCTCTTCTTTCTCATTATGGAGCTCTCTCCACTCTCCTCTGCCTCAAGACTTCTGAGAGGCATTCTCTGACTTCCCTCCCATACATATTTATTTCTTTGTTCCTAGTGCAGAGTATATTCCTCCATTTTAGCATCTCTTACATTTGATTGCAAATATTTGTTATTTGTGTTTCCAAAGACTGAGTCCTTGAATCCACAGGCAATCCCTTTGGGATCTCTGACTGCCTGCATTTATAGTACCTGGCACATAGCAAAAAAATAAATTTTTATTAAAGGAATGATTGTCACCTATGACTTTAAGTGAGTCACTTATTTTTTAAGTCTATACAATTTTACGGAATTATGATAATGAAATAATGTGATTTGTGGATTATAAACAGATTCTAATGGTATCATGGTTTATTCTGTTTTGTAGTTCCTTCTCATCATTTTCAGTCAAATTCATCTCAATGCTTCGTTCGAGATAGCTCTGTCAATAGAAAAATAATGCAAGCCACATACATAATTTAATAATTTCAGTAGCCATATTTAAAAAGCGGAAGAAGTAGGTGAAATTAGTTTTAATAACGTATTTAACCCTATATATGCCAAATAGCCTTATTAGCTCTTTGTCATTGCGTTAATGCAGTCTTCTCGACCCGGCGTTTGTGTTACGACACCCCTCTGGGCTAACCACAGGGCGAGCACTCAGCAGCCACATGCGGCTAGTGGCTCCCGCAAACCGGACAACGCGGCTACAGGGCCTACTTCAGACAGCACAGTCTCGGGGAAGTCAACCTATCCATGGAGCGGAACGGGTGGCTCCTCCTCAGTGCTCTCTCAACCCCCTATCCCTGCTATCTGGAAACCTAACCCTCAGTCAAGCTCTTTGAGGAATTCCAGACTGTTGCCTGAGAATTCGCTCTCACAGCGATTGTCTGGCATATAACGAGCGGTTATTAAATGTCGGGGTAATTAATGATCCCGTGTGCAAAGAACCCCGTGGGAGGCCGAGTGGCCGGGACCGAAAATGGTCAGTCAGGGAGCGGGAGCGGGCGGGCGGCCACCGTAGGCGGGATCCGGACGCCTGGGCCCGCAGCGTCGTCAGGCGGGCAGGCGCGGAGATCCGGGGCTCCGCGGGCCGGGGCGCTGGGGGCGTGGGGCCGCGGCCCGCCCACGCCCCCTCCCCCACGCTGCCGCCGCTGCCGCCGAGCCCCGGAAGCGGGCGGGGATTTCCTGTGCCCGCCCCGCCCGTGCCCGCCCGGCCGCCGTCTCCGCCCGTCGCTGGCTCCGCGGCCGCCGGCTCCAACGAAGCCGAGGGCGGAGGGGAGGGGCAGGCGGCGCCGAGGAGGGAGGCACGGGCCGCAGGCCAAGCGGACCGGGGTGAGTGGGGCCGGGCCGCAGGGAGTCGCGGCTGGAGGGAGGGACGCCAGGCTGCTCGGGGCGGCGGGTGGGGGCCCAGTCACCCCTGGGGCGGGAGGAGGATCGACGCGGCCTCCGGGTCGCTGCCTTAACCGGGGGTCGGCCCCACAGACATTCTGTGCCCGCCCCCCGCGCTGGCTTCCCCGTCCCCGGCTCCGCTGTCAGGCCCCGCGGGTTCCAGCCGCTGTCACTCGCGCACAGGTTACCCCGTGGCTGCTTTCTCTTGACTTGCTCTCGTTCACGGGAAACCTGTTTTCTGACCTCACTTCCCCTGCCCCGGCTCTGACTCTCTCGGTTCTCTGAAATCTGACCCTCTCCAGGGGCACTATGACAAGAAGAGGGGGAGCAGCAACCTTACTCTGGAGCAGGCTCCCGTCCCGCCCAAGCCCCACCCGGGGCAGAGGGCAGGGTTCCCTGATGGAGCGCGACTCGTGCCTGTGCCCTTGGGCTGCTCTTTTCGCTACATCCTCCTTCCCTGTGCAACAGCGCCTGCTGCAAAAACTTCCTTCAGCAGGTGCCCTGACACTCGGATATTTGAAAAAAGTGGGAAATGGAAGCCTTAGAACCGAGACTCCAGTAGGCCTGGGAACATCCTGGAGCCAGGAGAAACCTGGTTAGGGCTGACACCCTTAACTGCCCAGGTGCTGGCTCTGAGAGAGTGAACATCTTGGGAAATGCAGTGTGAGGATAAGTACCCACCCCCTTGTTGCTGAGATTTTTGCCCGCACTTCCACAGGTTTTCTGTCAGTGGTCTGGAGAGGCTCACAGCTAGCCCAGTGCCCTCTGCAGAAACGGGCTTCCCATCAAGGGACTGTGCTGCTGGGGAGATGGAGAAACGAGTTTGAGACAGGTGTCCAGGTTTTAGCTGTAGATAAACCCCGAGGGAGGATGGTCAAAAGGAGCTTGAGAAACAAAGATCTCCAGTAAAGAGAGGGAATTGGTGCCTTATATGTTAAAAATATGCCTTATATGTTAAAAATATGGCAAACACAGGGGCTGGAATTCAGAAGAGAGAGCTAAAATGGAAGTTTCCCTTTACTGCTTTATTGGGAATTTTCCTTTCTCATGAGAAGTCTCTGAAAAGGAAACCTCCTAAGCTGGGAATCAGTCCAGGATGCTCCCATGAGGCCCTGAGACTTCTTTGGACTTCTGAGATGAGAGGGTAATTTGTTCCCTTTCTGTGCATTGGTCTTAGAGTTGCCACCTACCTATTTTGTCAAAGACAGATAGGCAAGAAAATAAACAACTTGACATCTGTCATTACTTGTCCAGGGTTCTGGGTTCTTGCAAATGTTATTGAATGAATATGAGTGAGCCAGGATAATTAACCAAGGTTCTGACCTGTTTTTGGAAGCCTTTCACTGGCTGAGTTCTTGAGTACTTGAATAGTAATCACACACACACACACACACACACACACACAATGTTGCCAAGCAGAAAGGACTCTGTGCAGTCTCAGACTGTTTCTCTGCCAGAAGTTGGGGAAGCCCTTGTCACAACAGGAGACCTGTTCTGACTCCTAAGATTTTTCAAAGAAAAGAAAAGTCCACAACCTGGTCCTGTGCACTGCAGGATTATTGTTAAGAATTTTCTTATTTAGAGGTGCCTGTGTGGCTCAGTCGGTGGTTAAGCATCTGCCTTGGGCTCAGGTTGATTCCAGGGTCCTAGGATCAAGCCCTTGCTCAGCTTCTCCGTCTGCTCCTCCCCCTACTTCTGCGCACTCTCTCTCCCCCTCCCCCCTAAAATAAATAAATAAAATCTGTAAAAAAAAAAAAAAAAGAGAGAGAGAAAAAGAAAGAACATCTTTATCTAACCTAAATCTCTTATCTTACAGTCAAGAGAATAGAGCTATACTGAGCTATAAACCATTTCTCTTTCTTGGTAGCATCATTCATCAGCTTTTTTCCCTAGACAGGAGAAAACTATGCCTATTGTTTTTAACTTTCCCCCAATGGCCATATTTTCCATCCCTTTCTCCACTTTTGTTTCTTCTAATGAAACATTCTGGCTTCTTCATACCCTTCTTTAAAACTGAATATATTTTTCTAATGAGATCTGACTGGTTCTTTCCTGTGTCTTAACTCACAGGATTGTTAATTCACACACTGAGGTCATGTTAGCACTAACGATTTCTCCTTTTTCCACTGTGGTTCAAACCCTTTCTGTTCTTTTTTACTTTTCTCAATTAGACATCAATTCCTCACTGACCAACAATTTCTCCTGTGTGTTAGGGTTTCTTTGGATTTTTGTACCTGCTTTCTAAGTTATTGGCCTTTCTACCACATTTCTTACTAGTTCTCATTTTCTGCATCAGAGTGACAGGTTATGTCTCTTTATTGGAGTTTAAGTGAGGTGTCATTTGGTTCAGTCTTATAAAGGAGGGTTGTGTACTCCTTACATACACACACACACACACACACACCCCTTTGGCTAGGTCTTCTACCTTCAGTAATCTTTTCATTTTGAATTAATTGATGAGAATGGGATTTGTGGCAGAAAATCTTTTATGTGATTATATCCATTTTTGTTGAGTGTAAATCAGGGCATATCCCATCCTACATGTGTCCAGATTGCTTAGTTTATTATCTTTTCAGGGGTTGAAATTAATAGCTTTTGAATTTCCAGGATTGTTTTTTTTTTTTTTTAATGAAGTTCTTTCAGGGAATATTCTCTTTCTGCAATGAGGTCCCCAAAATAACTGTTAGTGACTTTGCTGTTTAGCACTTGCTCACCTCCAAGAAGCTTGGCCTGGGCTTAGTTGATTGGAACACACCAAGCTTTTAAAGTTCATCTGCCATCAAGGTCCTCTTATCCATTTTCATCTTTTTATCCCTGAGGCTGTTCTCCATAACTCCCTTAGGAATATCACCCCTTTCCATTTTTAATGGGCACAGCTGATAATGAATTTGTTCCAGGTCACAATTTGGGTTTGCAGCAAAAATGCTTTCAGAACAGACAGCGGTCCTGGGGACAGGATGGGAGTCAATGAATGTCCAGCTGGATGGAGCAGAGCCTCAGGTGGAAAGGGGAAGCCAAGAAGAGGGGCCATGGAGAATAGCACCAGGGCCACTGGAACACCTGTGCTGTGACCTTGAAGAGGAACCACAGTCCCTTCAGGAGAAGGGTGAGAGCCTGGAGAGTGTATGTGTGGTTGAGTACCATAACCAGTAACAGGACTAGTCCATTATTCCTGGTTTTCTGGGCCCAGGTCACAGGAATATAAGGAGCTCCTGGATTCTGTAAACCATAAAACTTGGCTTCTCCCATTCCTTACATGATCACTGCCTCCACATGTGACAAGTGCATTGTTAGTGGTATTAAATGTGAGAGACAAAGGAAGTGACAACTCCAATTACTGTTGAGAACACACCCAGTAAGATGCACTTTACTAGGTGAAAATTATATTCAAATCATATAAATTCAAACCACAGCTAGTCTAGTAGAGATGGCTGACATATAAACTCTACTAAAAACCACGTACTACCTTTGCAGAACATTTTGAGTGAAGGTCTCTTCCACTATGTGTGTGGATTTGAGTTTTACCAATGGGCATAGATATAGGAAAATGTGGCCCTTAAGCTCCTCTAACATGGGACCCAGGATCTCATTGGGAAAGTGTGGATGCTTCATTTCTAGTGGTTCCTCTTTCTTCTCTCCAGCTCAGTCAGCTCCCTGGGTTCCTGCCATTCCCCAGGAGGGGAGCACCGGAGATTGGGAAATGGCAGCTGCACTTCTTGCGGCAGGATCACAGGTGGGCTGTCTGCTTCCCTTGGCCTCTCCCAGGGTCTCATCACTGCTGCTTTTCTGTAGCTTCAGCATTGTCCTATTGATTTGTTATCTCACATGTTCACTGATGGTATCTTTGTCTTATAATTGAACAGATTCTTTCCCTTTCCAAGGGGCTTATAATACCTTTGAAAAAATAAATGGAGGCATGACAAGAAGAGGGGAATTCCTAGAGGTTGTTTTTAATGGATGGCTGTGCCATCCCTAGAGGGATTTTAAGAACAATTTATTAATGTCCTTTAAGAAAAAACTCTGGAAAGATTAGGAAAAGAGGATCTGAAGGAAGCTTGGAAGAGCATAAAGTAGGCAGGACTGAGTGGATAATGAAGCATTTATGGAAAAGAAGAGAAGATAGAAAGATAGGACAGAGCCAGAAAGAGAAAATACGTTTAGATTTGGAAGGCAATGGAAAAAATTATAATAGTAGGAGTAGCTACACTATAAGAGTGCTTACCATGCTTGCGGTTCTCTGAATGTTTTATGTATATTAACCCATTCAAACCTGAGAGAAACCCAATTATGCCCATTTTACAGATGAGAAAATAGGGTAGGAAGAGATTAAGGCACTTGTGTAAGGACAAACTGCTAATGATGGCAGAACTGGGAGTCATTTGACTCAAGAATCTGGGCTCCTAACCACTATATTATGATGTCTCGAAAGATAAGGATATGGCATGATGGGCGGAGGACAAGAAAGAATGTTTTATCTATATCATTTTGTGATGATAGAAGAGGAAAGGTCAAGTGGTTGAAGGAGAGGCTAGTACCCAATTTCTGCAATGAAAAGAATAAGGCAAGTGAGAAAGGCTGGGCAGACACCTGTAGTTAAACAGAGGGAGCAGTGAGTTCATCGTGCTTCCAACTTTCCATAGTCCTAGTGGGAAACTCATAAAGAGACATTATCTTCACTCATTGACCATACTTTTGCCCCTCTGCTTATTTATCTTTCACCAAAACTATATGCCTTTCCCAGGGACCTCTGGGAAATTCTTTGTCTAGATGTTCTCATGCCCTCTCCTCTACTACTTCAGCCTTTTATACTGGGATCACATTTTCCTTAAGGAACACTTACTAACAGATGATGCTACATTTTGTTGCAGGGCCTGGTAACCATCAAGGATGTGTCCTTGTGCTTCTCTCAGGAGGAGTGGCGGAGCCTGGACCCTTCTCAGACAGACTTTTATGGAGAATATGTCATGCAGGAAAACTGTGGGATAGTGGTCTCTCTAAGTAAGCATGATAGCCACTTTTAAAAGATTATACTCTGGGAGGATGGAACCATCTGCTCCAGAGCTTTCAGATAGTGTCTATCAAGGGTTCTTTCCTTAGACGGAAATCTAAGGTTTCACCAGAGAAAGAGCATTAGGGCTAATCCAAACAGAATGGAAATGAGGTGTCATTTCTTAAAAACAACAGCAAAATAATGCTGGATTGTGGAGAAGAGAACTTTAGGCTCTTCTTGGTTGGGAATTGGGAGGTTCTTACAAAGCGGAAAGAAGGACATTTAAGTGATAGAACTGAGTCCTTGGAAACTCAGCAAGCCATCTAGGGTAAGATGGGAGTGGGGGGTAGAAATCTGTGGTAGGGCTAATTAAGTGAAGTTAAGGACAGTTGGGCTGGAAGAATTTGAAATTTGAGTAGAAGGGAACAGACACACTAGAGAAGAGAATATGATTATCTAAAAGAAAGAAGAGGGACTTAACAGAAATGGGGATGTGGAAAAGGCCTGTATCTGGCCTTCTTTTATTTTCAGTTCCAAGGAGTAATACAGGAAACAGCTTTTTTTTTTTTTTTTTTTTTTTTTTCAGAAATAGAGAATTAGAGTTGAACTCATTGACATCTCTGTTTTCCTTTTCCATGGGCAGGATTTCCAATTCCCAAACTGGACATGCTTTCTCAACTAGAAGGAGGGGAAGAACAATGGGTCCCTGACCCCCAGGACTTGGAGGAGAGGGACATTCTGAGGGTCACATATACAGGTAAGCACCTAGAATAGACTTTGAGCCACTGCTTTCAACCCTCTTGGAGTGTCAGCATTACATGTCCATCTAATCCCTTCTGTGCTCACTGAGTTAGAGTCAAAAAGTTTACAGATCTTTATCTTCAAAAGCGAGAGGGTGTAGCAGAAAGGCTTAGAAGGCAGGCTCCAGAACCAAACTTTGTGGATTTGAATCCAGGACCACACTTGGGGATCTTGGAAAAGTAACCCCTGTTTGGTTTCCTCATCAGTAAATTATTATGAGACTTAAATATGTTAACAGAGTAGAACAGTACCAGGCACATAATAAGCACTCAATAAATGTTAGTTGTTGTTGTTCTTATTGTTGATGTTATTGTTCAACCTCCCACCATTGCGGAGATGCTTTCCAGAGTGTCTCTAGTATTGCTGACAGGTGATCACTCGGCCAGTAAGGATTGCAGTATATTTCTTAACTCTCTCCATCTATGCTTAGGCAGAAAGATGGAAGGAATTGTAATAAATAAATAACAACAATAGCATAGACCATTCACTAAGTGCTCACTATGTGCAGGTATTATGTTATCTATTTTATAACATCTGTTTTATAATTATTCCCATTTTACAGAAGAGGAAATGAAGGCTTACAGAAGTTAAGTGGGAAAGCTGAGATTCAAAATTGGGTAATCTGCCTCCTAAGGCTAGGTTTTTAACTTCTACACCTGTTACACTGTCTTGTACAACATTAGAGTCTGTTCTCTCAGCCTTTGTGGGGTGAGGTTTAGGCCCTAACAGGAGTCAGACAACCTTACCTGTGACTTGGGTCCCAGAGTACTCTCTTGTGACTCCCCTCTTGGGGTTGGTATTTTCCCTTCTCCACAGGAGATGGAAGTGAGCACGAGGGTGATACCCCTGAACTAGAAGCAGAACCTCCCCGAATGTTATCTAGTGTGTCTGAAGATACTGTTCTCTGGAACCCAGAACAGGATGAGAGCTGGGATTCCATGCCCAGGAGCTCCAGAGGAATGCTCCTGGGCCCACCTTTTCTTCAGGAAGATAGCTTCTCAAACCTTCTATGTAGCACAGAGATGGATTCCCTGTTAAGACCGCACACATGCCCCCAGTGTGGGAAACAGTTTGTGTGGGGCTCCCACCTTGCCAGGCACCAGCAAACACACACTGGGGAGCGGCCCTACAGCTGCCTCAAGTGTGAAAAGAGCTTCGGGCGAAGACACCACCTGATCCGGCACCAGAAAACCCACCTACATGACAAGCCCAGCAGGTGCTCAGAGTGTGGCAAGAATTTCCGATGCAACTCCCATCTGGCCAGCCACCAGAGAGTGCATGCGGAAGGCAAATCCTGCAAGGGCCAAGAGGTTGGAGAGAGCCCAGGGGCTAGGAAACGGCAGCGTGCCCCACCAGTGCCAAAGTGCCATGTGTGCACTGAGTGTGGGAAGAGCTTTGGCCGACGGCACCACCTGGTGAGACACTGGCTGACCCATACTGGGGAGAAGCCCTTCCAGTGCCCTCGCTGTGAAAAGAGCTTTGGCCGTAAACATCACCTGGACAGGCACCTGCTGACTCACCAGGGACAAAGTCCCCGGAGCAGCTGGGACAGAGGGACATCTGTCTTTTGAAATCTGTTTTTGCTGCAGCTGTGGTCACATCTATCAGCAGCTGGTGCTACCAGGAGTCTCTCCCAGAACTGCCCCTCACCTGCACCCCAGTGGCCAGAATCATGAACCGTGGCTCCATCCCTAGAAAGATGAGGTTCTAACATTGGCCAGACATTTCTCACCAGTTCTGTGAGAAACCACATTAAATGGAGTTCTTTGGGCAAAACTTTTAGGAAACAGTGCTTACTGCATGGGCTGATATTCAGTCCTAGCCCATTCTCAAGGGTACCACTTGAGAATCAGCACTTTATGGCTGAGATTCATTCTAAGTTGTTGGAGCCTATGCCATACCAGTTAAATACTTGAGTAACACCTTTGTATACTGTAACTATTATATCCTCTCTGTATACAGAGAGATACCATATTAGCATATTGAAGGCTCTAAGAACTTATGTGTACAGAGAATTGTTAAACACTTCTAATGCAGTGTTTCCTAAATGTATTTGACCTCAGTGTCCTTTCTATCTCACATCCCACAGAACTGGTGACTCCGTGAAACACACTGCTGAACACTGGGTTAGAGAGTAATGAGGAAACAGGAAAGAAATAGTGATCAGGCACCCAGAGTCCCCTTTTTTAATCCAAATGAAAGCTGAGGGGCAGACCTTATTCCTGTGTGGGTCCATCACGCTTACCCTGATCATCCAAATATACATCCACACCTCTTACCACCCCCTACTGAAAAATAGAAATGAGAACCTTTTCACCCTCTTTTTCCAAATCCCTTCATCCTCCTCATATAGTACATCCAGCTGAGAGATCACACTACAATGCTAAGAGATGGACTTATACCCCCCAAGGTACCCAGGCCCACACAGAAGAAAAAACTTTATCCCCTTGAACAGACCCCTCTCCTCTTGACTGTGTCTTTTTGTGTCTATGTGTATCTGTGTGCAGGGTCTTTGAAGAGAGCATGCAAAGTGCAAAGTATATAAGCTAGATTTTCTAGGGGCTGTTTTCTGGGGATGAGGGTACTAGGGATTGTATGGGATTTTTTGTTTTGTTTCAAGATAGGAAGTAAGCTGAGCAATTAAGGGAGCCCTCATGGAAAGGGTTAAGTGATGGGTTAAGTTTTGAGAGTTGAAATGGAAAGCCTTCCCAGGTATTACTGAGATCAAGACAACTGTGGATATATAGGTCTAGGTCCGAATCTCTGGACCACAGATTCTTTTTGCCTGGGAAGAGAGAGACAGACACGTCCTCAGTGAGGTGAGCTGTTTCTTGTCGATTTCAAGTAAGATGCATATAGAAGCTTTGTGCTTAGTGTGTTTTTTGTCTTGTTTTAGTGCTGGGAAATTAGGACAGGAATCACAGTGCTTGCAGGTTGTTGTCCTCACTCTTATTTGACCTTGATTGCCTCATCAAGGAAACAGTTTTTCTTGAGGATCTCATTCTCCCAGAAACAGAACTTTAGGGAAAATGGCTATGGTTTAGCTTTTCAGCTGATGGTGGGGAGGGGTAGTGTATTGGGTTTTCTTCCCAACTCTGGGAGGGTATCCACACTAAGACTCTTAACTCCAGGATATGTACAAGTATCCTAGCATCTGTTGGTTGATGAGTTGGTCATTGTTTTGCTTTATTGATAATGTGTTAATACCAATCTTATTAATTTAAAAATTATTTTGTATGTAAGAGAAGTTTGGGGTTAGGAAGAGAAAGGAGCAAAGCAAATGAACGTGGAATAAGTTTTCTTTAATGCTTAGATTCTGGTTTTTCCTTAACACACTTATTTCTCAACCACAATTGTGGAATTAACCAGAGAGACAAGAGGAAGTAAGCTGCAACAATCTCGTTTAGTGATTGTCCCATTTGCTTAGGAAAAACTAGGTGAATCACAGCTCCTCCGAATTCTGGACCCAAACGGAGCTGAAAATAGGGTCATTTTGTTGACTGGGCTTCTTAGAGTGGATATGACTTGAGCAACCCAGCCCACACCTCCATCCTGCCACCCAGAGCAGCTTTCCTTTTTTGCCTGGAATGCACTTCTCTTGCTTATGTTCCTGCAAAGAGAGCAAAATGGCCAGCCCTTTGTAAGGTCCTCAGACACAGGAGCATTTTAGGATTAGTATTAGGAGATAGCCCAGGCTAAAAGAGAGTATTGGATTCCAGTGGGAAAACCGGACTATGCCATTTCTTTTACCCTCTCACTCTGCCTCATTCATTAATGCAGATCAGTTCTATGTAAGCAATGGTTCAGAACCTGTTTTAGATCACAGACCCTTATGAGACTCTGATAAAAACCAGGAACTCCCTTTTGAGAAAAACATATTAGCAATTCACTCTGTTTTATATACACAGTTAGCAGGTTCAGAGCCCACCCATGGAATCACTAAACTAGGGTCATGGGGAGTTACCCTGACCCAGTATGGTCATTTATATATTTGTGTCAAAAATTGCAAGGCAAAGATCACTAAATATTTTAAGGACTAGATATCAGAGGCAGTAAGGTATAAAGACAGAGTATAGTCTTTAATGACTAGAAGAGTATTGCTGACATTCTACTCTATGTTTTTCGTAAAAAAAAAAAAAAATGACATGCTGACAAATGGAGCTCCTCACAAACCTTGTTTTAAAGACTTGTGGGAGGTGACTCTCCGTACTATCAGATCACACATCTTAATAACCAAATATTAACCTCCAGCAGTTGATCTGTTTCAGTATTTGTAAGGATAGCAAGTGAAGCCCCCGAAGTGTGGGTGCCACCATAGCACCCAAATGAAAGGCATGATGGAGTCTAAGAGTTTTCTGCAGGGAGAGCATCCCTTTAGGTCATTTCTGGTATACCACTGTCTTCTCTACCTCGGTCCAACACCACTTTCCTTGAATGAAAAATAAAACAAGAAGCAGCCATCAGATGGGTGAATAGATTTGAATGATTTTTCCCACAGGGAATCAGCTTCAAACTCCCATCTTTCTCCTAACTGGCTTTGCCACATGTGCACCCTATCCCCTTTAAATAAAAAAAAAACTGTCTCTGTGTTCTCTTTGGGCAAATGTAAAATGGAGAAGTCCATCTTCAGGAACCTGTCACCCTTTCCTTCTGTGGTGCCTCTACTCTGTTCAGGGCCCAAATATCCTCCCCTTTGTACCCCATCAAAGTACGTCTGCAAAGAATCCCTTCAAAGTGTTAGCTTTTCCCAGAGTTATTTACATTTTAAGCCTTAATACAGATGTAGAAGTGGAAAGCAAAAGTTTCCCTTGTCAAAGGAGCTGATAATTTGTGACAAAATCCTTTCCTTTCCTGCACTCCGGCACTCAAACCACTGTTTCCTTATTTCCATCAAGGGCAAGGTGAACCCTGGCTCAGAACCAGAGATACCAGAGGAATGTTTTTTCTGTCTCTGTTCAGATGAGTATGCTGGATGGGGATGGGCGGGGCTGGGCAGTAAACAGAAAGGTGAAATCTATTCCCTTAGACCTAACCCTTAGAAATCCTGAGCTGGCAAAATTTCCTTCTGTTCCCTGGAGTGCTATATTAGGTCTTAGGTCCCAAAATGTGGTCTCTGAACCAGCAGCATCAACATCACCTGGGAACTTGTTTTAGAAATGCAAATTCTAAGGCTCCACCCCAGACTAACTGAATCAGAAACTCAGAGTAGAGCCCAGCAATCAGTCTTCACGTGCCTTCCAGAATATCTGATGTATGCTAAAGTTTCAGAATCACTGGCCAGGAGATTCAAATTCCACTTCAATCTGGTACCTCACCCTCTTCAAATGAGGAGAGAGGGGAATCTTTATACCCTGTTGTCAGATTTATTTTCTGTAACCCCTCAAGGCTAGTTTCTCCTCAGTTCTGTTTTCATTGAGTCCCCACCCTCAAATCAGTGAAAGGAGTGGGTTAGTCAACAATTTTAGAAACTGTGTTGGGGTCACTACCAAACTGCCATGACTGACTGGGGCTAGAGCTTCGGCCATGGACACTGAGGATTCATGGGTCCAGAAATCTGAAAAGACAAAAAGGAGCGTATATCTCAAAGAAGGGAAAACCCCTTGTAAAACTGAAAAACCAACATCCAGGGAAATGGTCCTCCTTTGCTAGTTACCTGGTCCTTCCCCTGGCCTAATAAGTTGGCCTGGAGGCATGCAAGGTGAACATTTAGCTCAGGATAGAGAGGAAGGCCAGCTCTCCTAAGCCCTTAAGGATCCAAGTTTTCCAGCCTCAATTGCATTGGAGATCAATGAGGTACCATGCAAGAGATTCCTAACCATGATTTGGCCTACCCTATGGGCAAGAAGCATTGGAAAGCCAGACAAGAAAGAACGAGGCTCTTAGTAATATGTGACACAAGCGAGATTTGAACCCAGATTCTATGCACCAGGTAGAGTTGTAATCAATTAAGCCATGGCACCTATGTCAAAAATGCATTCCTCCTTTGAAGATTCTGTTCAATTCAGGCTGCATGAGGGGACCTGTCTTGCAGGCCCTTGTCCCTTTACCTCCTCTAGCTCCTCTCCTAACCAAACTCATGAGAACCGACTGAACTGACTGTTGCAAACCCACCACCCCTGTGGTGCTCTCCTAAGATCAAAAGGTTGGAGTTTTGGGGAGGTGATCAGCCCCTCTCCTACAGATGGGGAAACTTGGCTGTAGTTTTCTTCAGCTACATGCCTCAAGGTCTCTCTTGCCTTTCCAGTCACTGCCTCCATTTTCCCAGTAAATGGAGCTCCTTCTCCACTCTTCACTCCCACTTCTTTTTTTCTGTTGGTTTGTTTTGTTTTGTTTTGTTTTGTCTTGTTTTGTTTTGCCTGGGGAATGCCTCACCTTCCCAAGGTTATTTGTTCTTCTATTCCCTATCCTTCTCTTTCCATCACAGTTAACTCTCTTCAAGCTGCTAGCCAATTCCATTCTATCAAGAGCCCCCGTCCCTCTGCCTGTTGTGCAGTTTGTCAGCTTTAAGCCTACGAAGCAGGGTCAATTACTTACACTTCCCACTTTTTTCCCTCAAATCCTTGGCTTGGCTCTAGCAGCTCAGCTGCCATCTCACCACTCTGCATCTCTCTCTCTCTCTTTCTCACTCTTCCTCATGCCCCCTAACCTGGCCAATGGGTTGTCTATACTGCCGAATCCAGGCCCTGCACTCCATTCCCTGCTGGTTCTTTTTCCCTTGATGTAGCTTCCAAAGTGGATTTCTACTTTTTGCTACCTTGATTTACTCAGTCCCTTTCTGTCTCTTGTGGTTTCTGAGAATCAGTCTCAGTTCTATAAGCCACTTTTGGGCATCTCAGTACGTGCCAGGCACTGGCTGTTCCAGGCCTGGGAGATCAAGTGTGACCACTGTCCCTGTACTCAGCATGTTCCTCAGCCGAGCCCTTCCCTGGCACCACTTTCCTGCCATGCCTCACAATACTGTCACCATGGCACCCTCATACAGGAAGCTTTAGAGGTGTATGCCCACTTGCCATCCAGCCCAACTGCTCTGTGCCTGCCAGATTTCTAGCTGTTGTCTGACTTGGTTTCCTCTGATGGACTGTGAATTTCTCATGGGTTACCCCACTGGGGACCTTTCTATCCTTAGGGTCTCTAATATGTTCCTATGGTCCCTGTCAGTTGAATAAAGGTCGTATGGCTGTATCACTGATTTCCTCTCTCAGTCCTCTCCTCTCCTTTTTCCTCCATTCTCAGCTTTTTTTCTGGTAATCAAAAGGCTGCAACAGAATGGGGGACACCAGACAGCTCTGGGGGGAGTTACACAGCCAAGCACGAGCCCTTTCACTGCCCCTCCCCAAAACATAAACTTTGAGATGCCACAAATTAGGCCTCCCCATTTCCCTCTTGGTGTCCTGGCTTCTAGATGTTCCTTCCCAGTTAGTTGGTCTTAACCCAACCTGGAGATGGGGGAAGTAGAATGCTGAGAAGGACTAGGCCCAGTGTAAGGCAGGTAAGGGCCTAGGGAGCAAATTTAAGGAGGCCCTCCATCTTGGGGTCATTCGAGTGCTGACCCTGCTCTTGGGAGCCCCTTAAAGTGGTAAGCCAAGTCTAGAGACTGAGGTGATGGTGGTGACTGTAACTTGACCCCCTAGGCAAATTTACAATAATTGGAGATGGGGGGGGAGCCAGAGGAGGCATGCACAGATGGGGTTAGGCAGGAGCTGGGTCCACCAGACATAGCTTTGTGGGTAGAGGGAGGGCATATAGCAGAGGATATCAAGAGAAAAAGGTAAGAGACAAAAAGATAGTGTGAGAGAATACATGGGAAGCTGGCATGGAAACCAGCAGCTTCTGATCCACTGACACAGCCTTACACCTGTGGAGCTTCCTGTGGTGTGGGGAAGAGGGGAAGGGACCCCTCCTCAGACCTTGAGTGCAACCCAAAGGCTTTGCTCTTCCTCCGTGGGAGGTGCCTTAATGGAGCTTCAAGCCTGCTGGTTAGGGGATGATTCGCCTCTACAGCTTCCTGAGCACCAGCCAGGCTGTTCCAGCAATTATCTCGGTGTTTCGCGTTTCCCTGTGTTCTTGTGTTCACTCCTATTTCCCCCAGTCACCTGGAGTAATACTCTTGACAAGTCTGGTCTTTCTCCTAACCGAAAAGGGGAAGGAGTAACACAGCAGTGATTATTCACTGAGGCCCCTGTTCTTTTTTTTTTCTTCTTTAAATTCAATTAACATATAGTGTATTATTAGTTTCAGAGGTAGAGTTGTTATTCATCAGTTGCATATAACACCCAGTGCTCATTATATCATGTACCCTCCATAATGTCCATCATCCAGTTACCCCATCCCCTCACCCCACTGCCCCCTCCAGCAACTGTCAGTTTGTTTCCTATGATTAAGGGTCTCTTGTGGTTTGTCTCCCTCTCTTATTTTGTCTTGTTTTCCTCTCTTCCCCTGTGATCCTCTGTTTGTTTCTTAAATTCCACATAGGAGAGAGATCATAAGAAAATTGTCTTTCTCTGATTGACTTATTTCACTTAGCATAATAGTTTCTATTTCCATCCACATTGTTGCAAATGGCAAGATTTCGTTTTTTTGATGACTGAGTAGTATTCCATTGTCTGTGTATGTACACACACACACACACACACACACCCACACACACACTTCTTTATCCACTCATCTGTTGATGGACATCTGGGCTCTTTCCATAGTTTGGCTATTGTGGACATTGCTGCTATAAACATTGGGGTGCAGGTGCCCCTTTGGATCACTATATTTGTATCTTTAAGGTAAATACCCAGTACTGTGATTGCTGGGTCATAGGGTAGCTCTATTTTCAACTTTTTGAGGGACCTCTGTATTGTTTTCCAGAGTGGCCGCACCAGCTTACATTCCCACAACCCCTGTCCTCTCTGCCGTCTCCAGTGGTGTCTATTGAAATCCTTTCTCTTCTTGCTCCCTTCTGTCAGTTCCTTTCCCAGCCCCATCCAGTGCTTCAAGCTGACACCCTCTCAATCTTCAGTTCCTCTCTTCCAAATCCTTTGGCTTTTTCTCTTTTTAAAGCTCCCTTTCTGACATGGTACCCCTATATTTATTTTCCAGAATAATTTCCTGTCCTTGCTAGGCATTTAGGCTGTGGCTGGAGTGATCTCCAGCTCAACCTCATAGCCTTGGTCATCACAGAGCTCCCCAGAGGAGGGGGGACAGAAGAGAGCTACTGCTTTGAGACCACTGACAAATGGAGATGTTTGCATGCTCTGAAAATACACCCCATAATGTGTTTGAGAACACCCTCCCCCCCCCAACAAGAAACCTCAGACTTTTAAAACACTCAATGTAGAAATGAATTCTAACTCCTGACCTTTACCTACATAGAAAAGATGTCTCAGAGAGTTACTGAGTGGATGGCGAGGCCCCCTTCAGCATGGATAACTATAAACAAGAGAGCACTGAAATTCACAGTTAAAAGCCAATTTCTAAAGTGCACATTTTCCAAACATTAGCTTTTTCATGTAAGATCTAAGAGACTGAGGTGAAAATGAAATTAATGCATGCAAAAGTACAAACCACCTTATAAATGAAAAAGCCATAACTGACAATTGCGTGGAATTTTTCACCTTATTTTTGAACAAGTTACAATTCACATAATTCTGAAAACAAATACAAAAAAAGAGAGAGAGAAAAAGAGTCTCATTTCTATGTATCCTCTACAATTCCCATCACCTTCCCTTCCCAGTGGAGAACCAGTTAGTTTTTTTGTGTGTATCTGCAGAATTTTATACAAAGAGGTATATTTTCCTTCATTTTACACAAAAGGTAGTATGGTATACTTAATGTCCTGAATTGTCTTTTCACTTACTGTATCTTTGGGTGCTTGTTATAATAATACATAGAGAATCTCCTTCTTTTTACAGCTGCGTGCCATTTCACTGTATGGAACCTTCAGTTTAACCGGTCTCCTAGTAACATTTAGATTATTTCCTTTTCTGTTTTGTTACTGCAGTGCTGCACTGAATACCTTGGACATAAATCTTTTCACAAATGCATTTACATCTGAAAGATAAAGTGGTTCTGCTGGGTCAAAGGACATTTGCCTTTGTAAATATGAAAGACAGATTCCTTCCGTTTACACTCTCACTAGCATTGTGTGTGAGTGCCTGATCTCTCACAGCCTCACCAATGGAGTAGGTTCTCAAAACCTTTGAATTGATTAAAAAACTGTTATCTTATTGTTTTAATGTGCATCTCCCTTATGAGTAATATTGTACCTTTTTCATATTTTTAAAGGCCATTTTTATTTCTATTAACTCTTTTATGCACAACCATTGAATATCTGATGCTAGAGGACATCTAAACTTTGTTACAACTCTAAAGTCCAAAAATTTTCTGATTATCATCACATGAGGCAGTTGAGATAAAAGGAAAGCAAAGAATTTTTTAAATTTTATTTTTTCAGTGTTCTAAGATTCATTGTTCATGCACCACACCCAGTGCTCCATGCAATGGAAAGGAAAGAATTGAGGTCAGGGATGTTCCATTTGCTTTGACTAAAGTTAAATACCCAAATATGCCACTAGAATGTGAGCAGTGAAAAGTGGGGATTATGCTTTATCCATCTTCATTCAGCAAAGTGCCCAGAATTTTGCAGGCATTTATCGTGAATACTTGGGATGAGATTAACTGTTCTTGGGAATTCTTTTCACAGAAGTACCCAGCTAGCATTATGATCTAGATAATGTGGATAGCTTGCCGATGAGTTATAGCCACCCTAAAATTTACCCATGAAAAATAATCTAAAATGACTAATTAGCTATATACAGTCAGGGTCTGACACTTAACAAATCTGCCAAATTTACTGACTGAATGAATGAATGGAAGTTTGCTTAAATGAAGAAATCATCACAATACAAATAGAACTGTGATGATTCTTAGGAAATCTAGAAAAAATTTTGTCAGTGTCCTTCCCAACTCATCTTAGGAGAAAAGGTTTCTAGATTTAGGCCATCTGATTCTTTAGGTAAAAACCTCCCAGGACCATAAAGGGACAATACATCTGGCTATCATAAAGACATCTGATTAACTTTGTTCTAATTGTGCTCCATAGACAGTATTTCCCACTATTTTTTTTCAAATGGCTCCCTACTCTCTTATTCTGTTTCCTTCATTCTGCTACTCACAGACAATTCGAGTGCACAGTGAACCTAATTACAGCAGAGGGAAGTTTCAAAGTTCAGATCATCTATAGATGAGATGAACGGCAAGCATTTTGCTAGTAGCTCTGCACAGGTTTAAAGCAGTGACTCTCGCTTAAGGGTGTGAGAGGGTGAATATTAGTATCACTTAAGCTTTCTTTCCCTCCCTTCCTCCCTTTCTTTGTGTGTGTGTGTGTGTGTGTGTGTGTGTGTGTGTAAATACAAAAACACTGTTCCCCCTTGTAGAAGATACCAGACTCTTGGGAAAAGTTTGGTCAGGTACACTGAAAAAGCTCCCCAGGTTGTTCCAACACATTCCCACCCCCACCATCACTCTCATCTCATTACAAGAATGTAAAGCACCTTCCCAGTGCCTTCCTCTGCCCTACTCCTTTGGCTTCAGCTGGAAACAGCAAGTCATTTCCCTGAACCAGCTACTCTGACTTTTTTTACTTCCCTAGGAACCATTTCTGTGTCCTGTCATGACCTATAGCATGAGAACTGTTCCCATGCTATTCTTAATCTCCGCATTCAGAACTAAAAGAAATCATACATTTGCTCTATATTTGATATATGGTGCTCAATACACCTTGTTTTTTAAGGAAAGCAAAAGACCTAGCAATTCATTAGTTAACCTTCGCATCTCCTCATATTTCTGATATGCATTCTCTAAATCCTAATACTTTCCTCTCTAGGAGTTAGTATTTTCCCAGTTGAAAATTCCTTCACTGCATTTTGTCAAACAAAGCCCATGTCATGATATTTTAAGTCCTTATTTTACTAACACTTAAAATCACCTAAAACCATCCTAGCCTTATTCTAAGGCTTCTTTTACAGAGAAGGAGACCAAGATTATAAACAGTTAAGTAACAACTCAGCCAAGGTCAGAGTGGCAGAACTTTTACTAGAATCCTGCTCTCATTAAGCACTGATCCAGTATAGTTTTCTGCTATAGCACATTATCACATCATCGTAAACTATTTATACTCTTATTTAACTCTCAGTAATGAGCACCTACCTTGTGCCAAGTCCTGTGCTAGATGTTTTCACACACTCTCATTTAATGTAAGGTTGACATAATAAGAAAGTTTTACAGTTAAAATAATACTATCAGGTCAGGCGAAAACTACAA
>CM052807.1:62061278-62077326 GCA_028533885.1 Nasua narica | reverse complement strand
CTGCTGCTTCTCTTCCCTGGGCCTCGGGCGTGGCCTCTTCTTCTCTTGGGTCCTAGGCCTGATGTCTTCCCTCATGGTCCGTCCTCTCCCCTCGTCCATCACCTCGGCCCTCCTTTCCTCCCTCGCTCCAGAACGCACCGACTCCTTGGCTCTTGGCCTTATCTTCCTCACCCTTGTGTTTGCTTTCGTACTGCGTCTCCATACTTCCCGGGCCTTCTTGGCAGCCCTGCGATGCGTGCTGCGCCTCCGTGGGCTCCGCGGCCCGGGAAGGGCCCTCCTCGAAGAGCGCACGCCCTCCTCCAACCTAGAGCGTCCTGGCTTTCTCTTGGGCTTCGGAATCTTCCAGACCCTAAAGTAGCCAGAGGCATCGCTACCGCTGACCCGGAGAAGCGTGCCCTTAACATCAGACCTGGGTGCTTCGCCCGAGTGGCGGCAGCACTTCCTGCGCACTTCGTAGCCAGCGTTTCCAAGCTCCTTCTTGAGAGCAGCAAGAGTCAGCCCTTTGTGCGCGGTGATGGCTCGGAGCAACAGCTGGGACACTTTGAGCACAGAGCGCGGGCCCCGCCTCAGCGGCGCCGTGAGGGTTTTTTCCGTGGCTTGCTGGGTTTTAACTTCAGTACTTTTGGATTCACCAATAGGCCCAGCCACGTCAGCCATGGCCCCGCTCCCGCCGCTGCGGGGCCACTGCTTTGGGCCTCCCCCACCCGGGCGCGAGCTTAAGCTGAGGCTGGCTGGACCACGTCACAATGGCAGGCCCAGCCTAGACTTTCAGGTCTAGTTGGGGAGCTGCCAGATCCCACCCAGACTCCAGTCAGACTCCACTTCCTCCTAGGTCTAAACCAATTCAGATCTCGGAGCCTGAGCCTGCCTAAGAATCACCTTTATAATCCCTAGGGTTTGTTCGCGGCCCTTATAATGCTACCACTTCTCATTGACCTTGATCTCAACCACTTTCTGAAGTTCACTGTTTTTCTGTGGTCCTAAACACCATCTACCTACATTTCCCTAAGGTGAGAAGCTGCTCCCAACTATCTAACACAGGTAATACAATGCCTTTAAAAGTAAATGTGGTAGTCAGAATAAATAAAACCTGACTGAGAAACTCCCACTTTTAGGTCCCACCAGCTAGAGATCTAGAGTCATGTCTCTGTGACTCTCCACATGGTGGATTCTGTGCAAGAATATGAAGGAAAGAAGGAACCACTGTGATCCCTCTACCCTAAATAATGATTCCCACACCTGGGAAATTCAGATGCCTCATTCAGGTGGACTGAAACAACCCAGTTTCCAAATAGACCAAGAACTCTGGTCTAATCATTATTCTTTCACCAGATTTCGCTTTTCTGCCTCTTGTCCCTCTTCTTGGATTGCTCATCTCCTTTCTCTTTCCAGGTATATTCTGCTCATCTTTCAAAGTCCTGCTAAATCCTTCCCTCACTGAAGCCCCCTGACTTTTTCAAATGATTTCTCTCCTCTTAACTACCACGTTAAACTTTTGCAATCCTATACTGCATTTTCTTTGTTTTAAATTAATCTGGTACTAGAGAGTATAATGCAGCACAATAATTTTAAAGAGAAAACAGCCTGGACTTTGAGCTGGAAGACATGGACACATAATCTGGCTTTTAAACAGCCATATGGCATTGATAAATCCCTCCATATCTTTGGATCTGACTTCTTTATCTTAAAAAAAAAAAAAGGCTAATAATTCCCTTCCTACCAACGTCACAGAATTATTGGAGAGGTTTAGAAGAGGTGATGGTAGATGATAAAGGACTACCCAAATATAAGGCATAAAATTAATTTTACTCTGAATGTTTATGCCTTTCCAACTAAATAAAAAGTTTCCTGATAGCCAAATAGCCTTTGAATTTCTACGGCCCCTGCTGCACCTAACACTATTTTTCATTATACACCGCGGGCATTTAATTGAGTCTGTGTAAGCTGCTCTCTGGTGAGGAGGATTTCTCTGGATTCAAAGGAAATTCCCAGGAAATCAGGAGAAAGGAGCAGGATGAATCTCAAATGATTGATAATGAAGGGGACCAAGGAAGCTAGTTACTTAAGGACTTCTTATTTTGGACACAATTTAGTTGGGAATTATTCAAAGAATACTTCCAATTGCAAAAGTATATCATACTCCTCTAAAGGATATTCACATATACTCAGCAGTCACAGGCTGGACTGCAACATTGTTTCTTCCAGGAATAAAAGTACCAGGAATAGACCAGTGCTTTTTAAACTTTAATGTGTACTTCATAAAGTACTAATTCTAGTACATTAGGTCTGGTATGGGGCCAAAGGTTTTACCTTTCCAACAAAGTCCTAGGTAGTTCTATTTGGTTAAAAGACAACTATTGGGGAATGGGGAGTAGATAATGAAAAGGGAAGTGGCAGGAGATTAGACTGGAAAGGTAAGTTAGGGCCAAGGTGTGAAGGACACATAACATAATGACACCGCTGTAAGTAGTCACACAGCAGTAAGAGGTACAGTGTAGATTCATACCTAAGTCTACTTAATTCTAAGGCCTGAGTTATTAACTACTGAGCTAGGTTTCCTTTTCTCCAAGGTTGACCCTCTCCAGCCTTTATGAATCTCCACTACAGGGAAAAAGAAAGTTTATCTCCACAATCACAGCTCAGAATCAGAAGAATCCATAAGCACTCACTGTACCTTCCCCAGACTTGAAATTAGAGCAGGGTACTGTGGGTCGCCAGGAACAGGAGACTAACACATCACCACGGGGACAGTGCCCCAAGGAAGAGCGGCCAGGCTGAGAGGCAGAAGCACATGGAGCAGGATTTCTCTCATTTGTGTAGTCTCTTGGTGTGGCTGCACTTCCTGGTTGCGTAGGCCACTGGCCATAGGATGGGACAACCATCAGAGAAAAAAGACAAAACTGTTTGCTTTGAGCATAAGAGGAAAGTAAGTGAAGTCTGACCTTCATATCAACTGACTCCGGGTAAAGATAGGTTGGCTGCACACAATAGCATCATCATGAAGAAAGACAAGAACCAAATCAGGGGCACTTAGGTGGTTCAGTCGGTTAAGAACCAACTCTTGATTTTGGCTCAGGTCATGATCTCAGGGTGGTGAGATTGAGCCCTGAGTCAAGCCCCCTGTCAGGCTTCATGCTGGGTGTGGAATGGAGCGGCTTAAGATTTTTTCTCTCCCTCTCCCTCTGCCCAGCCTCCAGATCTCTTAAAAAAAAAAAAAAAAAAAAGAATGACATCAAACCACCATGTTTATTGATACCTTTGTGATAAGAAAAGAGGCCAATTAGGAACCTTTGGGAAAGGCTGAACTCAAAGGAAAAGAAATATATAAAAAAAAAAAGTGGCAAACAAAACATTTTCACTTGTTCATTTTTATATGGATTTCTGTATAAATATACTGTAAGTAATAAAGGAATAACAAAAAATGAGAGGTAGGAAACAAATGCCCCATTACCACTCAGCTGGCTCAGAGAACAAGAACGCTAGCTAGCTGACAGAAACTTTCTGCTGCACCAATCCCTTAGAGTTCTTTTGTTCTGCTTTGGAATAAATCTACTTACCAGCCCTCTTCTTGATACTCTGAAAGAAAAAGACACCTCAGAAAAAACAATTTCTTTAGAAAAAGAGTCAGTACAAACCAGCGTCATACCTCTAATCAGGAGACACCAACTCCAGCTCCAGAAAGACAAGACTGAACCATCCTTTCCAATTTTAATCATCTATGATTATAAACCTGGCACCACCCTGTTGTGAGAAAGATCAATAGCTCTTAATTTATGGAAGCCATGGGGATGGGGGGCATTGGGGGGAAGGGGTGTGTATGGAGGAGGAAAAAGGATACTTGGGAATAATGTTTAGCCTAAATCTTTCTGCTTCAAGTTCCAGAACAGGATGATATTGTTCTTTGTTGGTATCAAGACTCTTCTATAGTGGTCATGACTATGAGGTCTCCCGAGGAACTTAGTTGACTTAGGCATAGCAATTTTTAATTACTATACAAAATTCTAAGAACATCAGAGGTTTTCTTAATCTTACTCCCTCACATAGAGTTATGCAGCTCTAACTTCATTAAAAATAACTCCATGCAAAAGTATAGCAAAATTTAGTAGTATACTCTGATTTAACCTCAATCTATAACTCACTGTCCCTCCTTGATCCACAGTCCTGGTCCTCAAGGTTCTAGGTCTTGCTCACTCAATTATTTTGCAGTGATTCAATTTACCTCTCCCAAAACCAAACGATATAAACCTGTTCAACAATCTATTACAACTCCCCAACTTAACCTTAAACTGCTAGTTGTTTTTCCCCAACAGACTATTTTCTTCTCCTGAACCACTTTGTGCCTTCCACTTTAATGCAAATAACCCCACAACAGTCATTTCAGCAAATAAACCCCACTAGTTGACTCATGACTTTTGGGAAAACTAAAGTGGTTCATAACAAAGGAATGTGAAAATAAAAATATTAAGATTCCATAAAAGCATGGAGACAGACTAACAATTGGGCATTCATCTTTCTAATCCTCAGCACAGTTGTTCTAGAGATTCTGGATCCAGGTGATCTTATTGAAGGACCAGGCAAATTTCTCAGCAGTTATCCCCAAAATATGAAGATCTGGTCTCCCTGACTCCTCCCAAGAACCTCACCCAGTGTAACACACCCCACCCCACAAATATAAACTCTATACTCATCCCTCCAAAAATGACAACAAGAGAGAAATAAGGGCTTTGGTATTAGCAAAATCCTACCCAAGTACTTTTTTTCACCCAAAGGTGTCTATAAATTAAATATCTCATAAATTAAGCATTATTTATAGTTAAGTCTTTCCATGAGTCCATAATGTGGGACCTCTAAGAACCATTCTGCTACAATCAGTAGAGTCTCAAAACCAAAAAACCATTTCTCTGAGGTTATTTATTTTCAATATGAGGCCCAGGGCATCCCAAGACACAGACAAGCTGCAGTCCCACAATAACACTACATTTGGGACAACATTCAATTCTGTTAGAGTAACTCCCAGCCATACATGCCCTTGTCAATTCCCAGAATACTGTACAAATGAAGCCAAAGCAGAAACACACATACACACAATTGGCAGAATAGAAATCACTTACCATATATATGTAACTCTTGTAGTTGGAGAATTGAAATATCCCAGATCTACAAGCTACTACAGAGAAGCTTATTTCTAGCCTAATTGCTACAGTTCTAAAATTCCAGAAAATCCAAATTCACTAATTAAAAATTACTTTCCTTCAAATTAAATGTATAGTATAAATAAATGCCCATAGTCAGGAATATAACCAAGAGCAAGCTTTATTGCATTCTCAATTCACAATACACATTCTGGAATTATACTGCATAACTTTCCTCATTTTTTCCCTCAAAGCTGTGACTCTATTTCATTTCAAAAAACACTATCTCTCCATTTCCTTTTTAAAAATCATATCTAATTTTCTATTTTTAAATTTAATTTAATTTTTATTTATTTATTATTTTTATTATTTTATTTTTTCAGTGTTCCAAGATTCATCATTCATGGACCACACCCAGTGCTCCATGTAATACGTGCCCTCCTCAATACCCACCACCAGGCTTGTTTTTAAACCTACTCTTCTCCCTTGTTTTTTTCTTAGCCTTTGTTCCATCTAGGGAAAAAGAGCTACTATTTATTTATTGAATGCCTATGGATCAGATATTGTGTATAAATTATCACTAATTCTTTCAACAACACTTAAAAGTGGATAATATTATTCACATTTAGAGATGAAAAGCTAAATGGTGTACTGAAGGAAATGTTTGGAATGAGAACACTCTATATCTCCCAGGTAAACCAAACCAGGATTCCTATTTTTCATCTTCCACCTAGAGAAAAGAAATTGCCATACCACCTTTTTTCTTCTATCATTTCACTCATCAAAGCTTTGAGCAAGAAATTAAGATTCTCCTTCCTCCCTATAATTTCTACCATACTGGTTATCCCAGTTACCAATTTATTGCTTTTGTTACCTGAATGTTAAAATGGATCTGGGCCTTTTAAATATTTTTCCTTTTTCAGCTGACATGATATTAAGCTTTGTACTAAAGGGTACTGGAGCGACTCTGCCAGAGGAGAGGATTTTCCCTCCTACTTCTGGTTCTCTGGTCTGTCCTTTACCAGGTTGCTGGAGCAGAGGTTGGAAAACCGGCCCATAGGCCAAAACCAGCCTGCTGCCTATTTTTTTTGTGGCTTGTAGGCACAACTCAGGTAGACTAGCACTTTGAGTTGCAGAAAACAAGACATAATGTCCTCACCTCTATTTCATGTTCCACTCCCAACATATGCTTCCCTGGCCTGGGTCATGTCTCACCACTCTCCAGGGCCTATGCTTCACTGGTGGCACTGAAAAACAAATTTATATTTTTGAAATGAATTCCAATCTGGCTCAGTTGGTAGAGGATGTGACTTTTTTTTTTAAGATTTTTATTTATTCATTTGTCAGAGAGAGAGAGAGCACAAGCAGGCAGAGTGGCAGGCAGAGGCAGAGGGAGAAGCAGGCTCCCCGCCGAGCAAGGAGCCCGATGCGGGACTCAATGCCAGGACCCTGGGACCACGACCCGAGCCGAAGGCAACTGCCCAATCAAATGAGCCACCCAGGCGTCCCTTTTTTTTTTTTTTTTTTTGAGACTGAGAGAATGTGCATGTACTGTGGCGGATAGGGCAGAGGGAGAGGGAGAGAGGGAATCTTAAGCAGGCTCCACACCCAGACTCATGGAGCCTGATGTGGGGCTCAATCTCATGACCCTGAGATCAAGACCTGAGCAAAAATCAAGAGTCAGACACTGAACCAACTGAGCCACCCAGGCTCCCTGAGTATGTGACTCTTGGTTGTGAGTCAAGCCCCACATTGGGCATAGAGCTTACTTATAAACAAACAAACAAACAAACAAATAAATAAAATTCCAATCCTTAAAATCACTTTATAATAGTAAAAAAAAAAAAATGACCCTGGAGCTTTTATCTATTTGTCATTAGACCTAACTTTCAACAAATTAGAAATAATTTTTAATGAGAAAAATTTATAGGATGCAACAGTTAATAACTTGAAAAATTTTAAACACAATACTCATGTTTCACCAAATACCAATAAAATTAAGAGGGATCAAAATGTTAAACACAGAAAAGGAAAGCAGGGAAGTTTATGTATTTACCTGATTTTAGGAAGAAGAAAGATTTTCTAAGCATAAAATTAATGGAGGAAATCACAGAAGAAATTACTGACACGATTATATAAAAACCTTAAGATTTTGTACATTAAAAAATTAAAACAAGAATGAAAAAGCAAACAGGAAAGAGCTGCCAAAAAAGTCTCTGCGTTGTTCCAAAATTAAGAGTAAATCCCCAAATTAAGCAATGTAGAAATGAAAATAATGGTTAATATGTGAAAAATAAGCTCTTCCTTTGACTATAACAAAACTACAAAATAAGTAATAATTTTTGACCTATCAAAGTAACAGATTATTTTTTAAATAAAAACAGAGATAAGAGACTTCTCTTTCTAAACAAAACAGACTAATCACCCTCTATTCAACCTCTCCTACAGCTAAAAACCTTGGACTATAAAATATGTAAAACAACTACCAGAAGACTCCAAAAAGCAGTTACAAGAAGCCTAAGGGTCTCAGGACTTGGGGCACAAGGTAGCTACAAGTTCCTTGGGTTTTCTTTTTGCCTCATATATATCCCTACCTGGACACTAGAGCAGCCTAAAAACCAGAACTTCATGGCTCAGACAGGAAAAAAAAAAAGGAGGAAGAAGAGGAGGAGAGGAGAAGGGGGAGGGGGAGGGGAAAGAAGAAGAGGAGGGGGAGGAGGAGAGAGAGAAGGAGGAGCAGAAATGAGACTCTATTCTCTAGCTGTAACACTAGCAAGTAGAAAAAGGAGGGCTGTGGGATGGAACCTCTCTGATTTTTACCCATCCCATTCCAGGTGGTTATCCCCAAATTAGCAGCACTCCTTCCCCTCCTCACCAGCAGTGAGGTAGCACCTGAACAGCAAAGCCCTGTTGCCTTCTATTCTATACCAGGGGAGTACTAATAAAGAACAGGGCAAGGGGCAACCTAGATGGCTTAGTCTGCTGAGTTTCTGATTCTTGGTTTTGGCTCAGGTCATGATCTCGGAGCCCTGGGATTGAGCCCCATGTCAGATGTCAGGCTCCGCACTAAGCACGGAGTCTGCTTCACGTTCTATCCCTCTCCTTCCCACTCACTCTCTCTCTCAAATAAATAAATAAAATCTTAAAAAAAAAAAAAAAAAAAAGCAGAGCTACTCCCTCTCCCCCCTGTGCAGCAGTGGCAGATTCTGCATAACAGAATGTTAGAGCAACACTGTAGGGACTCAGCAGAATGGAGATGACAGAAGAGTCACTGATCTTGAAGATAAAACATATTCAATATAAATAAGAGAAGGGAAAAAAGAATGAAATAAATTGAAATTAGTCTTAGAGACCTGTAGGACAATATCAAAAGAACAATAATATTCATGTCACAGCTATCTCAGAGGGAAAGAAGAAAGAGACTGGAGTAGAAAAATATTTCATACATACATAGGTACATACAAAATGGTTGAAAACTACCCAAATTTGGTGAAAAGTATAAATTTACAGATCCAAGAAGCACAGCAAAACCCAAACTGCTTAAAACAGAAAGAAAAAAAGTCTTAAAAGCAGACAAAAAAAATATGTTACATTTAGGTAAGCAAAGACTCAAATGATGGCACTGAGGCCAGAACATTTTAAAATGACTAACTATTGGGGTGCCTGGCTGGCTCAGTCAGTTACATGTCAGATTCTTGGTTTCAGCTCAGGTCATGATCTCAGGGTCCTGAGGTTGAGCCCCAGCAGGGCTCAGTGGGTAGTCTACTTGAGGTTCTTTCCCCCTCTTTCCCTCCCCCTCTGCTCCTGTGTGCTCTCTCTCTTTCTAAAATAAAATAAATAAAATCTTTAAAATGACTAGTTATTGGTCCAAATGGCTTCTAAAATCTCTTCTGTGGGTTGCAAATTGAATATGGTGTCTGCATGTAATTGGATGAACAACTGTACACACACAAAAAGGAGATCCTGAATAATTCACTAAAGTTTACTACCTTCTCTGAATGAGGATTAGAGAGAAAAAGAAATGGTCTTACTATTCCCTTACTATTAGGGCAGAGTCTCAAAATGTAGTCCTTATACCCCTCACCTTTCAGGGTACTATCACGAGGTCAAACCTTTTCACAATAATCCTTAGACATTATTTTTCTGTGTTGACATTCACTTCAATAGTGCAAAACCACTAGTGGGTAAAACTGCTGGCCTCTAAACATGAATTAAGGCAGTGGCACCAAACTGTACTAGAAGGTTCTATATTCTTTACCACTACACGCTGATAGAAAAGAAGGGAAAGAAAACAAGTTTTACCTGAAATATCTTTAATGAAGCAAAAAAATTTATAATTTTATTAAATCTCAACCCTTGAGGACCCTTCTTTTTAATAATCTATGTAGCAAAATATTTTTTATATTTATTTTTATTTTAAATATTTATTTAAAAATTTATATTTATTTTTTATTTATATTTATGTCTGTATCTAAAGCAATTCTGCTGTGTGCTGGAATTTTCCCAAAGAAAATGTGGTGGGTAACACTTCTGCTTATTCTACCTTTGTCCTGTTCACTTACTTTACCGGCCCTGATCACATAATGAGTCTCCTGCCTCTTCCCCTGCTGTGGAATATTTGTCTTCAGAAAATCCCCATTTCTGGATCTTCAAAAATCGTTCGTCAAAAGTTCGCAATCTTGCGCACCTCCAGAAGTGCAGCTGACAACAGTAAGACGTATCAGTGACGCAAGCAGAAGGCTTGCCAGGGAGGTTGAGGGGCCCTTAGAAGGCCCGAGGAGTCCAGATTAAAAAGAAGGCTCACAGGTAATCTCCCCGGCAGAGGGGGCAGAGCCTCGCATGGCGCCCCTGCCCAGATGGGGTAAGGAAGTGAACCGGTGGCCCCCAAAAACCCAGAACTCACGCCCCCAAGAGCTATGGGGCCCAGGAATTAGGCCGGTCCTTCGCTGCAAGGAGAAAAACAGAAAACGAAACAAAACAGAAAACCCCGCATACTTTCCTCCCAGGAGGCCCCGCGCGGGAGGAAAACAAAGGTCAGCCAATGAGAGCACGTGTTCCGGGGCTTTCCCGCCCTTTCTCTCAGGCTGGAGAGAGGCGGCTCCTTCCCGAGCCAGCCGGGAGTTAGAAAGGCTGTGGTTACTGCGCTCGAAGAGTACCTCCCGCGAGCAGGAAGGGGAGCGAAAAGAGACGAGTAATGGGGGGAAATGCGACTAAGGTGAGGCCACAGAGCGAAAGGAACGCTGAAAACCAAGGTTACCTCTGCGGGGTCGGGGAGAGGAACGTGCCGGCCCAGCGGACGCCCGAGGAGACTTGCAGGTGAGGAGGAGCTGCTAGTGAGAGGTCTAGCCTGGGCAGAGAACGGGACGCAAGACACTTAGAAAGGATGGCGGGCAGAGCCACAAGACAGCCTTTCCCCTGCACGTACAACAGCTTTTTCTGAATAATTCACGAAAAAATAATCCTTTCCCTTGCTGTGTCCCTCTGTAAGTGGAGGCCCGCCCCTGGCTCAGAGCTGGGCGTGGGGTCCGCTTGGGATTTTTTCCTTCTCTGCCCCTCCACGCTCCCCCGCGCGCTCTCTCTCTCAATTAAAAAAATAAATAAATAACTCCCAGTGTTACTGCTAGTTTATGCCTTTAAAAATGTGTGAACGATAAACACAGCAAGATTTGTAAGTAAGATACCTTCAGGAGAATGTCAGGTTTTGTTTTATCATGGTGGGACTTCATTCTCAAACGTTGGCGGCGCATATCAGAGTCACCTAAAGGGCTTGTTAAGAAAAGGGATTATTGGAGCCTACTTCAGGTTTCTGGTTTAGTAGGTTTAGGATGAGGCCCAAGAATTTGTACTTGTTTGTTTTGTGTAATATATACGATTAGTTTCAGGTATACAACACAAAGATTGATATTTGTATACATTGTAAAAGGATCACCAGGCTGACTAGCTAGCATTGTTATATTTTTTTTTTTTCTTGTGAGGAGAAATTTTATCTACTGTTACAAAATTTCAAATATGCAATACAGTATTATTATACTCACTATGACATACATTAGATCCCGATGACTTATTTTATTTTATTTTAAGATTTTATTTATTTATCTGAGAGAGGAAGAGAGATCACAAGCAGGCAGAGAGGCAGGCAGAGAGACGGGGAAGCAGGCTCCCCGCCGAGCAGAGAACCCGATGCGGGACTCGATCCCAAGACCCTGAGATCATGACCCCAGCCGAAGGCAGAGGCCCCAACCCACCGAGCCACCCAGGCGCCCCCCCCCATGACTTATTTTATTAATTGGAAATTTGTACCTTTTGACCCCCTTGATTTCACTGATCCCTCCCCATCTCAGGCAACCACCAATCTGTTCTCTGTATCTATGAGTTGAGTTTTTTCCTTCTTTTTTTTTTTTTTTAGGAATCCAGAAATGAGTGATATCATATAATATGTATCTTTCTTTGACTTATTTCATTTAGCATCATGCCTTCAAGTTCCATCCATATTATCACAGATAGCAAGATTTCATTCTTTTTTATGGCTGAATAATATTCCCTGAATAAATATATATGACATTTTCTTTACCCATTCATCCATCTGTAGACACTTAGGCTGTTTCCATGTCTTGGCTATTGTAAATAATGCTGCAGTGAACATGGAGGTATAGATATCTTTTCAAGTTAGTGCTTCATTTTCTTTTTTTTTTTTTAAAGATTTTATTTATTTATTTATTTGACACAGAGAGAAAGATCACAAGTAGGCAGAGAGGCAGGCAGAGAGAGAGGGGGATGCAGGCTCCATGCTGAGCAGAGAGCCTGATGTGGGGCTTGATCCCAGGACCTTGAGATCATGACCAGAGCCGAAGGCAGAGGCTTTAACCCACTGAGCCACCCAGGCGCCCCGGTGCTTCATTTTCTTGGGATAAATACTTGGAAGTGGAATTCTTAGACCATATGGTAGTTCTATTTTTAGGAGGCTTTTTTTAGTTTGTTTTTTTTTAAGGTTTTTATTTATTTATTTGACAGAGACACAGGGAGAGAGAGGGAACACAAGCAAGGGGAGTGGGAGAGGGAGAAGCAGGCTTCCTGCCAATCAGGAAGCCCGATGTGGGGCTCGATCCCAGGACTCTGGGATCATGACCTGGGCTGAAGGCAGCCGCTTAAGGAATGAGACACCCAGGTGCCCCTATTTTTAGATTTTTTTTTTTTTTTTGAAAACTCAGTACCGTTTTTAATAGTAGCTGCACCAACTTACATTCCTACCAATGGTGTAAAAGTATTCTCTTTTCTCCACATCCTCACCAACACTTGTTATTTCTTCTTTTTGATAATACCCATTTTAATAGGTGGGAGGTGATAGCTCACCATGGTTTTGATTTGCTTTTCCTCGTGATTAGTAATGTTGGCCATCTTTTTCATGTCTTTGTTGTTCATCTGTATGTCTTAAGATTTTGCATGTTTAATATATTCCCAGCTGATGCTATTGCTACTGTTCTGGGGACCACTGGCCTAGTATATCTAATAGGTAAAATTTACCAAAGTTCAGGCATTGTGCTAAATGAGTTATTTACTTTATATGCAAGTCTTTTTTTAATGTTTATTTTATTTTTTCAGTGTTCCAAGATTCGTTGTTCATGCACCATACCCAGTGCTCCATGCAATATACTTTATATGCAAGTCTTACCAAAACTGTAATATATGGGGTTAATATTTCTCTTATGGGGAGAAAATCTGGCTGAGGCTAATGACTGAGATTACTCATTCTTAGAGAAGGCTGCAATTTACAAAAACATACCTTTCTACCCTCAGGCTGGAACTCAGCGTCATGTCTTCTTTCATCCAAACAATAAGAAAGCAAAGAGAACACTATTGTGCTATGGTTAAAAATACCTTTGTTAATAAATATAGACAATGGAATAAAGAACCCAGAAATTAACTTTCATTTATACAGTCAAATGATATTTGACAAGGATCACAAGACCAGTTGATGGAAAAAGGATAGTCTACTTAACAAGTAGTGCTGGGAAAATTGGATATCTACATATAAAAGAAAGTTGGACCCTTACCTTACACCATATACAAAAATTAACTCAAAATGGATCAAGGACCTAAATGTAAGACCCAATGAAATTCTTAGAAAAATACATAGGATAAAAGTTTCATGACATTGGTAATGATTGGTAAACATTGGTAATGATTTCTTGGATATGATGGCAAAGGCATAGGTAACAAAAGAAAAAAATAAATCGGTCTTCATGAAAATTTTAAAATTTGCATATCAGTAAAATGCTATCCACAGAGTAAAAAGGCAACCTATAGAATGGGGGGAAATATCTGCTAATCCTATATCTGGATATCCAGATAATATCCAGAATATATAGAGAACTCCTAAAACTCAATGACAAAAAAACAAACAGCTTGATTCAAAAATGAGCAAAGGACTTGAAAGGACATTTCTCCACAACTACACAAATGATCAATAAATACATGAGATGCTCAATATCACATCTCACACCCATTAGGTTAGCTACTGTTAAAAAAAAAGAGTGTGGAGAAATTGGAACCCTTGTGCACTGTTGGCGGGAATGAAAGATTGTAGAACTGCTGTGGAAAACAGTGAGATGGTCCTTGAAAAATTAAAAATAGAATTACTAAGGATCCAGCACTTCCACTTCTGGGCATAGAGCTAAAAGAACTGAAAGCAGGGTCTCAAAAACATATTTATACAGCCACATTCATAGCATTATTCACAATAGCTAACATTTGGAAGCAACCCAAGTGTTCATTGATGGATGAAAGGATAAGTAAAATGTGGTATGCATATACAATGAATATTACTCAGCAAACAAGAAGGCAATTCTGACATGTACTATAGTATAGAGGAGCCTTGAGGACATTATGCTAAGTGAAATAAGCCATTCACAAAAAGACAAACTGTATGATTCCATTTAGATGAAGTACTTACGAGTAATCAAAATCATAGAGACAGAAAGTAGAATGTGGTGTCCGGGGCTGAGGAGAAGGGGAGGATGTTGAGTTATTGTTTAATAGGCATAGTTTCAGTTTTACAAAATGAAAAGGGATGGATGGTGGTGATGGCTGCACAACAGTATGAATATATGTGATACCACCCAACTGTACACTGAAAAATGGTTAAGATGGTATACTTTGTTATGTGTATTTTAACCCAATTTAAAAATTTTGAATACCTTTACTGAACTGTGTTCCCTAAGAGAGTAGCTTTGGGTGAATCATTTCACCTCTCCTCAACATAGGCAGGTTGGACTACAGCAGTTAGACCATCAAGAACCCTAATTTGTTACTACTTTTCCTCCTTGGGTCCCATGCTTTGAGAGATTTTGTCTTGCAAAATACTGTATTTGTTAAGAAACTATCTGTTTTATATTTCTTATTAATTAAAGACATTTTTGTTTCTGATTAGCATTACCTGATTTGCCACCCTGAGTTGAGATGTCAGGCAAAGGGAGAAACAAGATTTTATATACATAGTTAAGAGATTTCTGTTAGAGCATCTCAAATATTGAAAATTGTTAATTAACTCCTAGAGGTTTGGAGATCACAAGCTTGACACACAGAAATGATTGATTTTCAAGGTTCTTCCTCTTAACATATATGATTTTCTGAAGGTATGGCTTCCTGTAGGCTCAGTGCTGACATAAGATTATGGAAATTTGTACTACATCAATCATAACTGGCCTGATTGAGGCTTGAGTGTGTAGGATAATTCCATCAATATCTCTGTTTCTTTACTTTGCCCAGAGATGAAATACGAATGAGAAGTGAAAATGGAGTTCAGGAAAATGCAGTGCAGTTTTTATCAACACACTTTTTGGAGTCTGGAGACCAATTCAAAGAGATTACAAGCTATACGGTCTCTGAGGACCAAATTCTTGGACTTCAACTATGAGTGATAAATGGTCACTGCACTTGAACCAGATAAATTTTTCTAACTAATTATTCATTTTCTATGAATTATATAGTAGAACATTACCTAACAATGAGAAAAAACCCTCTGATTAGTGTGAATCTTACAGACATTATAGAGTGAAAAAAAGAGACATGAATACATTTTGTACAATTATATATATATGAAGCTCAAAATAGGCAAAACTAAGCAACAGTATATACCCAAAATGTTTAGTATTTCAGTAATCTTTATGATGGTAATCTAAATATTGTTATTCTGAGAATGTATTGATGTGGGATAAAGCAAATGAGTAATTATGAAATTTTCTAATTCTATTGTCTCTTCATCCTTAATAATAATCAGGATTATTAATGTAGGAGAGATACAGATGTAATCCAAAAAAAGTTAAATTAAAAACTCTGTATAGTTGGGGCGCCTGGGTGGCTCAGTGGGTTAAAGCCTCTGCCTTTGGCTCAGGTACTGATCTCAGGGTCCTGGGATCAAGCCCCGCATCGGGCTCTCTGCTCAACTGGGAGCCTGCTTCCCCCCCTCTCTCTGCCTGCCTCTCTGCCTACTTGTGATCTCTCTCTCTCTCTGTCAAATAAATAAATAAATCTTTAAAAAAAAACCAAAAACAAACAAACAAAAAAACCTCTGTATAGTCTTGCTATATATAGAAGAGTGAAACTTGACCATTCTCTTACACCATACATGAAAATAAACTCGAAATGGATAAAAGATCTCAATGTGAGGCAGGAATCTATCAAAATCCTAGAGGAGAACATAGGCAGTAATGTCTTTGAAATCAGCCACAGCAACTTCTTTCAGGACATGTCTCCAAAGGCAAAGGAAACAAAAGCGAAAATGAACTTTTGGGACTTCATCAAGATAAAAAGCTTCTGCACAGCAAAGGAAACAGTCCACAAAACAAACAGGCAACCCACAGAATGGGAGAAGATATTCGCAAATGACACTACAGACAAAGGGCTGATATCTAAGATCT
>CM052807.1:62038896-62060778 GCA_028533885.1 Nasua narica | reverse complement strand
CACAGCAACTTCTTTCAGGACATGTCTGCAAAGGCAAAGGAAACAAAAGCGAAAATGAACTTTTGAGACTTCATCAAGATAAAAAGCTTCTGCACAGCAAAGGAAACAGTCAACAAAACAAACAGGCAACCCACAGAATGGGAGAAGATATTCGCAAATGACACTACAGACAAAGGTCTGATATCTAAGATCTATAAAGAACTCCTCAAACTCAACCCTCACAAAACAGATAATCACATCCAAAAATGGGCAGAGGACATGAACAGACACTTCTCCAAAGAAGACATACAAATGGCTAACAGACACATGAAAAAATGTTCATCATCTTTAGCCATCAGGGAGATTAAAATCAAAATCACACTGAGATACCACCTTACACCGGTTAGAATGGCCAAAGTCAACAAGACAGTCAACAACAAATGCTGGAGAGGATGTGGAGAAAGGAGAACCCTCTTCCACTGTTGGTGGGAATGCAAGTTGGTGCAGCCACTTTGGAAAACAGTATCAAGATTCCTCAAGAAATTAAAAATAGAGCTACCCTATGACTCTGCAATTGCACTACTCAGTATTTACCCCAAAGAAGCAGATGCAGTACAAAGAAGGGCCACATGTTCCTCAATGTTCATAGCCGCAATGGCCACAATCGCCAAACTGTGGAAAAACCAAGATGCCCTTCAACAAACGGATGGTTAAAGAAGATATGGCCCATATATACAATGGAATATTGTGCCTCCATCAGAAAGGATGAATATCCGACTTTTGTATCAACATGGACGGGACTGGAAGAGATTATGCTGAGTGAAATAAGTCAAGCAGAGAGAGTCAGTTATCTTATGGTCTCAGATGTGGAGCATAAGGAAAAACATGGAGGATATTGTGAGAAGGAAAGGAAGGGTGAATGGGGGGAAATTGGAGGGGAAGTTGAACCATGAGAGACTGTGGACTCTGAGAAACAAACTGAAGGTTTTGGAGGGGAAGGAGGTGGGGGGTTGGGTGAGCCTGGTGGTGGGTATTGAGGGCATGTATTGCATGGAGCACTGGGTGTGGTGAATTAACAATTAATCTGGTAACACTGAAAAAATAAAAGTATTTGGGAAAATTTTTTTTTTGTGAAAGGTCTGTGTGTTCTTTTTTTTTTTTTGCATGTGTATGAACAGTTTTTAAAGCACCATTTGTTGAAAAGACAATAATGTCTCCATTGAATTGCTTTTGTCCCTTTGACTATTAATTGACCATATTTCTCTGGGTCTGTATCTGGGTTCTCTCTTATGTTCCATTGATCTCCTTGTCTGGGCTTTTTGTTTTTGTTTTTGTTTTATTTTGGCCAATGTTATACTGTCTGGATTAATGCAGGTTTATTTTAAGTGTTAAAGTTGAGTATTGTCTGTCCTCCAACTTTTTCTCCTTCAACATTGTGTTGGCTGTTCTGTGCCTTTTGCTTTTCCATGCAATCTAAAATAACTTGCTGGGTTCTTTTCAAAGTTGTTTTGGATACTTTAGTTCCTTTGTATTCCCGTGTATATTTTAGAATTAGATTTATGATCTACAAAAATCCTTCTAGTTTTTTGAGATGCTATTGAATCTATAGATCAGTCTTGGGAGAACTGACATTTTAACGATGTTTAGTTTCTAATTCCTGAACACGATATAGCTTTCCATTTTTGTTTTTACTTATTTCCTCCGGATTTTATAGTTTTTATCATATAGGTCCTATATATATTTTATTAGAATCATAATTTAGTATTTCATGTCTTTTTTTTTTTTTTTGAGAATTTTATGCAATTGTGAGAGAGAGTGAGTGCAAGCAGGGGGAGCAGCAGGCAGAGGAAGAAGGCTTCCCACAGAGCAAGGAGCGGGATGCAGGATCAATCCCAGGTCCCTGGGATCAGGACCTGACCTGAATGCAGAAGCTTAACTGACTAAGCCACCCAGGCATCCCTAGTATTTCATGTCTTTTGGTGCTATTGTAGTTGGCACTATTTAAGTTTCAAGCTTAATTATTCATAGCTAGTATAGAGAGATACAACTGGTTTTGTATATTGACCTTGCTGAACTCATTTATTTTGTAAATACTTTGAGAGTTTTCTCTGTCAAAAACCCTCTGATTTGTGAATAGAGACAGTTTACATTTATTGCATTCCAATCTGTACTTTTTCAGAGGTACCAAAATCTGTACCCTCCCTCCTTCTATTTCCTTTTCTTCTTTTTTTTCCCTTTTCTTCTTTTTATGCCTTTTTCTTTAGTATTACTTCACTTTCTGAGACTTCCTGTATGATGAATAAGAGCAGTAATAGCAGGTATTTTTGTCTTTTCTCAATCTTAGTGTGAAAAGATTTAGTCTTTCACCATTATGAGATTAGCCATGGGTTAAAAATTTGTTTTAAGATACCGTTTATCAGTTTAGAGAAGTTTCCTTCTACTCAGAGTTGCTGAGATATATTATAGTGACTACTGAATTTGGTCAAATGTCTTTTTTCATCTATTGACATAACCATATGGTTTTACTTCTAAAATCCATTATATGGCGAATTTCATCAATTTTTTAGTTTTGAACTTACCTTGTATTCCTGGAATAAATCTCACTCAGTTTGTGATGTACTGTCTTTTTTATATTATGCTGTATTCTATTTGCTAATACTTTTTCTTGAAGATTTTTCTATCTATGCTAACAAGAGGTATTGGTCTGTAGTTTTGTCTCATTTTTATATTCTAGCCTTAAAAGAGTTGAAAAGTATTCCTTCATTTTCAATTTTCTGGAAGAGTTTGTGAAGAACTGGCATTAGTTTTCCCTTAAATATTTGGCAGAATTCATCAGTAAACACCTATTGGCCTCATGTTTTCTTTGGTGGAATGTTTTCAATTATAAATTTATATAAATATAGGGCGCCTGGGTGGCTCAGTTGGTTGGGCGACTGCCTTCGGCTCGGGTCATGATCCCGGAGTCCCGGGATCGAGTCCCATATCGGACTCCCGGCTCTGCGGGAAGTCTGCTTCTCCCTCTGACCTTCTCCCCTCTCATTCTCAGTCTGTCTCTCTCTAATAAATAAATAAAATCTAAAAAAAAAATTATATAAATATATATAACTTTTCATGTTACTGGTTTTTTTTCAGTAATATTTGGTAGTTTGTGTTTCCCAAGGGATTTGCATATTTCATTTAAGTTGAATTTTGTAAGCATAAAATTGTAGTATTTATTATCCTCCTTAAATTTTGATTTTTAAAGTTTTTATTTAAATTACAGTTAACATACAGTGTAATATTAGTTTCAGGTGTACAATATAGTGATTCAACACTTCCAAACACCCAGTTTTCATCACAACAAATGCACTCCTTAATCCCCATCACCTATTTAACCCATCCCCCCAACTGGCCTCCATTCTGGTAACCATCAGTTTGTTCTCTATAGCTAAGAATCTGTTTCTTGTTTTGCTTTTCTCCCTCTCTCTTTTCCCCTTTCTCATTTATTTTGTTTCTTAAATTCCACATATAAGTGAAATATGATATTTGTCTTTCTCTGACAGACTTATTTCACTTAGCATTATACTCTCTAGTTTCATGCATGTGATTGCAAAGGCCAAGTTTCATTATTTTTTTTATTTCATCATTTTTTATGGCTGAGTAATAGTCCATTACTTACACACACACACACACACACACACACACACACACCACCTCTTCTTTCCATTCACCAATCAATGGACACTTGGCTGTTTCCATAGTTTGGCTGTTGTAGATAATGCTGCTATAAACATTGGGGTGCTTGTATCCCTTTGAATTAGTATTTGTTTTCTTTGGGTAAATACCTACTACTGCGATTGGTGGATCCTATTTTTAATTTTGTGAGGAAAACGCCATACTGTTTTCCAGAGTGGCTGCACCAGTTTGTATTCCCACCAACAGTGTAAAAGTATTCCCTTTTCTCCACATCCTCACCAACATCTGTTGTTTCTTGTGTTTTTTATATTTTAGCCATTCTAACAAGTGTGAGGTGATATCTCATTGTGGTTTTTATTTGCATTTCTCTGATAATCAGTAATGTTGAGCATCTTTTCATGTGTCTGTTGGCCATCTGTAAGTCTTCTTTAGAAAAATGTCTATTCTGGTCTTCTGTCCATTTTTTAATTAGCTTATTTGTTATTTGGGTGTTAAGTTGGTAAGTTCTTTATATTTTTTGGATACTAACCCTTTATCAGATATGTCATTTGAAATATCTTCTCCCTTGGGGCGCCTGGGTGGCTCAGTTGGTTGAGCAACTGCCTTCGGCTCAGGTCATGATCCCGGAGTCCCAGGATCGAGTCCCATATCGGACTCCCGGCTCTGCGGGAAGTCTGCTTCTCCTTCTGACCTTCTCCCCTCTCATTCTCAGTCTCTCGCTCTGTAATAAATAAATAAAAATCTTAAAAAAAAAAAAAAGAAATATCTTCTCCCATTCCAAAGGCTGCCTTCTAATTTTGTTGATTGCTTCCTTTGCTGTGCAGAAGCTTTTCATCTTGTTGCATTCCTAATATTTAATTTTTGCTTTTGTTTCCCTTGCCTCAGGAGACATATCCAGAAAGAATTCCCATGGCCAAGGTCAAAGAAGTTACTGCTAATGATGTCTTCTAGGATTTTTATGTTTTCAGTTCTCACATTTAGGTCTTTCATCCATTTTGAATTTATTTTTGTGTATGATATAATAAAGTGATACAGCTTCACTCTTTTTCATGTGCCATCCAGTTTTCCCAACAGCTATTTTTTGAAGAGACTGTTTTTCTTTCATTCAATATTCTTGCCTATTTGGTCAAAGATTAATTGACATTTCTGGGTTTTCTATTCTGTTCCTTTGATCTATGTGTCTATATTTGTGCTAGTACCACACTCTTGATTACTACAGTTTTGTAATGTAATTTGAAGTAATTGTGATGCCTCCAGCTCTGCTTTTCTTTTTCAAGGCTGCGTCGGCTATTCGTGCTCTTTTGTGGTTCCATACAAATTTAAGGATTATTTGTTGTAGTTCTGTGAAATATGCTGTTGGCATTTTGATAGGGATTATATTAAATGTGTAGACTGCTGTGGGTATTGTGAGAGAGGAAGATGGTGGCAGAGTAGGAGGACCCTAGGCTCACCTGATCCCAGGAACACAACTAGGTAACTATCAAATCATCCTAAATATCCTAGAAATCAACCCTCTTACTATTATCTTAATATTTGTGGCATATTTTATAGAAAGTATTGTAGCATCTGTAATGAAATTTCCTATTTCATTTCTGATATTGAAAATGTGTGTCTTCTTCATTTTTCTTTGTCTGACTAGAGATTTATTAATTTTGTTAAATTTTGAAAGAATCAGGTTGAATTTTGTTGAATTTTGAAAGAAATGAAATTTTATTTCATTGATTTTATTGGTTTTGTTTTGAATTTCATTAAATTCTTTTTTGTAATGGATCAGTTATTTAATAAAGTTTTTTGCAAGAAATTTAGAAGACCAACTTGTTTATTTTTTATTTAAGTTCAATTAGCCAACATATATTACATCATTAGTTTCAGATGTAGTGTTCAATAATTTATCAGTTGCATATAACACCCAGTACTCATCACATCATGTGCCCTTCTTAATGCCCATCACCCAATTATCACATCACCCCACTCACCTCCCCTCCAACATCCCCTCAGTCTGTTTCCTATACTTAAGAGCCTCTCATGGTTTTTCTCCCTGTCTGATGACTTCCCATTCAGTTTTCCCTCTCTTCCCCTCTGATCCACTGCGCTGTTCTTATATTCCACACACGAGTGAAACCATAGAATTGTCTTTCTCTGACTGACTTATTTCGCTCAGCATAATAACCTCCAGTTCCACCCACGTCAATGTAAATGGTAAGTATTCATCTTTTCTGATGGCTGAGCAATATTACATTGTATGTGTATATATATATGTATATATGGATATACATGGATAAAGAGGGTGTGGTATATATATATATGTATATGTATATGTATGTATACATATGTATATATATATATATACATACCCTCTTTATCCATTCATCTGTCAATACACATCTTGGCTCTTTCCATAGTTTGGCTATTGTAGACATTGCTGCTATGAACACTGGGGTGCAGGTGTCCCTTGGAATCAATATATTTGTATCTTTGGAGTAATTACCTAGTAGTGCAATTGCTGGGTCATAGGGGAGCTCTATTTTTAACTTCTCAAGGAACCTCCATACCATTTCCAGAGTGGCTGTACCAGCTTGCATAACCACCAACAGTGTAAGAGGTTCCCCTTTCTCTGCATCTTTGCCAACATTTGTTGTTTCCTGTCTTGTTAATTGTAACCAATCTGACTAGTGTGAGGTGGTATCTCATTGTGTTTTTGATTTGTATTTCCCTGCCAAGTGATGTGGAGCATTTTTTCATGTGTCTGATAGCCATTTGGATGTCTTCTCTAGAGAAATGTATGTTCATGTCTTCTGCCCATTTCTTGACTGGATTATATGTCTTTTGGGTGTTGAGTTTGATAAGTTCTTTATAGATCTTGAATACTAGCCCTTTATCTATAATGTCATTTGCAAATATCTTCTCCCATTCCGTAGATTGCCTTCTAGTTTTGTTGACTGTTTCCTTTGATATGCAGAAGTTTTTGACCTTGAATTCCCAATAGTTCAGTTTTGCTTTTGTTTCCATTGCCTTTGCAGACGTGTCTAGCAAGAAGTTGCTGCAGCTGAGGTCGAAGAGGTTGCTGCCTGTGTTCTCCTCTAAGATTTTGATGGATTCCTGTTTCACATTGAGGTCTTTAATCCATTTTGAGTTTATTTTTGTGTATGGTGTAAGAAAATGGTCAAATTTCATTCTTCTACATGTGGCTGTCCAATTTTCCCAGGACCTTTTGTTGAAGAGACTCTCTTTTTCCAACGGAGAAAGACTTTCCTTTTTCCTGCTTTGTCGAAGATTAATTGACCATAGTGTTGAAGGTCCATTTCTGGGGTCTCTATTCTGTTCCACTGATGTATGTGGGTGTTTTTTGTGCAAGTACCATATTGTCTTGATGATTAAAGCTTTGTAATATAGCTTGAAGTCTGGCATTATGATGCCACCAGCTTTGGTTTTCTTCTTCAACAATCCTTTGGCTATTTGGGGTCTTTTGTGGTTCCATACAAATTTTCGGATCATTTGTTCCAGCTCTGTTAAAAATGTCGATGATATTTGGATAAGGATTGAATTGAATGTATAGATGGCTCTGGGTAGCATAGACATTTTAACAATATTTATTCTTTCAATCCATGAGAATGGAATGTTTTTCCATTTCTTTGTGTCTTTCTCCATTTCTTTGAAACAACTTTTTATGATAGAGCCAGACACCTAGCCCATATTCATTCTCACCCTTATTATTTTTTGGCAAAATCATGGTCTCACTTAGTGTAGCAATGTACTTAGCTGAAAAAAAATTTTTTTCAGGATTCCCTGCATATAGAGATGGTCATTTGACTAAGTCCTGGCCAGTGACATATAAGCAGAAGTTTCTGGGTGGGACTACATTTAAGAGAGGTAGGGGCTGACTCTGATGGTTTTTGCCTCTTGCTTACTCTCCCTTTCTCTGTTCCCCCCTTTTCTTGGCATGGAATGAAGATACTGTCATTGGGATCCAGAAGCTCTTTTGCTACTGTGAGAAGACCCTGAGGATACTAGCACACTATTACTCCTACCTACATTTTTTTGGTCAAAGATATGATCAAGTCCAGATTCATGTGACAATGGATAGGAATTATTATCATATTTCAAGGAGACAGAAACTAGTCTATAAAACCAGTCTATACAATTGCTTATTCCAGAAACCTAGGAGTCATCTTTCATGCCTCCATTTTCCTCACTCTTCACAGCTAGCCCATCAGGAAGCCCTGTTGAATCTGTTGTTAAAGTACATACAGAATTCACACATTTGGGCGCCTGGGTGGCGCAGTTGGTTAAGCAACTGCCTTCGGCTCAGGTCATGATCCCGGAGTTCCGGGATCGAGTCCCACATCGGGCTCCCAGCTCCATGGGGAGTCCGCTTCTCACTCTGACCTTCTCCCTTCTCATGCTCTCTCTCACTCTCTCTCTTTCCTAATAAATAAATAAAACCTTAAAAAAAAAAAAGAATTCACACATTTTTCTCTCTGCCACCTTAATCCAAGATATCACCACCTCTTTCTCTCACTGCTTCAAGAGTGATTTTAAAATGCAAATCAGTTTGCTTTGTTCATTCACTTAAAAAATGACTTTATGGGGTACCTGGGTGGCTCAGTCGGTTAAGTGTTCCACTCTTGATTTCAGCTCAGGTCATGATCTCAGGGTCATGAGATGGAACCTGCTGAAGATTCTATCCCCCCTCTCCCTTGCCCCTCCCCCCAATTCATGCAGTCTGTTTCTTAAAAAGATTTTATATTGCATTTAGAATAAAATTTGAATTCCTAATAATAGCATTCAAGGCTATGCATCATCCTCCCTCTGCCTATCTCTAGTCTCATCTCATTCTGGTTTCTTCTTCATTCACTATATTTGGGTTGCATGAGTCTTATTTCAGAAACTTGAACTTTCTAAGCTTTCTTATTTTACTGCCTTTACATATGTTGTTATATCTTTTTTATGTTGTTATATCTTTCTAGAATGTTCTTTCCTTAATTTCTGCCATGACTAGCTCACTCTCACTTTTTAAGTCATTGTTAATGTATCATTTTCTCAAATCAGCCTTCCCTGATTCTCCTCTTTAAAGTTGGTCCCCTTGCTATTCTCTACCTAGCTCTTTGTTGGATTCTGTCATAAATCTTTGTCTGTTTACTTACCTCCTCAAATAGAGTGTAAGCACCATGAAGACAAGGGCCATTTCTGTTGTTCACTATTGTATCCCCATATCAGGCCTTGACCCTGGTACTTTGTAGGTTTTAGACAAAAATGTTGAATGAGTGAGTGAATGGATAAATGAGATAATGAAGATCTGATCCAGGACAGTGGCCATGGGTAAAAAGGGAAAGATTATTTGAAAATTTTAAGACTCAGGTTAAATGTCCAGTCCTCTCTGAGGCCTCTCCTTATCTATCTCTCTAGTCAGAAATTGAGTATAATGTCCATGGCTGAACATCCTCTAATTTCTGTTTGTGCCTCACTTGTGGCACTTAACATGCCCTAAGTCTTACAGTAATTGTTTTTAATGACTTCTCTTTCCTGCCAAATTTTTACCTATCTTAATGCAAACACTACATTTTATTTATCTGTCTCCCACAGTGTGCAGCATTGGCACATAGTAGACTAAATATATGTGTTGAATAAAAGAATGAGGGAATGATCTGAAAATTTTCCCATTCTAGGGTAAGGAGAAGAGGTTTCCATAGATTGGGTACCTGGGTAGCTTCCCTGTGATTCATCCTCTTGGGGAGGAGCCCATCCCGCTTGAAAGTTTTCCAGTCTCATTACAAAGGTTCTCTGTCCAGAGCGTGAACTTGCCAAATCTCACTTTCTGAAGTAAACCAAAGAAAGATACAAATAATGGACTGATCTTCCAAATTTAATAATCTCAAGTAAAAGCCTGCTATTCCCCCAGTGAATTATAATACATAGCATTTGAGCATTTCCCAGAACATCCCAGTTAAGCCAATAGAACTGACTTTGAATTTCCAAACTTTGCTACCTGGGGAAGCCTGGTAATAGTGTTGAACATACTCTAGGGAGGCAATTGGATCCCAGCCAGTCTCTGCCCAGGCTGAGCCCCTCATCCTCCCTCCTTCTCTGTGTCTTCGGGAACAGACCTTAGGGAAGAAGAAAGTAGAGTTGAACTAATACTATCAGGGCCTCATTAGCATTTGCTACTTAGGGATTTCCCAAAGTTCAATGTGGAAATCCCCATAGGCAGCTTTACTTTAGATCAATTAAGGTCAGCCTCAGATTTGCTTTTATTCTAAATAAGTCTCAAGAGGTTAGTTAGAAAGATGCCTACAGGAACTCCCCAAGTGACAGCCCAAAGAGAATCAGAAGCAGCAGGGATTTATTAAAAGGGTAAGCAAAGGGCACGTGTCCAGGAGGTGTCCCTATAGAACTTATTCCAGGCATCCTGAGTAACCTGGCAACTCCAGGGCCAGCTCTCTCTGCTATGTAACTTAAGGAATGTCCCTGGAAGACCCTCTCTATTCCTCCCCTAAATCTTTGCCTTGCAGTCATTTCTGGATTAGTCAAGAGAGTCTAATCTCTGACTTTGGGACATCTTTGTTAACAAGCACTTCTCTAATCTACACAAATCACCAATAGCCAGATTAAATCCCCTTCTGGAAACAAAACTTTCATCTCATCATACCCTACATCATAGATTGTTTCCAATAACAAAACAAAAAGAACCCAAACAAAACAATTATTCAAAAGACAAACTGTAAAATATGGAAACACCTATATTGTGGCATTTCATGCAGTCATTAAAATATTTATGATGAGTTCCTTACTCCATGAATAGCTATTTATCTATAATTTTAAGTGAAAAATCAGGATCAAGAATTCTATATATCATATAAAAAGCTCAGTAAAACCACATTTAAGCAAGGGATAAATGGAAAATACCGAAATGATAATCATGAAAGTATTATGGACACTATTTCCTAATTGTTATTTTTAATTTTTTCTATTGTTTTAACAGCATGTATTACTATCGTAATCAGAAGAAAAAACATGTTAAAATGATAATGGAGCCAGATGGCATAGAGTTATGATGCCAGATGGCAAGGAAGCCCATGATGGAGACCATACAGATTATTTGCTGGGAACAGTGACCAGGGTAGAGAATGGATTCGTAAAGGCAAAAGGAAGCCATCCAGCACACTAGATATTTATTTAGTGTCATGGGTGTTTGTATGCTTGGACTGAGGCCTTGATTCCTCCCTAGTAGTATGAGAGGCTACCCTCAGTTCCTTGCCACATGAACCTTCTCACTTTGCTTCATTGTAGCACACAAGAAAAGCCAAAGAGAGAAAATGCCAGCAAGATGGAAGGAGAAGTCTTTTATAATCTAATCATGCCAAGTGACATCTCATCATTTCTCCAGTACTATATTCAGTAGGAGCAAGTCAGTAGGTCCAGTCCATACTCAAAGAGAAGGAATTAAACAAAAATGTGAACAACACTGCCCCCCTTCATTCCAATAGATTCCTAATTTTGTTCCCTCTCTTCCTAATGATCAGATGCTGCGGGGGAGTTGGGTTTCTTCCCAGCTCCAGGGGGTCAATCTTTATTAGCCTATACCAATCATGGTGATCTTATTTCCCTTGCCAAGCATTTTAAGTATGAGTATGATAAAATTCCAGTTAAAATATGTGAGGCTAATCTCCTGGTAGGCTTCTGGGAAGATTACCAACACTTTAAAAGGACATAAACGCAGGGACGCTTCCTGCTCCTCTGAATGTGTGATGTCCAGAACTTTGTCAGCCATCTTGGAAGTAAGAGGCATCCAGATTAAGAAGGTAAACCAACACCAAGTGAGAACAGCAGAGCAGAAAGACTCAGAAAACACTTGGGCTTCTGATGAAGTTACTGAGTTGCTGAATTAACCAACTCTGGATCATCCAACTCTCTAGTCTTCATTATGTGATTTAACAATGTATTCATTGTTTGGTCACTTTTGGTTGGATTTATATTACATGCCACTGAAAGTTTCTCAACAAATAATAGGGTGTCTTATTTCTTAAACAGCATCTCTCACATACAGAACTACTCTTATTTAAGTCTGGGACCTTAAACAAGTTATGTAGTTTCTCTTTACTTCAGTTTTCTCATTGCAAAATGGGAGAAATAACAGTAGCTACATCATATATCTCTTGTGAAGATTAAATACACGAATGTACATAAATTAAACAATGCCTAACACATTACAATGGTGCAATAAATATGTAGTATTATTATTACTTATGTCCGACATTAAACTAGGCAACTTACACAGTGATTATTTTCTTTCCAGGGAGGCAGACATTATCATTTTTATTTTACTGGCGAGAAAATTAGATCAAGTGGATGAAATAATTTATTCCAAGTCACAGAATGATGATATTAAATAGAGACTCATATAGCTCCATTTTATAGGTATAGAAATTGAGGTTTGGTCACATAACTAGTAAATAGGTGAGCCAGGATTTGAAGCCAGACATTCAAACTTGAGAGGCAATGTTTTTAATCACTATTCCACGTACTACTTCTACAGATGGGTCATAATTTATTGAACCATTCCCCTGTTGTTGGATAATTGGGTTTCTAAATTTTAATTGTTACAAGTAAATGAAATGAACATCTTGTACAAATATCCTTCACACAGCTGACAATAATTTCTGTATGATAAATTTCTAAAAGTGGAAAAAGGTCTGTTTTTTCCAATTGTGTCTTATATAATATCCAATTGTGTCTTATATAATCAGAGGAGCAAAAATCAGACATTAATAGAAACTTTTTAACATGCTCTAGAGTAAGGCATCTGAGCTGAGGGAGAGAGATCTTTGTGTATTTTCTAAACTGGACTTGGTCATGCAAATTAGGAGCAAATCTGTGCTCTCAGCTCCTACCCCTATCCTCACAAATGTAGGACTCTCTCTCTCTCTTTTTTTCTGATATTACCTTGAGATTAAAGCAAGAGTATGAAACAAAAAGTCAGAGGGGAACTCATGACAGGGCATCCGAGACATGGGGCTGCTTGCTCTAGTCCTTCCTCCAACTACTCTCACCCTAAGCAGCTTCTTCCCCCTTTTCTTCCTCCAGATCTTCCCCTATCTTATTGGAAGGCAGTGATGTGAAGTAACTGAAGGGAGCTGTTCCACTGACAGGAACTACATGGCATTATCCAGAAGTAACATTCATGGATGACATCATGATTTTGGATGTTGGTGTTATCTGTGTCATCCTTATTCATTTATTCAATCTACAAATAAACACAGAATGACTATCATTTGCCAGGCCATGTTATAAGAACCAGAGATACCTCAGTGAATAAGAGCCAAAATTCCTTGTCCTGTAGAATTATATTCTCTGACAAGGTGTTGAATATAGGACATGCCAATACACAGATTCATTCTATCATCCATGAATACTAATACATTCAGAAATTCTCTTCTACCTCATTCCAGAAATTCTCTCTAGCCTTACACTAGTCTCCAGAAATGTCCAAAATATTTGCCTCTCCAGTTAAACAATGGCTTCCTTAGATCCATTACTCCAAGCTTAACCTCTTCACCTGTCCAAGGAAAATGCATAGCTCAATCCACTTCCATCAGGCTGTTAGCCCTACCATTATCCAGAAACTATTTAGGCACAGCAAATTCATAAGCAAGTCTTCCATTTTCCCTTTTTAAGATTACTTTCTTTTTAAATAGGTAATATAGACATGTAATTATGTCTTTAGCTTCCAAGTTTCCTTTGCCAGAGGAAACCACTGTTTCCACTTATTTATTATTTCAGAAGGAAAAAAAAATCACTGTAAATGCAACTCGTGTTGAGTGGAACTATCTTTGTTGCTCCAGAATTGGTGTTTAGGGCCTGTAGTGAGGCAGAAAGGTATTGAAATCCTCATGTTCAGAAGAGACACCACCACCAGCCACACTTGGGAGTCAGATACTCCCTTCAGGTTTAATAAGATTCAGACAAACCAGTTCTTCCATGCTCAATTATGTACTCCATTTTTCCCAATTCATAAAATCAAAAGATTGGGGAAGAGAGAGTAAGAAATTCTTAGAGTTGTGATAGCTTAGAAAAGATTTATGGCTTTTTTCTGCCTTTCTCACAGAAGACAGGGTAGCTTCCTCTACTACCACACCAAGAAAAATGAGGGACGTTGCAAGAAAATCTCCAGTAGGTTTTGGGGAGTGTATTTAGAAAGAGGAGGCAAATATATAAATCCCCGGTTGGATGCTCATGGAATGGTGGAATTGCTGATGCTACCATCATAACCTCTTTGGGGTGCCTGTCATGTTTACATGTCCCTAAAGAGATGTGCCTACAATTTGCCTTGAAATATCTGGATATGAGGCTTTCTGGAGTAGCCTGAGCCAGCAGGGTAATAAGGGGCAATGGAAGTACAATGGTTGATTTTACGTGTCAATTTGCTTGGGTCACAGGATGTCCAGATATTTGGTTAAACATTAGTTCTAGGTGTGTCTGTGAGAGTGTTTCTAGAAGGGATTAGCCTTAGAATAGGTAGATTGACTCGTGGATGGAACTAGAGGGTATTATGCTAAGCGAAATAAGTCAGTCAGAGAAAGACAATTATCACATGATTGCTCTGATATGAAGAATTTGAGAGGCAGGGCAGGGAGTTATGGGGGGGGTGGGGAAGAGAAATGAAACAAGATGGGATGGGGAAGGAGACAAACCATAAGAGACTCCTAAACTCACGAAACAAACTAAAGGTTGCTGGGAGGTGGGGAGTAGGAATATGGACATTGGGGAGGGTATGTGCGATGGCAAATGCTGTGAAATGTGTAAACCTGATGATTCACAGACATGTACCCTGGGGCAAATAATACATTATATGTTAATAAAAAATTTTTTTAAAAAGTTAAAAAGCAACTAAAAAAATTAACCCCCCCCCCAAAAAAGAATAGGTAGATTGAATAAAGCAGACTACTCTTCCCAATGTGGGTGGGCTTCAGTCAATCTGTTGAAGGCCTAACAAAGATTAAAAAGGCAGAGGAAAGGAGAATTCACTTTCTGTATGCTTGAGCTGTAGCTAGTTTTCTCCTGTCCTTGAACTGTGGCTTTTTTCATTGGTGCTCTAGTTCTCAGGCCTTCAGACTCAGACTGCAACTACACACCAGCTTTCTTGTGTCTCCAGTCTGCAGATGGGAGATTGTAGGACTTCTCAGCCTCCATAATCCTATGAGCCAATACCTCATAAATATCTTGAGATATATACTGTACTATTAATCCTCATCCTAGCCTTCCTTAAAAGTAACTGTGGTTTTTTACTAGAGTTACGTGCACTGGGGAAAAGGAAATTATTAGACCTTTCAGAGATAACTGGACACTAACTGAATGGACTCTGAACTGACAGAAATTCCAAGAGGTTCAAAATGTCACTGTAGTCTGCTAGTCAGAATATAGGCTTACTGAGGTTAGGTGATCAGTGGAGTTTTAGCTCAGATTCACAACACAGAGGGTATAGTGGGTCAATAAACCTATCCTGTGGTTATTTTTCCATTTCTAGAATGTATATACTCAGCAGCAGGCAGAATCCTCATATTAGTTCCCTGAACTGTGGAGTGAGGGCTACTACGCTGGGAAATGGAGATAGAACTGTCTCTATCTAGGAAAATAGTAAATCAAAGGCAGTATTACACTCCTGGAAGGAATACAAAGATTAGTGCCACCATCAACAACCTGAAAGAAAGGGTGGCTGGGTGATGGACATTGGGAAGGGTATGTGCTACAGTGAGAAAAAAATAATAAACAAACAAACGTGAAAGATGAAGTGATTCCCACCACATCCCATTCAACTCTGGTCTATGTGACAGATCCAGAGAATAAAATGGATTATAAACTTAACCAGGTGGTGATTCTAACTGCAGCTGCTGTACCAGATGTGGTTTCACTGCTTGACCAAACTTACACAACCCTAGGTACCTGGTATGTACCTGCTAATGTAACAAATGCTTTTTCCTTGATACCTTCTAGTAAAGACCACCAGAAACAGTCTGATTTCAGCTGACAGGGTCAGCAATACATCTTCACTGTCTTACCTCAGAGATATATCAACTCGGTAGACCTATGCCATAATTTAGTTCACATGGCTTTTTTTTTTATATTATGTTAGTCACCATACAGTATGTCATTAGTTTTTGATGTAGTGTTCCAAGATTCACTGTTTATATATAACACCCAGTGCTCCATGCAATACATGTCCTCCTTAATACCCATTATCGGGCCAATCCATCCCACCCAGTCCAAAATCCTCAGTTTGTTTCTTGGAGTCCATAGTCTCTCATGCTTCATCTCTCCCTCCAATATCCACCCTTTCATTTTTCCCTTCCTTCTCCTAATGTCCTCCATGCTATTCCTTATGTTCCACAAGTGAGACCATAAGATAATTGACTCTCTGCTTGACTTATTTCACTCAGAATATCCTCCTCCAGTCCCATCCATGTTGATGCAAAAATTGGGTATTCATCATATCTGATGGCTGAGTAATATTCCATTGTATATACAGACCACATCTTTATCCATTTGTCTATTGAAGGGCATCTTGGCTCTTTCCAGTTTGGCTATTGTGGACATTGCTGCTATGAACTTTGGGGTGCATATAGCTCTTCTTTTCACTACATCTGTATCTTTGGGGTAAAAACCCAGGAGTGCAATTACTGAGTCATAGGATAGCTCTATTTTTAATTTCTTGAGGAATCTCCACACTGTTTTCCAAAGTGGCTGCACCAACTTACACTCCTACCAACAGTGTAAGAGGGTTCCCCTTTCTCCACATCCTCTCCACCATTTCTTGTTTCTTGCCTTGTTAATTTTTGCCATTCTGATTGGTGTAAGGTGGTATCTCAGTGTGGTTTTGATTTGAATTTCCCTGATGGCTAATGATGATGAACATTTTTTTCATGTGTCTGTTAGCCATTTGTATGTCTTCTTTGGAGAAGTGTCTGTTCATGTCTTCTGCCCATTTTTTGATGTGATTATCTGTTTTTTGGGTGTTGACTTTGAGCAGTTCTTTATAGATCTTGGATATCAGCCCTTTGTCTGTAGTGGCATATGCAAATATCTTCTCCCATTCCATGGGTTGCCTGTTTGTTTTGTTGACTGTTTCCTTTGCTGTGCAGAAACTTTTAATCTTGATGAAGTCCCAAAAGTTCATTTTCACTTTTGTTTCCCTTGCCTTTGGAGACATGTCTTGAAAGAAGTTGCTGTAGCTGATGTCAAAGAGGTTATTGCCTATGTTCTCCTCTAGGATTTTGATAGATTCCTGTCTCACATTAAGGTCTTTCATCTATTTTGATTTTATCTTTGTGTATGGTGCAAGAGAATGCCTGACGTCAAGCTTTATTACAAAGCTGTGATCACCAAGACAGCATGGTACTGGCACAAAAACAGACACACAGACCAATGGAACAGAGTAGAGAGCCCAGATATGGACCCTCCACTCTTCGACAAAGCAGGAAGAAATATCCAATGGAAAAAAGACAGACTTTTCAATAAATGGTGCTGGGAAATTTAGACAGCTATATTCACATGGCTCTTGATCACCTTTTCTTTCCACAATATATCACACTTGTCCATTACATTGATGTTGTTGGACATTTGAAATTTTCTTTTTTCCTTGAGTTGAAACAACTGTTTTATAATGATAGTAAGGATTTTCTTAGCAATGTCTTCATCATGATAGCAAATGAACTGTGTATTCATCACCGGTGGAAAAAAAGCCCATGTTTTCATGTTTATACATGAAACCTTAGAAACCATGGAAATTATATAAGGTTTAAAGACACAATGCACCCTTTTGCTTTCTCACCTCAGCTGACCGTAGTCCCTAGGAAGTATGCCAGCCACCCTTATTAATCTTCCTCTTCAACACAGAGCTAATTCCATAAGTGGACTCAGGACTCCTCTTTGGAAAGGATGTTATTTTTTTCTCTTTGCAGGCATACCTGCAAGTATGTGGTCCAAAACTTAGAGTTAGGGATCAGGGGAAAGTGAGAGCCCCTACTTAAGCTTTGAGCCTAAGCATCACCTGCTAACTCAGAATTTACCAGGAAGTCCTACATTAGGAGTTTTTAGACACTGACTCAACTAATTATTGACTCATTCTGTCAATTCTCCTTACTTCTGGGTCTAGGATAAGGTCAGTGATGTATAGGCCCAGTTAAATTTCAGAAGAAAGATCAATATTAGATAAGGCTGGGGGCCCCTGGGTGGCTCCGTTGGTTAAGCATCTGCCTTCTGCTCAGAGTCTTGGAATCAAACCCCACATCAGGCTCCCTGCCCTGCAGGAAGCCTGCTTTTTCCTCTCCCGACCCTTCCCCACTACCTGTGTGTTCTCATTCTCTCCCTCTCTCTCAAATAAATAAATAAAGCCTTTGAAAAAAAAAAGATAAGGCTGAAGTCTAGTACTAGCCAAAAGATTTATCACCAATTCCCACACATAAAATGTACCCACTATCTTGGTAGTATCCTATTTTAAAATTCCTCACTTTCTCTTCCCTTAGCTCGATGTTATCCTCAAATAGTAGAAAGACAAATAGCTATATAAATATAAAAATAAACAGATATAAGTAAACTTGAGATTTAATACTTGAGGAATGTGGTTGTATATTTCCTGACTCCTGTGCTATTTCAAATGGGAACCAAATCTCTCTATACCCCAAGCAGTTATTATGTAAGTGATGAAAAGGGGTATATTTCTTTAAAACTAGCAATAAGAGCAGGCAACAAGCAAAAGATGTGGAAGAAGTCAAATGGAAGGTCCGAAGTTTGTTTAAGGAAAGACAGAAAAGAATAAGCATCAACTATACTCCAGACATTCTTTTAGAACGTGGCAATGAAAAGACAGATGAGTCCTCACTCTTATGGATTGTAGATTCTGGAGGAAGGGGAAGCCAATTAAGAAATTAACAGGTAAACAAAGAGGATATTATTCAGGTAATAACAAGTGCTATATTACCTTAGATTGGGAGGTCAGGGGATGAACTGAGACAAGAATGACGTGAAGGAGTAAAGATAAAGATTTTAGAATAGAGGATTCCAGGCAGAGAGGACAAAAAGTGTCAAAGTGCTATGGTAGGAGTAAGATTGATGAGTTCATGGAACAGAAAGACTAGTGACTAGAGCGGAGTGCAAAGGGCAGAGAAGTGGCAGATCAGGTAGGGTGTACACATCAGGGAAGGAGTTTGAATTTCATCTTACATGTGTAGGGAATAGAATTCTCTGGAGTAGGATTCATAACTTTATTATAGAGTAAGGTAAATGAAGAAGAACTGCAATAGATGGAAGAGTTATTTCCTTTTTGGTTGAACATTTCTTTTTGCTTTCAAAATAGCGTATTATATCATGTATCAATTATGAAATCACCTTCTTGGAAAAACATAAACATAAAAAATACATTAAAGAATAAGGATTTCTGGCTAAGGAAGGATTTCACTGACAAACATTAATATTCAGTTAATAAGAGCTTTTATAAATAGAATCTACCTAATTACTAAAATATATTCATGAAGAATACATTCTTAAATAAAATCACAAGAATTCTTCATATTTTAGAATGTTATTTTTTATAATCTTTATCTGCTCCTCAGTATCTAGCTGTGGTAGCAAAGAGATGCTGTAAAGAAAATGGAACATTATTTAAAATGCTATTAGGCAACACGTGATTTTTTTTTAATTGACGGAGAGAGATCACAAGTAGGCAGAGAGGCAGGCAGGCGGGGGGGGGGGGGAAGCAGGCTCCTCGCTGAGCAGAGAGCCCGATACAGGGCTTGATCCCAGGACCCCGAGATCATGACCTAAGCCAAAGGCAGAGGCTTAACCCACTGAGCCACTCAGGCACCCCAACACATGATTTTTTAAAAGCTTTAAATAATAGTAAACAGTTAAAATAAAGAGGTAAATTTTTCAAAATGATGATTTCATGACAATTTGGCAAACTGGCCATTTGCTTTTGTTGCATTGGCATCCTACATAATATTAGTGAATTAATTGAGGGCTAATGAGAGAGGTCAAAATTCAAGGGAGCCAGAATACTGTCCTTTGAATACAAACATCTAAGCTAGCAAAGGGATTTTTTTTTGAAAGACACAAACCTACAGAGTAACCAAAAGATAAAACATCAGCGCAATATATTATATTTTTATAAAGATTTTATTACTTATTTAGTTAGTTATTTAGAGAGAGTGAGCAGAGGGAGAGGCAAAGGGACAGGAAAAGAGAGACTCTCATGCAGACTCCATGCTGAGCGCAGTGAGGGTCAATCTGATATTCCCAAGATCATGACCTGAGCTGAAATCAAGAGTCAGATGCTTAATCGGCTAAGCCACCAGGGGCCCCAGCACAACATATTTAGAAATGGAAGGCAGATAAATGCATGGTATCTGATTTTGCAGAGCTAAGAAAGGCAAATTTCAGGCCTGCAGCTAGGCGGGATTATGGGACTAAGAACAAATGTGATGTGTGAAATCCTCTGGAACTGAGAATGAAAGGTGTGCAGTGGAGGCTAACATGGGAAGAATTGGTTGAAAGCTATTTCAGAAACTTTTTAATACTTCATCCTTTCCCCATTGCAATAGCTATGGGACCATCTCTTACCCACCCTAGGAGAAAATCGGAAATTTATTTTTTAGAGAGAGTAAACAGAGTGATTTCATCTCAGCTACAATAGGTGTACTTGAAGGTATTAATATTATGCCAAAAATAGGGGGATTAAAGAAACATATACTTCCTAAATTCTAAGATTCTCAGATCCCTTCTCCCATTTAACTCCCAGAATGCTGGCAGCTAGAACTTTAGCCTCCAAGTAGACCAGAAGAATCTTCTATGATGAATCAGAGCCACCCGAGAAGAAAGATGTAAACACATTGATAGCAAGGCTTCCTAGCCAAAGAGTCAACTAGTTTAACCAATAAAGAATGCTCGTTGCTGACAAGTCCCCACCAAAGCACTTTGGAATTTCAATCTATATTTTAGTCTTCTATTCTACATATGAACAGACAACCAGGTATTACCAGGCAAATGAGAAGCTTCTAATACGAAAGATAAAGGCCAAATTAAGACACGTGTTGTGATGAGCACTGGGTGTTTTACAGAACTAGTGAATGATTGAACACTGTATCAAAAACTAATGAGGTACTACATGTTGGCTAATTGAACATAATAATAGTAAAAAAAAAAAGTAAAAAGCGGGGAGGCAACTTGGAGGAAACAGAATATGCAAAGAAAAGAAAATCAGAGCGCCTCAGTGGCTCGGTTGGCTGAGCAACTGCCTTCGGCTCAGGTCATGATCCTGGAGTCCCGGGATTGAGTCCCGCATCGGGCTCCCTGATCTGAGAGGAGCCTGCTTCTCCCTCTGACCTCTCCCCTTTCATTCTTTCTCTCTCTCTGTGTCTCCATTAAATAAAATAAATCTTTAAAAAAAAAAAGAAAAGAAAATCAAAAGTCAAAATTCAAAGATACTTAGATGAAATGCATTCATGAAGTAAGTACAGGATGCTATAGAAAGAAATATGTAGAAAACAAATAAAGGGCCCTTAGAATTAAATATGATACAGAAACGGAATATAAGATTTGGAAAATAGCTAAGAGTATCTCTCAGGAAGTAAGGCAAAGAGCCAGAGACTGTCATATGGGAGGAAACCATCATCATGATCATTTAAGAAATTTTTCTTAGAGCCAAACAATTTCTTAGAACTTTATGAACTTCCAGATTGAAGGGTCCACAAAATGCACAGTGTGATAAAGAAAATGGAATTATACCACAGTACATCACTATAAAATTATAGTACCCTGCAACAAAGAGAAGATTCTATAAGCTTCTAGATAGGTAGAAATATAGAAAAATAGAAAGATAGGTAGGAAAAAATAAGTAAAATAAGAAGAATAGAAATACTTCTCCAAAGCAACTCCAAAATCTAAAAAACAATGGGTAAATACCACAGAAAAAGAATATTTCCAGCCTAGAATACTAAATCCATCGAAACTACCAATCAAGGGTAGAAAAAAGACATTGCTGACGTGCGAGTTCTTTTTTTTTCTCCCCAAATATGTTTATTTTAATTTTTCAGTGTTACAAGATTGATTGTTCATGCACCACACCCAGTGCTCCATGCAATACGTGCCCTTCTCAATACCCACCACCAGGCTCGCCCGCCCACTCCCCCACCCCCTCCTCTCCAAAACCCTCAGTTTGTTGCTCAGAGTCCACAGTCTCTC